>CM042865.1:5669718-6089176 GCA_023658055.1 Thaleichthys pacificus
GAAGGTTTTCCCAAATTATCACTGTACAGGAAAATCCATCATGGTGGACCTTATGGGTCCTTGAGGCTTTTTTGTTCCTCGTGAAAAATGAGGCATGCACAACAAGTTTCAGAAGAATTGGAGCAATGGGGTGGAAATGCCATCACTTTGAAAAGTGGACATTTGGGCGTGGCCTGTGGCGCCCCCTATTGTCTGATGTGGGCCAGTCTGTGTTTGGGCGGTATTTGTGGCATGTTGTATCAATATGCCAAATTTCAAAACTTTTTACCAATGTGTTCATGAGATAAATTACAAGAATAATAATAAATATAGCTGCAAGCAGCAATGGCGGATTCCTCCTTCAAGATGGCAAAATGTTGTAAAATTGACAGATAGTTACACTGGGATTAACCAAAAGACTTGAAACTAATTTCTGTCAGAAAAAAAAGAAAAAGTTTAGGGCTCTGACTATATTAGAACCCACAACCCTTCACATAGCAGCCCTGCGTCTCATCCTACTAAGCCATTCACAGACATGCCAACCTGCAGACTCATTTCCGGGAGGTGGTTTAAAACTGTTGTAATTTAGTCCTATTTATATATGGGACATAAAAACGGGACAACGGGATGACTGGGTTGCTGCTGTAAAGAATAGCTTTACTCGTAGTGCTTTAAAAAAGTTGTTTGGAAGGGAATTCCAATCCTAGCATCAGTGGCGATGTGTTCTGGCTTAGGTAACTTAAATGAATTTGCGGCAGGCAAGGGATCCACCTGAACAATCAATATACTTCATTCGAGCTAACTTGGTAAATATAGGACACTATGCCCTACGTAGACTACAAGTAGCTAGCTACGGTGGTGAACCTGGCTTGTTTTGCAGTGGTTTACAGTCTCACTAAACAGATGATTGGAGTGTTGTAATGGGCTCAAATAAACACACTATGCTATGTTTTACAACCGGAGGATTGACCGGAAGACTAGAAACCGTTCTGTCAAAAAAAAAAAAAAATTGCCGTTTGACTGGTTTTGAACCTACAACCCTTCCTTTACCAGCCACAACATATTATCCAATTGCAGCCATTCTCAGATCTTGACTTCCCAATGTTCAGTAACTGGATAACAAAATGAGACGTTTCTCCAATGGAAGCATTTGTCAGATTTGGTTAAAGTTCAAACAGCTGTAATTTAGTCTATTGGGACAACGGGATGACGGGTGCTCGCTGTTAAATAATAGCTTACTCGTAGTGCTTTTAAAAAGGTTGTTTGGGGTGCCATAACTTGTCATGGAAGGGAATTTCAATCATGCCTAGCATCAGTCGGCGATTTGTCCTGGTTTTAGGTTACTGAAATGAATTTGTGCAACAGGCAAGGAATCCACCTGAACAATCAATATACTTTATTAAAGCTAACTCATGTTGGAATCTGACCCCCTACCATGCATAGACTCCAAGTAGCTAGCTACTGTGGTAAACCTGTGTTGTTTTGCAGTTGGTTTACACAGTCTCGCTAAACAGATGATCGGAGTGTTGTTATGGGCTCAAATAAACACTCATTGCTATGTTTTACAACCGGAGGATAGACCGGAAGACTAGAAACCGTTCTGTCCAAAACATTTTTTTTTTTTGCCTTTGACTGGTTTTTGAACCTACAACCTACGTTTACCAGCACAACAATCTCATCCAATTGAGCCATTCTCAGATCTGGACTTTGCCATGTTCAGTAACTGGATAATAAAATAGGCAAGCATTGTCAGATTTGGTCCAAGCTCAAACAGCTGTAATTAAGTCATATTTTCACATATCAAGGTGAAACTTTGCAGGGTACTTCAGGGGGGTCACCTTAAAGCCGATTAGTTTTTGAAAAACCATCATTCAAAATGACATTTGATTTAGTGACACAAACATATTGAGGCAATGTGGACATTTACATAAATACACCCCTTTCAGCCATTTGTTTTTGATTCAACTGTCTTAAGTAACGTTTTTAAATACATCAATGATACATATCTGTACAAAATTCCCAAGTCAATTTGAATTTTGGTTTAAGAGAAGAGGGATTTAGAAGGTTTTCCCAAATTATCACTGTACAGGAAAATCCATCATGGTGGGACCTTATGGGAACCTTGAGGCTTTTTTGTTCCTCGTGAAAAATGAGGCATGCACCAACAAGTTTCAGAAGATTGGAGCAATGGGTGGAAATGCCATCACTTTGAAAAGTGGACATTTGGGCGTGGCCTGTGGCGCCCCCTATTGTCTGATGTGGGCAGTCTGTTGTTTGGGCGGTATTTGTGGCATGTTGTATCAATATGCCAAATTTCAAAACTTTTTACCAATGTGTTCATGAGATAAATTACAAGACTAATAATAAATATAGCTGCCAAGCAGCAATGGCGGATTCCTCCTTCAAGATGGCAAAATGTTGTAAACTTGACAGATAGTTCACACTGGGATTAACCAAAAGACTTGAAACTAATTTCTGTCAGAAAAAAAAAAAAAGTTTAGGGCTCTGACTATATTAGAACCCACAACCCTTCACATAGCAGCCCTGCGTCTCATCCTACTAAGCCATTCACAGACATGCCAACCTGCAGACTCATTTCCGGGAGGTGGTTTAAAACTGTTGTTAATTTAGTCCTATTTATATGGGACATAAAAACGGGACAACGGGATGACTGGGTTGCTGCTGTAAGAATAGCTTACTCGTAGTGCTTTAAAAAAGTTGTTTGGAAGGGAATTTCCAATCCTAGCATCAGTGGCGATGTGTTCTGGCTTAGGTAACTTAAATGAATTTGCGGCAGGCAAGGGATCCACCTGAACAATCAATATACTTCATTCGAGCTAACTTGGTAAATATGACACTATGCCTACGTAGACTACAAGTAGCTAGCTACGGTGGTGAACCTGGCTTGTTTTGCAGTGGTTTACAGTCTCACTAAACAGATGATTGGAGTGTTGTAATGGGCTCAAATAAACACTATGCTATGTTTTACAACCAGAGGAGTGACCGGAAGACTAGAAACCGTTCTGTCAAAAAAATAAAAAAATTGCCGTTGACTGGTTTTGAACCTACAACCCTTCGTTTACCTAGCACAACATATTATCCAATTGAGCCATTCTCAGATCTTGACTTCCCAATGTTCAGTAACTGGATAACAAAATGAGACGTTTCTCCAATGGCAAGCATTGTCAGATTTGGTTAAAGTTCAAACAGCTGTAATTTAGTTATATTTTGGGACAACGGGATGACTGGGTTGCTGCTGTAAATAATAGCTTACTCGTAGTGCTTTTAAAAAGGTTGTTTGGGGTGCCATAACTTGTCATGGAAGGGAATTTCAAATCATGCCTAGCATCAGTGGCGATTTGTCCTGGTTTAGGTTACTGAAATGAATTTGTGCAACAGGCAAGGAATCCACCTGAACAATCAATATACTTCATTAAAGCTAACTCAGTTGTGAATCTGACCCTACCATGCATAGACTCCAAGTAGCTAGCTACTGTGGTAAACCTGTGTTGTTTTGCAGTGGTTTACACAGTCTCGCTAAACAGATGATCGGAGTGTTGTTATGGGCTCAAATAAACACTCATTGCTATGTTTTACAACCGGAGGATAGACCGGAAGACTAGAAACCGTTCTGTCCAAAACAATTTTTTTTTGCCTTTGACTGGTTTTGAACCTACAACCCTACGTTTACCAGCACAACATCTCATCCAATTGAGCCATTCTCAGATCTGGACTTTGCCATGTTCAGTAACTGGATAATAAAATAAGGCAAGCATTGTCAGATTTGGTCCAAGCTCAAACAGCTGTAATTAAGTCATATTTTCACATATCAAGGTGAAACTTTGCAGGGTACTTCAGGGGGTGTCACCTTAAAGCCTATTAGTTTTGAAAAACCATCATTCAAAATGACATTTGATTTAGTGACACAAACATATTGAGGCAATGTGGACATTTACATAAATACACCCCTTTCAGCCATTTTGTTTTTGATTCAACTGTCTTAAGTAACGTTTTTAAATACATCAATGATACATATCTGTACAAAATTCCAAGTCAATTTGAATTTTGGTTTAAGAGAAGAGGGATTTAGAAGGTTTTCCCAAATTATCACTGTACAGGAAAATCCATCATGGTGGACCTTATGGGTCCTTGAAGCTTTTTTGTTCCTTGTGACAAATGAGGCATGCACAACAAGTTTCAGAAGGATTGGAGCAATGGGGTGGAAATGCCATCACTTTGAAAAGTGGACATTTGGGCGTGGCCTGTGGCGCCCCCTATTGTCTGATGTGGGCCAGTCTGTGTTTGGGCGGTATTTGTGGCATGTTGTATCAATATGCCAAATTTCAAAACTTTTTACCAATGTGTTCATGAGATAAATTACAAGAATAATAATAAATATAGCTGCAAGCAGCAATGGCGGATTCCTCCTTCAAGATGGCAAAATGTTGTAAAATTGACAGATAGTTACACTGGGATTAACCAAAAGACTTGAAACTAATTTCTGTCAGAAAAAAAAAAAAGTTTAGGGCTCTGACTATATTAGAACCCACAACCCTTCACATAGCAGCCCTGCGTCTCATCCTACTAAGCCATTCACAGACATGCCAACCTGCAGACTCATTTCCGGGAGGTGGTTTAAAACTGTTGTAATTTAGTCCTATTTATATATGGGACATAAAAACGGGACAACGGGATGACTGGGTTGCTGCTGTAAAGAATAGCTTACTCGTAGTGCTTTAAAAAAGTTGTTTGGAAGGGAATTTCCAATCCTAGCATCAGTGGCGATGTGTTCTGGCTTAGGTAACTTAAATGAATTTGCGGCAGGCAAGGGATCCACCTGAACAATCAATATACTTCATTCGAGCTAACTTGGTAAATATGACACTATGCCTACGTAGACTACAAGTAGCTAGCTACGGTGGTGAACCTGGCTTGTTTTGCAGTGGTTTACAGTCTCACTAAACAGATGATTGGAGTGTTGTAATGGGCTCAAATAAACACTATGCTATGTTTTACAACCAGAGGATTGACCGGAAGACTAGAAACCGTTCTGTCAAAAAAATAAAAAAATTGCCGTTGACTGGTTTTGAACCTACAACCCTTCGTTTACCAGCACAACATATTATCCAATTGAGCCATTCTCAGATCTTGACTTCCCAATGTTCAGTAACTGGATAACAAAATGAGACGTTTCTCCAATGGCAAGCATTGTCAGATTTGGTTAAAGTTCAAACAGCTGTAATTTAGTTATATTTGGGACAACGGGATGACTGGGTTGCTGCTGTAAATAATAGCTTACTCGTAGTGCTTTAAAAAGGTTGTTTGGGGTGCCATAACTTGTCATGGAAGGGAATTTCAAATCATGCCTAGCATCAGTGGCGATTTGTCCTGGTTTAGGTTACTGAAATGAATTTGTGCAACAGGCAAGGAATCCACCTGAACAATCAATATACTTCATTAAAGCTAACTCAGTTGTGAATCTGACCCTACCATGCATAGACTCCAAGTAGCTAGCTACTGTGGTAAACCTGTGTTGTTTTGCAGTGGTTTACACAGTCTCGCTAAACAGATGATCGGAGTGTTGTTATGGGCTCAAATAAACACTCATTGCTATGTTTTACAACCGGAGGATAGACCGGAAGACTAGAAACCGTTCTGTCCAAAACAATTTTTTTTTGCCTTTGACTGGTTTTGAACCTACAACCCTACGTTTACCAGCACAACATCTCATCCAATTGAGCCATTCTCAGATCTGGACTTTGCCATGTTCAGTAACTGGATAATAAAATAAGGCAAGCATTGTCAGATTTGGTCCAAGCTCAAACAGCTGTAATTAAGTCATATTTTCACATATCAAGGTGAAACTTTGCAGGGTACTTCAGGGGGTGTCACCTTAAAGCCTATTAGTTTTGAAAAACCATCATTCAAAATGACATTTGATTTAGTGACACAAACATATTGAGGCAATGTGGACATTTACATAAATACACCCCTTTCAGCCATTTTGTTTTTGATTCAACTGTCTTAAGTAACGTTTTTAAATACATCAATGATACATATCTGTACAAAATTCCAAGTCAATTTGAATTTTGGTTTAAGAGAAGAGGGATTTAGAAGGTTTTCCCAAATTATCACTGTACAGGAAAATCCATCATGGTGGACCTTATGGGTCCTTGAGGCTTTTTTGTTCCTTGTGACAAATGAGGCATGCACAACAAGTTTCAGAAGGATTGGAGCAATGGGGTGGAAATGCCATCACTTTGAAAAGTGGACATTTGGGCGTGGCCTGTGGCGCCCCCTATTGTCTGATGTGGGCCAGTCTGTGTTTGGGCGGTATTTGTGGTATGTTGTATCAATATGCCAAATTTCAAAACTTTTTACCAATGTGTTCATGAGATAAATTACAAGAATAATAATAAATATAGCTGCAAGCAGCAATGGCGGATTCCTCCTTCAAGATGGCAAAATGTTGTAAAATTGACAGATAGTTACACTGGGATTAACCAAAAGACTTGAAACTAATTTCTGTCAGAAAAAAAAGAAAAAGTTTAGGGCTCTGACTATATTAGAACCCACAACCCTTCACATAGCAGCCCTGCGTCTCATCCTACTAAGCCATTCACAGACATGCCAACCTGCAGACTCATTTCCGGGAGGTGGTTTAAAACTGTTGTAATTTAGTCCTATTTATATATGGGACATAAAAACGGGACAACGGGATGACTGGGTTGCTGCTGTAAAGAATAGCTTACTCGTAGTGCTTTAAAAAAGTTGTTTGGAAGGGAATTTCCAATCCTAGCATCAGTGGCGATGTGTTCTGGCTTAGGTAACTTAAATGAATTTGCGGCAGGCAAGGGATCCACCTGAACAATCAATATACTTCATTCGAGCTAACTTGGTAAATATGACACTATGCCTACGTAGACTACAAGTAGCTAGCTACGGTGGTGAACCTGGCTTGTTTTGCAGTGGTTTACAGTCTCACTAAACAGATGATTGGAGTGTTGTAATGGGCTCAAATACAACCGGAGGATTGACCGGAAGACTAGAAACCGTTCTGTCAAAAAAAATAAAACAATTGCCATTGACTGGTTTTGAACCTACAACCCTTCGTTTACCAGCACAACATATTATCCAATTGAGCCATTCTCAGATCTTGACTTCCCAATGTTCAGTAACTGGATAACAAAATGAGACGTTTCTCCAATGGCAAGCATTGTCAGATTTGGTTAAAGTTCAAACAGCTGTAATTTAGTCCTATTTGGGACAACGGGATGACTGGGTTGCTGCTGTAAATAATAGCTTACTCGTAGTGCTTTAAAAAGGTTGTTTGGGGTGCCATAACTTGTCATGGAAGGGAATTTCAAATCATGCCTAGCATCAGTGGCGATTTGTCCTGGTTTAGGTTACTGAAATACATTTGTGCAACAGGCAAGGAATCCACCTGAACAATCAATATACTTCATTAAAGCTAACTCAGTTGTGAATCTGACCCTACCATGCATAGACTCCAAGTAGCTAGCTACTGTGGTAAACCTGTGTTGTTTTGCAGTGGTTTACACAGTCTCGCTAAACAGATGATCGGAGTGTTGTTATGGGCTCAAATAAACACTCATTGCTATGTTTTACAACCGGAGGATAGACCGGAAGACTAGAAACCGTTCTGTCCAAAACAATTTTTTTTTGCCTTTGACTGGTTTTGAACCTACAACCCTACGTTTACCAGCACAACATCTCATCCAATTGAGCCATTCTCAGATCTGGACTTTGCCATGTTCAGTAACTGGATAATAAAATAAGGCAAGCATTGTCAGATTTGGTCCAAGCTCAAACAGCTGTAATTAAGTCATATTTTCACATATCAAGGTGAAACTTTGCAGGGTACTTCAGGGGGTGTCACCTTAAAGCCTATTAGTTTTGAAAAACCATCATTCAAAATGACATTTGATTTAGTGACACAAACATATTGAGGCAATGTGGACATTTACATAAATACACCCCTTTCAGCCATTTTGTTTTTGATTCAACTGTCTTAAGTAACGTTTTTAAATACATCAATGATACATATCTGTACAAAATTCCAAGTCAATTTGAATTTTGGTTTAAGAGAAGAGGGATTTAGAAGGTTTTCCCAAATTATCACTGTACAGGAAAATCCATCATGGTGGACCTTATGGGACCTTGAGGCTTTTTTGTTCCTCGTGAAAAATGAGGCATGCACAACAAGTTTCAGAAGAATTGGAGCAATGGGGTGGAAATGCCATCACTTTGAAAAGTGGACATTTGGGCGTGGCCTGTGGCGCCCCCTATTGTCTGATGTGGGCCAGTCTGTGTTTGGGCGGTATTTGTGGCATGTTGTATCAATATGCCAAATTTCAAAACTTTTTACCAATGTGTTCATGAGATAAATTACAAGAATAATAATAAATATAGCTGCAAGCAGCAATGGCGGATTCCTCCTTCAAGATGGCAAAATGTTGTAAAATTGACAGATAGTTACACTGGGATTAACCAAAAGACTTGAAACTAATTTCTGTCAGAAAAAAAAGAAAAAGTTTAGGGCTCTGACTATATTAGAACCCACAACCCTTCACATAGCAGCCCTGCGTCTCATCCTACTAAGCCATTCACAGACATGCCAACCTGCAGACTCATTTCCGGGAGGTGGTTTAAAACTGTTGTAATTTAGTCCTATTTATATATGGGACATAAAAACGGGACAACGGGATGACTGGGTTGCTGCTGTAAAGAATAGCTTACTCGTAGTGCTTTAAAAAAGTTGTTTGGAAGGGAATTTCCAATCCTAGCATCAGTGGCGATGTGTTCTGGCTTAGGTAACTTAAATGAATTTGCGGCAGGCAAGGGATCCACCTGAACAATCAATATACTTCATTCGAGCTAACTTGGTAAATATGACACTATGCCTACGTAGACTACAAATAGCTAGCTACGGTGGTGAACCTGGCTTGTTTTGCAGTGGTTTACAGTCTCACTAAACAGATGATTGGAGTGTTGTAATGGGCTCAAATAAACACTATGCTATGTTTTACAACCAGAGGATTGACCGGAAGACTAGAAACCGTTCTGTCAAAAAAAATAAAAAAATTGCCGTTGACTGGTTTTGAACCTACAACCCTTCGTTTACCAGCACAACATATTATCCAATTGAGCCATTCTCAGATCTGGACTTTGCCATGTTCAGTAACTGGATAATAAAATAAGGCAAGCATTGTCAGATTTGGTCCAAGCTCAAACAGCTGTAATTAAGTCATATTTTCACATATCAAGGTGAAACTTTGCAGGGTACTTCAGGGGGTGTCACCTTAAAGCCTATTAGTTTTGAAAAACCATCATTCAAAATGACATTTGATTTAGTGACACAAACATATTGAGGCAATGTGGACATTTACATAAATACACCCCTTTCAGCCATTTTGTTTTTGATTCAACTGTCTTAAGTAACGTTTTTAAATACATCAATGATACATATCTGTACAAAATTCCAAGTCAATTTGAATTTTGGTTTAAGAGAAGAGGGATTTTGAAGGTTTTCCCAAATTATCACTGTACAGGAAAATCCATCATGGTGGACCTTATAAGTCCTTGAGGCTTTTTTGTTCCTCGTGAAAAATGAGGCATGCACAACAAGTTTCAGAAGAATTGGAGCAATGGGGTGGAAATGCCATCACTTTGAAAAGTGGACATTTGGGCGTGGCCTGTGGCGCCCCCTATTGTCTGATGTGGGCCAGTCTGTGTTTGGGCAGTATTTGTGGCATGTTGTATCAATATGCCAAATTTCAAAACTTTTTACCAATGTGTTCATGAGATAAATTACAAGAATAATAATAATAATAATAATAATACCAACAATTCCAATAGGTTTCCTCCTGACGGAGGAATCCTAAATATAGCTGCAAGCAGCAATGGCGGATTCCTCCTTCAAGATGGCAAAATGTTGTAAAATTGACAGATAGTTACACTGGGATTAACCAAAAGACTTGAAACTAATTTCTGTCAGAAAAAAAAGAAAAAGTTTAGGGCTCTGACTATATTAGAACCCACAACCCTTCACATAGCAGCCCTGTGTCTCATCCTACTAAGCCATTCACAGACATGCCAACCTGCAGACTCATTTCCGGGAGGTGGTTTAAAACTGTTGTAATTTAGTCCTATTTATATATGGGACATAAAAACGGGACAACGGGATGACTGGGTTGCTGCTGTAAAGAATAGCTTACTCGTAGTGCTTTAAAAAAGTTGTTTGGAAGGGAATTTCCAATCCTAGCATCAGTGGCGATGTGTTCTGGCTTAGGTAACTTAAATGAATTTGCGGCAGGCAAGGGATCCACCTGAACAATCAATATACTTCATTCGAGCTAACTTGGTAAATATGACACTATGCCTACGTAGACTACAAGTAGCTAGCTACGGTGGTGAACCTGGCTTGTTTTGCAGTGGTTTACAGTCTCACTAAACAGATGATTGGAGTGTTGTAATGGGCTCAAATAAACACTATGCTATGTTTTACAACCAGAGGATTGACCGGAAGACTAGAAACCGTTCTGTCAAAAAAAATAAAAAAATTGCCGTTGACTGGTTTTGAACCTACAACCCTTCGTTTACCAGCACAACATATTATCCAATTGAGCCATTCTCAGATCTTGACTTCCCAATGTTCAGTAACTGGATAACAAAATGAGACGTTTCTCCAATGGCAAGCATTGTCAGATTTGGTTAAAGTTCAAACAGCTGTAATTTAGTTATATTTGGGACAACGGGATGACTGGGTTGCTGCTGTAAATAATAGCTTACTCGTAGTGCTTTAAAAAGGTTGTTTGGGGTGCCATAACTTGTCATGGAAGGGAATTTCAAATCATGCCTAGCATCAGTGGCGATTTGTCCTGGTTTAGGTTACTGAAATGAATTTGTGCAACAGGCAAGGAATCCACCTGAACAATCAATATACTTCATTAAAGCTAACTCAGTTGTGAATCTGACCCTACCATGCATAGACTCCAAGTAGCTAGCTACTGTGGTAAACCTGTGTTGTTTTGCAGTGGTTTACACAGTCTCGCTAAACAGATGATCGGAGTGTTGTTATGGGCTCAAATAAACACTCATTGCTATGTTTTACAACCGGAGGATAGACCGGAAGACTAGAAACCGTTCTGTCCAAAACAATTTTTTTTTGCCTTTGACTGGTTTTGAACCTACAACCCTACGTTTACCAGCACAACATCTCATCCAATTGAGCCATTCTCAGATCTGGACTTTGCCATGTTCAGTAACTGGATAATAAAATAAGGCAAGCATTGTCAGATTTGGTCCAAGCTCAAACAGCTGTAATTAAGTCATATTTTCACATATCAAGGTGAAACTTTGCAGGGTACTGCAGGGGGGGTCACCTTAAAGCCTATTAGGTTTGAAAAACCATCATTCAAAATGACATTTGATTTAGTGACACAAACATATTGAGGCAATGTGGACATTTACATAAATACACCCCTTTCAGCCATTTTGTTTTTGATTCAACTGTCTTAAGTAACGTTTTTAAATACATCAATGATACATATCTGTACAAAATTCCAAGTCAATTTGAATTTTGGTTTAAGAGAAGAGGGATTTTGAAGGTTTTCCCAAATTATCACTGTACAGGAAAATCCATCATGGTGGATCTTATGGGTCCTTGAGGCTTTTTTGTTCCTCGTGAAAAGCGAGGCATGCACAACAAGTTTCAGAAGAATTGGAGCAATGGGGTGGAAATGCCATCACTTTGAAAAGTGGACATTTGGGCGTGGCCTGTGGCGCCCCCTATTGTCTGATGTGGGCCAGTCTGTGTTTGGGCGGTATTTGTGGCATGTTGTATCAATATGCCAAATTTCAAAACTTTTTACCAATGTGTTCATGAGATAAATTACAAGAATAATAATAATAATAATACCAACAATTCCAATAGGGTTCCTCCTGACGGAGGAATCCTAATAATACCAACAATTCCAATAGGGTTCCTCCTGACGGAGGAATCCTAATAAACTAGCTAGCCTGTTTCGTTCACTTCACAAGTAAAGCTGCGAGTAACGTTCCCGCTAGTGAGGAGGGTTACGGTCCGTGTACGTGAGTTTAATTCCTTATATCATTATAACGGAACACGCATGAATACGAAAAACGTTTTTGCAGTTACATACGCATGTCTACCTCGGGGACCCGACGGCGGCTATCTCCACATCCCGGGTGCCCATGCAACCTTTGCCTTCATTTGGCATCTACAATGCCACTTAGAATAACCATTTGCACATCTATGTATTTCACTTGTTATATACATATACTTAATGTAGGCTACTTAATACTTGTAAATACTATTTGCAATTCTGGTTAGATGCTAATTGCATTTTGTTGTACTGTATACTTGTACTGTTCAATGACAAAGTTTAATCTAATCTTATAATGTGAAAGAAGTTCAATGGAATGTTTAATCCATAATCAGTTAGCTAACAATTTACAGCAACACCACCACACTAACAGGCCAATACAATTGATTGATGTGATCTTATAATATTACTAATACAAATATAAATGGAAAAACACGACTAGGCCTACAGTATTTTGACATTAGTTTATTTAGCCTGTAGATATCAGTAGGCCCTACATCAATGATAAAAAAAGTAGATGCATTGAATGAAGTTGGAAGGGCGAACTCCCAAGTCAATAAAGATTAATTGGCAAGTTTATAAACGTGAATACCCTAAAATGTAACTGATAGATAACCTATATTAGGCTAATCGAGTTAGAAGGGGGAAACTTTTACTTTGAAGGAACAGGTACTGCTGACGACACATTCGGCAAATGACAGGCATTTCACACTTAGCTCCACCCACGTGAGAAAAATCCAAATATAAAGTTGTTTTATGGTTTGTGTGTAAAAAACGAGAAAACAAAATAACACGTCAAAATCCGTTTTTTCGTTTTTGCAAAAAAACGAAAAAACGGACTCACAAACGTTTTTCGTATTCATGCGTGTTCCGTTATAATGATATAAGGAATTAAACTCACGTACACGGACCGGTTACACATTTGTTATGCGCCGTTTTCTAGGTTAACTTTTAATGAGAAGTTGGAGTTAATCGGCAAAGGAAGACCTACACCAGAACTTAATTTTGTGCAGAAAACCAAAGCTTTTGAGAGCCTAACTATATGCTATAGTGTTGTGCAGAATGACCGGTCAATCACACCCAATAAAAGTACACGGGGAGAGAACTACCAGTAGCTACCATACGTAATTATCTGCATCCATTTCTGCGACAGCAGTCAATGTCTCTTCGTTACCTTACAGTTTTTCACAATTGTTAACACACAAAAAGCAAAAATTTGGCACAATTTTCACAACCTTAACTTCATGTACCAATTGCTCAACCCAATTTGGCACTACTTCACACTCCCTTATCTGCATTAGACTCTGACTTTCCTTGTTTACACACTGATGTAAATTACACATCACCTTGTTGTCAAAACACTACACACAATGTTCAGTTGTTGCACACACTTCTCAAGTAAAGTCTCAAAGCATCAACCTACAACACACAAATATTCAAATCTCTAAACACTCAGGACTGGTGAGCAATTTGCGATCAGGACTGCAGCATAAAAAGGGCCTTGAGCCTCTGTTTTGTTTGGTGAACAATGGAGAACTTAGCATATCAACAACCAGAGAATGAGAGGGGTAAGAGTGAGAGGAGGAAGAGGAGGACAAGGAAGAGGACAAGGAAGAGGACAAGGCAGAGGAGGGAGAGGATGACAAGGAGGAGGAGGAGGGTAAGGAGGAGGAAGAGGAAGACGACAAGAAGAAGGAGGATGAGAAGGAAGAGGAGAAGAAGGAGGAGGAGGAGAAAGAAGAAAGAGAACGGTGATCTCTAATGAGATTCGGGCCACCATGGTTGACCATGTGCTCAACCATGGTTTGAGCATGAGGGAGGCTGGCCAGAGAGTCCAACCAAATCTGAGCCGCTTCACAGTTGCTGCCATCATTAGAACCTTTAGAATGGAGAACAGGTATGAATTATATTTGCCTTGTGTACTGAATTACTGCATATCAATAGAATACAGTGTGCTCACTGTATTTGTATTTTGAAGGACTGAAAGAGAACCACACCGTGGAGGAAGAACATGCACTTTCACAGCCGAACAGGAGACTGACATTGTGAAAATGGTTCGTGAAATCAACACTATCACACTCCGACAGATACAAACCAGGATCCTGGCTGACCATGCCACATTCAGAAACATCCAGACCGTCAGCCTCTCTACACTGGACCGTGTTCTCCGCAGGAATGCCATGCGGATGAAACAAGTGTACAGGGTCCTATTCGACCGGAACACAGACCACATCAAGGAGTTACGGCAAGAGTTTGTGCTTGTAAGTCCCATACATTCAGCACTGACACATGCATGTATTGTACCTGTAATCCAATATTGTTCCTTTTCTACAGTGTCTCACTGGAGCCCACTGTGTTGACCTATCTGTGTCCATACTATAACTTGCATTATCATGCTGTCTGTTCCAGCGGATCCAGGACCATGACACAGCTAATGAGCTATATGGATACATATTCATTGATGAGGTTGGATTCAATCTGGTGAAGAGGAGGCGCCGGGGCAGAAATGTTATTGGCCAGCGCGCCATTGTTGAGCGTGATGTTCCCAGCGTGATGGGAACATCACTTTGTGTGCTGCAATGGGTTGAGCAGGCCCGTTGACAGTACTGTACTGTTCAGAAAAAAATCTTTTTTTGCTGCATATGTGTGCTGTTTTATGTTTGAAAAAATTAGGCCAACACTGAGACATTTTACAAAGGTTGAAATGGCTCATTCCACAGAGTCATTGTCATTCGTATGATGTGTTCCATTTCTAGAATTGTGTTTTCAATTTTGCACTACTGTGTGCTGTGAATGCTTGGTAGTGTGCAGCAAATGCTTATTGTGTGTACTGTTATGAATGGTATGTGTGTGTCATTTGAAAATATGGCTGTGTGTACCAAATGAGAACACAAGTTGCATTTTGTGAACAGGTAAGAGATTTGATGGCAAAGAGTCATCTTGCAAAGGGAGTGTCAGGTTTAGCATTTTGTGTGTGAGGTTTTCAGTTTTGTGTGTGCAGTTTTGAGAAAGCCGTTATTGTTTTGAGAAACGTGTGTTAACAATTGTGAAAAACTAATCATCATCATCATCCTTTGATGAAAAGCATTCTGTTGGGGGAAACTGCTACTACAAGTTGAAATAGGCACCAATTGATATTTACTTTGTATCATGTCGAATATGATTAAAAACCAAGGTGACGTCGAGGCTACAATCTGGATAAGAGCGTCTGCTAAATGACAAAATGTACAATCACAATTGTATAGCCTAAGGAAAATATGTCTTACCTGTTTTTATATTTAATATAATATTGAACATGCTCCAGCAAATCTATTTCAAGATTGTAGGGGGTCAATATTGGCCAAACAACCAAAACTAATTCCCCTATGGTTTGAAGGAAGATGGGAAACTGAACAGTGTATTACAGTTTTTTTCAGTCGCTAAGAAGCATTTGTCCAAACAGTTGTCACATTTTCAAAACTCTAAACACAATTAGCACAGCATCAGTCTTTTTTGGCCATACAATTCACATATTTCATGTCTTTTTCACACAATATGCAGTCAGTGAACACATTTCCACAACGCTTACATTTTCTTAACAGACAAGCTATACCTCCCAACAAAATGATGGATTGTTTGTGTAGTATTTACGAATGTTAACACACAACATCCCACAATAGCAAAAACAATTATCCAAACCTTAGATACAGTATAAAAACATCTGCTTCTGCAATGATATTAGTTCAAAAACATCATATCTCAGCTGAAAAAAAGAAAGACAATTGAAAAATGGACATACAGCTGATTTATGTTAGGTAAAGTGAGACAACCACAGCTGATTCCAGTCTGGCTTAGACTCAGTGGCAGGGGTTATTTCCTTCAATTACTATAAAAGAAGGACTTTGAGGAGTGATGTTTTTGGAAACAGAAACAGAAAAATACAAACACTGTAATGTCTGGATGAGGAAGAGGAAGAGCAAGGGGCCCAGGGAGAAGAGCAGGCCCAGTGAGAGATGGAGGGAGAGGTGCAGAAGCAGTGAGAGATGCAGAAGGAGGTGCAGGTGCAGTGAGAGGAGCAGTGAGAGGAGCAGGGCTGGGGAGAAGAGCAGGCCCAAGGAGAGGGCAAGGTAGAGGTGTAAGAATGCGTGGTGGAGGCATTCCAAGGGCTGCAAGAACAGTAGTCAGTGATGAAATTTGTGCCACTATCATTGACCATGTTGATGAAAACATGTGGCCTAACCCTGAAGATCGCAGGGATTAGATACAGTAATTTTGTGCTTTTTTGTTCCCCCTTTTTTATCTGGGCTTTTTGCTGGGGGGGTTTTTACGGAATGCTCTTGTGTTTCATGGATATTTTGTTCACTGTAAGCATTACTGTAAAACTTTTTCTGTTCTATTACTGTATACTGTGTTTCTACTGTACTTCCTTTAGTAAACAGTAAGGGGAAAAAAACTGATTTGCTTTTTACTGAAATGTGTTTGAATGTGAACATTATTGTACATGTGGACATACAGTTCCCAACCAAGAAATTTAGTGTAAAAGGTGGATTGCATGTTTTGCATGCAAATACCTGAAACATAAGTCTATGCAGTTTTTATAATGTCAACAATAGCCAGTATTTTGAAACCTGGTGTACTTTGATTGACTGCATGTACCTTGTGAAGTGAAAACAAGTGTTATTCTTTGACAGAATAATTTCATTTTGAGTCAGATTTCCAGTGTTTTGGTAAAGTCAGTGTGTGCAGAGAAACATGTGTTCTGTCTTGAAATGGAGAGTTAGTATATATTTAACAAAATGTGTTTTTGAGAAGAAAATTTGGCCAATTGTGTTTTGTAGGTGTCAGTCTGTGTTAAGAGTTTAGAAAAAGTATCCGGAAGTATGGGTGAAAAAAACGGTAACATTAACTAAATAATGCCAATACCAATGGAATTACAGTTATTTGACTATGGGTTAAATCAAAGCAAGAATGGTCAAGTAAGGTTAAATAATAAAATAATTTAATCATATTGCAAATGAATGAAATCAATGAAGGTTAACTCTCTCCTACTCTACCATGATTATTGTAAACCAGAGATAGAAAGCAAGAGGTGAGGAAGAAGGAGTAGGACAAGCCAGAGCTGAGGAGAAGGTCTCAGGAGATCAAGAATCCACAGATGCTTCACAATTCCTTTTATACCCAAGAACAACTAATCACACCACAATCTTGACCCTTACTTATCAACATGACTAGCAATGCTACAGTAAGTTACACAATGATGTGTGAGAGCCATCAAGTTGAGACTCCATCCAGTAACTCCATATTTTATCATATGAGAGGTGGGGGCAGGTTGATAGCCTTACAAGATCAGCCTTTATTCTTCTGCCCTAAGTATACCATCTCTTGGTCAAAATAGAAATTCAGCATATTCAATAATTAATATTCATATAGGCTATTGTTCCTACAATTAACATCACCTGTGACCATGCATCCTCCTGTAACTGGTGTTCCAGTAAGATTAACCTTTATTCTTCTACCCTAAGTACGCCTACACCATCTCTTGGTCAGTTTTTGGTACTTTCTTCATGAGTTGCAGTTTGTACAACTCATTTACTTGTAACTGGGAATACATGAGATTGCATTACATTTCACAGTTCCACATGCAGAATTCACCTGCTATTAAATGAACATCTCACTTTATATCATGGTCTGGGTGAATACTCGATTCTGATTGGCTGTAGGGGTGTCCATTATCGGGTGATAACGGACACCTACTGCGTCATTGCAGCAAAACTGTCTTTTCACCGTTCTAAATTATTCCGCTGGCTACATAGTATATGAGCCTGTACAAAGTGTCTGAAATAAGTAACCATAACAACGGGGACGGAGTCAAAGCCTCCATTTACAATTTTGAAAGACTTTAACAAGCTAACTTGTATTTACAACAATGAGTGACATGGCTCGATAGCTGGCTAGTCTTGTTGTTAAACATACTGTAAAATTATAATTACTGTTTGGAGAATATGTCAACTTTGATGCGGTCATCTCACATCCATTTTCGATTCACACTGTGGGCTGCGGCCGTACTGTAGCCTAGTACTAGTATATGACCGATACCTTGTTCGTGAAAATCTTGATATTGATTTTGGGACAGTGACATGGCTGGTTAGCTAGCAAATCTTCTTGTCAAACATACTGTAAAATTATATTTACTGTTTGTCAACCGTACACAATGTTATTGCCTTTTAATCTTGCTAGCAATAACGTTAGCTTTCGGGCTAATAGCTCATCCAAAGGAAAGCCGGTGTAGGTTCTATGAGTTGAGCGGACTAGAAATATCAGAGTTGGCTAACGTTAAAAAACATTAGATTTTCTTTTGCAAAATGCATGAAAACATTAATTTATGTTTGGAAAAAAAATCGTTGGCAAGTGACCATGGTATAAGCGGGATAATGCCCGCGGAAGCAACCGTCCGACGCGCAGCAGAGGACGGTTCACGCCTCCGCATCGTCCATTATCAGGTGATATTGGACACCTCGTCGGGCATTATCCCTTACGTATACTGCATCCATGCTCTGTTCAACAGGATCAGAATGTGCAAATCGTTTTTTATATTCATTATTCTCATAATGTCAGTGTGACAATTCCACACAAGCCTGTAAATAAAAGTACATGGGGAGAGAACTACCAGTAGCTACCATACATAATTCTCTGCATCCATTTCTGCGGCAGCAGTCAATGTCTCTTCGTCATCTTAATCATCATCATCATCCTTTGATGAAAGCCTTCTGTTGGGGGAAACTGCTACTACAAGTTGAAATAGGCACCAATTGATATTTACTTTGTATCATGTCAAATATGATTAAAACCAAGGTGACGTCGAGGCTACAATCACAAGCGTATAGCCTAAGCAAAATATGTCTTACCTGTTCGTAGTATGTTTTTATATTTAATATAACATTGAACATGCTATTTTATTAAGTCCACCACTATTTCTCCTGTAATATTAATGGAGAGTGGGGTTAAATGTTCAATGTATGGACTGGCTATCCATTCAAATGTATGAATTGACTTGGCAGTTTGTCTCCCACGCCAATTGTATACGCTGCTACAGCCGTGTTGCTTTTTTTCCGGAATATGTGCTCAGATTGACCATAAACACGAAATTTAATTTATATCTGAAGTGTGGTGAAGTAGGACAACGTTTTTTGTCGCCGGGTGCCATGGTGGATCCTAGTATCGGAGCTCCATTGATGTTGGCTTTTAATACTTCTCATGCCCACGCTTAACTCAGAGTTGACGTACTTCGAGTTGAGTTAACAAATTCAAATCAGCTTTTCTGGAACCGAGTTTTCGGAGTTTCCCATTTTAGAGTAACTCAACTCAGAGTTCAGGGTTAAGCTCAGAGTTTGTTAAACCCGCTACCTGGAATACCCCCTAGGTCTTCAGTTCCTTTAAATGCATTGAGAACTCCTGCCCTCTTCTGGATTAATTGCAAAACTACAATGTTTTTTGTAGTTGGGTCTGAATTCTGGCTTTGAGAAAATTGTTTCAAGGTTTTTTGTATACCAGCCTAGTGTGTTTGGAGAGGACAATAAATGTGGGGTGAGAGAGAGGGGTTGACCTGCAGCAAAGGGTCCGGATTAGACCTGAACCCAGGCTGTCGCAGCGGGACTCCAGTCCACATGTCACGCATGTCATGTATTAGTGAGCCACAGGGCGACCCAAGTTAGAGAAAATGTCTATTTATCTCGCTTTTTTCTATTTGTTTTTTTCTACAGTGATAATCAGTGCTGTATATGGGTCAAAAAAAAATGTTCTCTATTTGTCATGAGAATAAGTAATTTAGGTACTGAAACACTCACATTTAAGAAGCTCTTAAATGCCTTGATATACTTTTAATATCAAAGACCCATTGGTACTTTGAGTGCCTGTGTTTGTTTCCTTTATATTAAGATCAGACTGAACCAGAACCACGGGAGGTTCTAGACCATTTCAGTTGGGGGGGGGCCAAGCTGGTGCCAGATGTACTGTTAGAGAGGCCAGTTACATTTTACAGCCCACCCCCCCAGAACCCTCACTTACTGACCATCTGCTATACCTAAACCTTGCCCTCAATTTGCCAAATCAAATCTACTGCCACAGTAACGCAAGATATTTAATTTGTGACAACCATGATTCCCATTTCAAATCTCTTCCATACCAAGCTTCATTCAACTCAAGGATTTTTTGTTTGGAAATTAATTTGCTTCTGCATGTGACAGTCCTCATTTACTAATTCATAGGGGTGTAGCTAGCTTCATACTGACAACACAGGCGCTTTATGGGATTAGATGTAGTAAGCAGCTTTGGGGCAAGAATAGAATAATAAGAAGTGGGTTAGTCTGGAACACATGTGGTGTCTGAAAGCAATAGCCCTTATTGCAGATACATGGTCGTTTCGCTGCTTGTGGCAGCATTTTCTCTTCAAACATATCTACATTGGACAAACCTGGGTAAGTCAACTTCTCAATTTATTTCAATTTATTTACCGAATCAAAATTTACTGAATTGTTTTAGTTCACCACACTAAACTTTTATGATGCCTAATTCTTGGTTAAGGTAGTTCGAGATGGTACTGACAACTGAATTATGGTGTGAATGTTGATGTTAGCTAGTCAGTACCATAGTTAGTAAGCCCTTCTAAACTAAAGTAAACAATTGCTTACCTATTTCCAAGTTCCATCAGCATGTTTCTCCATCCTCTGGCCAGTTTTATATCATTTTAAAGTTTTGCTTAAATAGAGATCTGAGCTTTTGGAGAAATTGTCCTTGGGCAGTAAATTGAGCTATTTGAGCAAAGGTTACATTACTTTGCGTTTCTATGTACAATAGCTGCCGTAGGTTTCATAATAAGACTGAACAAGCTGTTATTTTGGACCCTATCAACTTACATTAGGGTCAGAGACTGGGGATGAGACCTGGTCACCACAGATGTGCATGCTATCTATCTCCAATTCCAGAGCAAAACTTTGACTTGGCAGGACAGATATTTGCTTACCGAAAGAAATAAAAGTACATAGTCTGCAAATATCTTTACCAGTTAGATGACAGTATGACATTTTCTAATAGTAGAGATTTGTACATTTTAAATTATGTATTAGTAAGTAACAAGCAAGTCATGTTTTATTAACTGTAACATTAACCATAATAATATTTTTTTAATGTCTGCAGTGTATGGGGTGCTGCTTTCTGAGGCTTAAGTGACCATGAGCAGGCGAAGGTGGCGGAGCATTAGGGGGAGGAAGAGCTCAAGCAGCAGCAAACGTGAGTGGAGATTTAAAGGGTGCACCTTGCTTTCAGGCATTAAGGCTAATCTTGTAGTGTCTGTCCAAATCACACTCAGTGCACATATTCACTCTGTCTGCCAATGTTTGGACATAGGAAGGGGATTATGGGTAATGTGATGATGGGTGCTGCACATTCTGGAATTAATTGCCATCATTGTCATGAGGTGCTCTTTTGTAGATTTGAACTGAAACATTACAAAATTGTGCCTCACCATTAAAATTATACATCACATAATGCAAATGCAAATGCAGCGCACAATAAAGTAAAATAAAAAACTCCCAGAAATTTATTTTTTTGTAACCACAATCTTTTGTGGCTCTTGTTTCAATTATCATTGTTTGCACTAATTTCTGTAAAAGTGTGTTGCAATTTATAAAATGACATTGAAATATTCTCTAGATAAAGATTGATTTCATATTAATGTACTATTTATCTGCAGAGAGTGTGTCTCCCTTCATCTTTCAAAAGACAAGCAAAAGTAACAGTGTGTGTTGCAAAGATGAACTTACTGAGAAAGGAGAAACTGATTCTTTGAGGAAAGAAAATGTTTTGTCAGCATCAGATGAAGAGGACGAGAAATACAATGACATTCCAAGCAAGGAGAAAAAAAGCAAACAAGATAATGAAAGTCATTGTTTTCAAAACAAAAGGATCTCAAAGCCAAAGGACAAAGAAAAAGGAATGAATATTGTAACTTCTGTAACTTTTGACAACTCAAAACAATCATTTCCTAACATCATATTTGAGCAGTCTCGTGAATCATTTTTGGAAGAAATCACTGACTGCACTGTGGCCATAACCACAACAAAAGTAAAATGCAATGTTTCAAATGTGAAGTTTCAAATTCAGGAAGTTCTACAGCCCAATAACTTGGGTAGGAAGACAACATTTGTTGTCCAGTGTCAACAGGGAGAAGGCACCAACGCTCGTTTTCATAATGAATGTGACACTAGACTTACACTAAAAGAAGAATCCTTTGAGCAGTCTCAAAATGGAGTATTAACTAATGAAAACAAGCGACAACACAACACGTTAAACTATAGATTAACTCTGAGCAAAACTGGCGAGGAAGCACAAGAGACGAAAAATACAATTCCATCTTGGTCTTTTAGCCCATCAGCCTGCCGCAAAAGCTGTTGTGACAATGATACAGACTTTACTGTACCGAATGGATCATGTAGTCCTTCCTGGCCTCAATGGACAAAGTCTTCAATTTGTAGCAGCTTCAGCAGTGATGTATTGTATGACATTCCCCCTCCTTTGGAGTTTGCCGACAGTAAGTACAACACTCTGGATGGCCTCACAGAAGACATAGCATCTTTTCACATTGACGCTTCTTTCTCACCTTGTAAACATCAGGAGGGTTTTAGTCCAACAGCTTCTAATAAGTACATTGAAGACTCTTGTTATCCCCAGTGTTTGGATGGCACAGAGAGTGCAAATCGTTTACATTTATTCGATCAGTTATCAGAATCAGACAATTACGAACCCATGTTCATGAGACCATCATCCGTGAGTAGGGCCTGCTACACCAAAGACTTTATCCACAGTCATGACGGAAAGAACTGGATGCGAAACAACAGCATTGCCACTGTGGAACCCAACCCCTGTTCTTCAGCAAGTAATCTTGGCAAGCCAACAAAGAGGAGAAGAACTTTCCCTGGGGTATCTGATGGTCATAGATCAATACAGGAGGACCTTCCCTCCTACAAGGAATCATTTTCATCAGATACAATCTCACCTTTCGTAATGCAGTCCCTTCCTAATCACACAGAGAGACTTGGGCGGTTCAATCAAGTGGACGACAGGCTTTCCCCTTTCAGTATCAATAGTGAAAATACCTTGCAAAGCAGTTGCACACCCGGTTCAAGAAATACAAAAACCCAACTTGTAAGACAAGAACTGGTGGATCCATTCTACATAACCAAGTATGAGCAGAACCCTGAGGTAGTTGTCCCAGGAGATGGAAAATTCCCAGAACATAGACTAGGACATGGACACGGACAGGTGGATGAGATGTATTTTACAGGTAACTGGTATGAAGTAACTGATCAGGTGAACACTAATGCTGGAGAACAAGTGGAGCAGAATGAAGTGGCAGAGAGTGGATATGAGGAAGAAATGCTGGAGGCTGAAGAGCACACCCCAGAGCCAGTAGTGGACGAGTTTGCTCAGGGGGACCTGCTCATTCAGGTTATTCCTCCTTCTTGCACCACATCAGAGGAGTACATTCTGGAAGACATCCCCAAAAGAAATCTACCACCTGAAGGAGATGTAAAGGTCATAATCAAACAGGGGGCGCATGACATGTTGCCCAAGTGTAGGAGAGGCTCAGTCATGACCATAATCCTTAGGGAGTCTGATCATAGGTGCTTGTCAACCGATTCCAAGTCAGCAGAAGGCAGTTCTCATGAAAAGCACCACAAAGACACCTTGAACTCAGAAGCACCTTTGGTGTCCCCTATCTTGGACATGGAGGAAGGGGAATCACCTAGCACATGTGAGGTCATTGATGTACTTCACCCAACAACATCAATAGCTCCTTCTCCAGAAATCAGCATCTCTAGTCTTGCTCTCATACATACTGAGGATAATCAAACACCCAGGTCTGCCACTAGCTCCACTGACCAAGAGACAGAAATCCAGAAGAAAACACAGTTGTATCAAAAAGACTCGGTCGAAAAACATAGTAAATGTAAGTTGCAAGAATCTTTTCAATGACCATTGACTGTTGGCCATTGATTGTTTCGAGACTTCATATATTTCCAGACATTTCTGACTTCACAGGTCACTCTTATTTACTGATGATTCTCATGTGTTGTTATCTTGTGCAGCTTCCTTTGAGGGGAAAGAGCACCTGAAGCCTCCATCAGACTCTATGCACAAAGACCCCGACAGTGGGCCAGACCACTGGGCAAAGAGGCGAAAGCTGTTCAAGGAGAGCCGGCAGTGGAGCTCTGCAGGAGGAAGTTCCATAACAAGTGACATTACAGAGGAGTCTGGTACAGTGCATTCTAAATATGGAACCAGGCAAACAGTTAAAACAAGTTTCAACTTTTCTAACTGATGTACAAAAAGTATAAGTATAAGTGGTGTGGCTCTGTGTTGACATTTTCTAACATGTTCACAGATCTGAGTTGTGTGCAAACATGGGAGCATAACTAACAGGGGAGCAAAACAAAATATTTAAGTCATAAAGAGATCAAGTCAGTCTTTGTACTGCATTGAATATGTTCTTTTTATGTTTTAGTTTCAGAGGATAATCACTCAATGGACATGACTGTGCGAGATGTTGAAGATAAAGGTTTTTATACAGAAACCTACCACTCAGCATCATGGATTTACAGAGGAGATGAGCCCAGTCCAACCAATAACACTCCTGGTCTTACCACTCAACCTCGACCTGTCACAAGTAGGCTCCCTATATGTTCTGCATTACAGGGTTAGGCCAACCTCCTTTTGAGGAAGTTCAGTCTCATTTGAAATCATAACGTAAAATAACATCCAAAAAAGTTGTTGTTATGACAGTAATCCTTATTGTGTATAGTGAAAAACGTTTTTCAGAGGCATGTTTCTCATCATCAAGATAATCGCAGAGTGGTTATTTTAATTGCAGTTCGTGAGAGAACTGTTAGGATCTGCAAGGGGATGGGGGACTATCCCTGGGGATTCAGAATCCAATTCTCCAAACCTATTGTCGTCACAGAGGTCGACACCAGTAAGTTTATTTGATAATTTTACAATTTTTTTATTATTTGAACATTTTTAAAGCAAAGTCTTAGAATGTACTCCTTTGTTTTCTTACATTCTGTTAAAAGTGGTTTTGGTTGTTATGAAAATAAAATTTGCCAAATAAGGAGTTTTATGTCCGATAAGACAATAGGGTGTATTCTCCAAGAATACAGTATGTGGTGTCAAAAATGCTCAGAGGCATTATTTGATGTCAAGCTATTTTTTGCCGGTGCAGCAGTAAGACAAGGTTTTCCTTTGTGGTGTTAGATGGAGCAGCTGAGGAGGCGGGGCTTCAAGTGGGAGACTATGTCATGGCCGTTAATGGAACAGATGTCACTAGTGTTCCACACTCTGAGGCAGCCGACTTGGCCAGGCAAGGTAAGAGTGTAACGCATAAACATCCAGTTTTGAGATTACCGACCAGTGTCAACTTTGCCAAGTTTAACAACACATACTGTAATCTACTTTATACATTCATAGCCAGTTTACATACATCGCCTAGTACAGGAAAATAATCATTCTTACAGATAGTGAGCCAGATGTCTGTAGCTTGCTATAAAAATAAAAGAAACAAGCAGAAGGCTTTGAGACGTTTACTCACTGGTACAAAGAATTTCAGAATGGAGAAAACAATCAACTTTGAGAGCAGTATGGTCATCAGTGCCAGGTGCACCGGTTTCAGTATCTTAGAAACGGCTCCCCTGGCCGCTTCAAACCACTCCCTTGGGTTTTCTGCGTAGCGTCTAGGGTGTAACAAACAAGAAACCTCTCGTCAATAGCAGACCTGTGTGCAAAATCTAAAAAGCTTGTTGATGAGAGGATAGAATAAGGGTTAGGAGTAGAGAGGATATAGCAAGTTAACAGGCAGACCACAGGCAGGCACAGTGCAACAGCGGTTATCTCAGAACATACTTGTCAGACCTGGTCCTGGAAGGTTTAGTGGATAGCTGACCTTCCAGAATACTGGAATAATTATAGAATAAGTCCATGTATACCTTAGGTCCCTTAACATCCCTGTGGAATGTTTCAGACACCTTGTAGAAAAATGCCCCACCCAAGAAGTTGGCCACTTTTTAGGATTTATTTTGTTTAGTGGATTTTTACAATTCTATCATATTACTTTTATTGTATGATAGCCCTATGTGGCACTTTTTGACACTTAAACTTGTATTTGTTGTCACAGAAACAAGTATTTAAGGTGGAATTACTACTAGCATCAAACCTTCTTGTTATTTCTTTGCAGAAATGTAGTTCATTGTACAGAATATACAGTGCTCTTACAGGTATAATGGCTATTTGCTGGTAAAAAAAAAAAACAACAACTTAGAAACCTAGTCTTAGTTCAAATGGAGTTTTTCCAATTTTCATGTAGCATTGAACTGACGTGATTGACTTTCCACTTTTTTAGAATGTAAATTCATATATATTGTGCTTTGACAGGCCCAGACCTACTGACCTTGACAATTGGCTCAGACATCGGACGCAGTCCTAACACTCCAAGACCAGCATGTCGGGGATACCTCCACAAGCGCACACAATCTGGCCTGATCAAGGGATGGAGGAAGAGGTGGTTCGTACTGCGACATGACTGCTGTCTTTACTACTACAGGCACAAAAGGGTGAGAACAACATATTGACTACCAAAAGAATACCATAATCTGCATATGATATAGATCAATTACAATTATGTAAACGTTCAGTGATTATTCAATTTCAAAAATTAAATTAGTATGGTAATGACCCTGTCATACAGCTGAACTCTTGATTGCTTTGATTGGATTGTGGTGGATGGGGAGGGATTTGCTGAAAAGTTGTCTTACTGAATTGCAAACATTAGATACTTTACTGTATCTGTATCTGCAGGATGAGGGCAGGAGACGGGCTCTGTCAGCTGTTAGGCTGGAGGGGGCTGAGGTGGGAGCTGACACCAGTCTTGGTAAACCCTTTGTTTTCAAGTGCTGCCCCCTATCAGCCAGCCGAGTGTACTTCCTCTGTGCTACATCTAGCCAGGAGATGAAAAGGTACAATACTAATGTGATGGTCTGTTATGCACACAGTTTTGCCCCTCCTTTTAGCCTGATTGAAGTTGGTGTCCATTACTTTTTGGACACCAGCTTTTTAGAGCTTTTTAGAGCCATACAAAGTGTTCCAACGAGACCACGCTCATGCTACTACTACATGTGCCTTTGGCAATGAGTGTTTGAAAAATAGAAAGGAATCTCATCTCTGGAATAGCACACACCCCGATCAGATATTTCTGTACAATAAACATGTAATAAACTGTTATTTTAGATGGTTGGAGGCCATGGGAAGAGCGACACATCCAGTTACTCAGGTGAGGCTTATTTGTTCTGCAAGATGGTGCAGTAAATATATGTCAGCCCATCATGTGATCATTCTTTGAACTGTTAAGCACATACACATGGCTGCAGTCTATGCAGGTGATTTGCATGTGAAGGAAAGTGGTCAGTAGATGCTCTCACAAGCTTACTGGTGCACAGCAGCTTACTCTAAATTTGGCACCTGGCACCTTGTCACTAATCCCTCTTAATTTCCTCTTGTGCATAAGCACCACGTGTGGGTAGATGTGACTCGCCACAACGCTAACCTGCCTCCTCTGGCTGTCAAGAACCCAGAGTGTCTGGGCCTGCTCCACCAGATAGACCGCAACAAGGATATGTGTGTTCAACACTACTGCATACTGAAGGATGGATGTCTCTACTTTTACCATGGCATCCGTTCTACCCATGCTCTTGGTAGGTTGGGTTGAGAAAGCTAACTTCAATATGCAGTAACCATACACTGTGTCAATAAATCTTGTGTCTCACAAAATAAATATTTATCACACATAATATCCATAGATCCTGATGTTATATCAATTCACTGATTTCTTAAATAAACTGTAACTCAATAAAGGTCTTATTCCAGGTGGTATATACTTGCATGGATACACAGTAAGGGAACAAATGTTGGGATCCAAAAAATCCACCATTGAACTAAAACCACCTTCTGAGGAGTTCAAAACGTTTTATCTTTGTGCTGAGGACCCCACTGAAAACAAACGGTAAGATAGTGTATAGAACAGTATAAATAGAACATGGAAACAGCTCTACCACCTGTCTAATATTGAATAGGAATTACATCACCTGAAATAAAACTGATTGTATTGCTTGTTGCTATTTATTTCACAGATGGATTGTAGCTTTAAAAGCATCAATAAAGAAATGGCTTCCCCTGCATCAGGCTATTCAGGACTATATGAATCGGCCTCCAGAAGAAACTAGGATGTGAGCCCCTTGCTCTTTTCAGAAGAATCTTCCTCTTAGGTTTCTGTTTCTGTTTGTCTACAATCAACATTTCATTAACAGGATAAAATCACAGAATTGTATATTGGTTGTGTTTGACATTACTGTGAGAGATATCAGGTGAATGTTTCAGTCCATCCACTTAGAAGTGTCTGTCGTAAAATGATCCTGATAAGTTGCAACCTCCTGATTTTCAAGGCGGTTACATTCAATTCCATACACTGTGTTGACAAAATCCCATTCTTTGGCTAGATTGCTCCTACACTGAGTAATTTGCATCTAAAGGAATGTTTCTTGAAATACTACAATTACTTCCTGCAGTGCTCTTTATAAGTTAAATAGCGTACATTGAAAGTACAACAAAACAAAGGCTTTCTTACACATTGTTGTACAATATTGTATTTAAGTGCTCTGATACTAGTGCTGCAGAATTTTTAAGCTTTTATACAATTTGATAATCTCTTGAAAATAAGTCTTGCATACTTTGAATGATAAGCTGTGTAATATGTAGGATGCTTTTTTTTTTTACATACATCAATGTTGCATGCTCTGCTAAGCATCATGGGAACATGATTATGTTGGCCAAGAAATAAAACGTGTATGTCTACGGTCTGAAACAATGAGTACAAGTCCATAACTGAAACTCCAGAACAAAGAACACTTTTTTCATAAATGTTTATGCATGCTCAGTGTATTAAAGTAAGCAAAATAAGTAGTATATGTATGCAAGTAACTTTCAGTTATCAGGATATTTAAAATCTTAACTAATAGTTATAAAGCCTCCCTGAACCCTGGGGTGGTTTAAAGCGGAATGGAAACCGAAACATTCTTTGAGAGAAATGGTATGTCATGATGTATGCCGCTTCCTCAGAGCTCCCATACTCCACATCCGGCCACATACGAGCTCAGGTCCTGGTTCTGACAGTGGCGACGCCAGGCCACCCTGTAAAGAATACACACATGCATGAGTTTCTAGACCTCCTGCTACATGTTATATTATGACAGCTATAGATAAAAAACATGGCTCAACTAAAATCCACTCAGAGTAAAAGTACCTTATACTGTTATGTGATCAAAGACATACAATATACATTAAGTATAACTATTTTAAGTTCCATAAAATAGACATTTGCGTTCTTACCATGCCTTAATTCCATTAGGGTCCTGGGCCACACGTTTGGCACAGCGGATGGCAGTTTGAATGTTATCTGTCAACAATTATTTTCAGAAAAAGAGAAAATTAAGGGAACCAAGGGGAACCAAACACTATCATCTATTAATGTCACACTAGACTATGACCAGTAGTTTAGCATGTGTGAGGGTGTCTATAGCCAAGTGGTACAGCGTTTGACTGCACATCTAGAGGTTGCAGGTTCAAATCACTCCTGTAAGCCACTTTGGACACTTTAGCCTACTAACCTCTACAACGGATGCCACAAATGTTCTTGGCCCCAGGTGTGCGTCCATCATCACACCAGTAACGGCTGTTGATCTGAAAGATTCCATAGTCGGTGGAGCCGTCTGTGTTGTGATTGATGGCTTCAGTGTTGTAGTTTGACTCCCATTTGGCCAGACACACCCCTGGGGAAAAATATACGAGATCGGTTTAAAAATGTGTATTACGATGTAACAGAAATAGACAAATTGACACAGACACACATCTCACGGTACTTCTCTAACTCACAGTTGGGCAGGCTGTTTCCTCGGAAACCGTCCATTCCAGCATCCTTCATCACTTTAGCTAGTGCACATCTTTGGTATACCTTGGCGCTTGCCACTGCTGCAAGCAGAAGAAACACAAGAGCCCTCATTCTTGACAGGAGTTTGTGGTTAAATCACACTGCTTCTCCTAGCCTTATATAGGCTCATGGTGGTGTATAGTAGCACTTACAATGTGGAACTAGTGCTTGCAACTTCTGTAAATACTGTGGATGGGGAACAGAAAGATGAAGCAACCGTAAATTACTTGTTCCTTTTCCAGTAAAATCTATTATTTTAGAAATAAATTATTTTTCACACTGAATGAAATTTAATTTTATAGTTATCCAAACATTCTTGTCTCGTTTCCTTTAGCACTTATCACATTTGGCTAGCTTGTCGAATACTTCTCATGCACCTTACAGTTTTGCTGATCCCACAAAATCCCAATGGGGTTAAGATCAGGTGACTGTGCTGGTTAGTCCATCACCGTCAGTTCTCCTGACCGTGTCTGTGTTTCTTTGCCCACTAAAACCTTTTCCATTTGTTTTTCTATTTCAAAAGTGACTTTGTCTTTGCAATTTTTCACAGAAGGCCAGTTCCCATGAGTCTTTGTTTATTGTTGTTCATGAAACATGTTGAGCCGGTATAATTCAGTTAAGATGTCAACCAGACGTGTGAGCTGTCTATTTTTCAAACTAGAGACTCTGATGCACTCGTCCTCTTGTTTAATTGTACATCTGGGTCTTCCACATCTCTCACCATTTCTATCCTTGGTAGAGTTGCCCTTTGTTTTTCAAAACTGTAGCATGCACCTTTGTATGTCCATTCTTTATTAAACTTGCATTCTTTTAGCTATTTCTAGTATTGTGATCAGCTGAATGCTTCACATTGGTAAATCTAAGTCCCAATATCTTTCCATAAGCGTAAGATCTGTACATTGTTAAAAAATCATGAGAGTACGTGTATCATGAGCTGTTCTGGAACACTGCCTGAGATCAGTTTGACAACCTTTTAGTTTCATATTGACTGTCCCCTTCTGCATTTGTCATCAGCAAGCTGAAATCAGAAGTTATGGGCTTTTCTTCCTGTGAGGAGAAATTAGAAAATGTCATCCAAATGTTGTCCAATTGTTTGTGTTTTAGATTTTATTGAACATTATTATTAATTTGACCTGAAATGAACCTACTGGGTGCCCACGGTGGTGATGTGAATTCAGTGAATGTACAACTGCAGGTGTTAGAACTTAAGACAACATTTGAATCACTGACCATTTGAACACAAGACACTGGTCAAAATGGGTACCCAGGCCATTTACATTTATTCATTTAGCAGACGCTTTTATCAAAAGCAACTTCCAAGAGAGAGCTTTACAAAAAGTGCATAGGTCAATGATGGTAAGCAACCCCTTGGTGGAAGCACGATGAGGCAGAGGGTTCTCACTGATTCGTCGTCTTTATTAGCTACCACCGTTGAAGTTCGACATAGATGTATTCTTTTGTAGCACTGTGCACTAGTGATGGGAAGTTCGGATCATTTTACTGACTTGGTTCTTTGAATCTCTGTACACTGCACTGAACTGTAAGTAAAGTACGAAAAAGTTAAAATAACGTAACCTGTAATTGGGTGTGCTTTGCCTTCGGCAAGGGCACAACCATTGTTGTTCTCTCACATATATATTATTTATTTATTTATTCTTTTTGCCCCCCTAAATCTTGGTCAATATTTGGCCTACATAGACAACCTAGGTGTCAAAAGTTTCGTCTTGGTAGCGATTGAGTTGCTTGTATTTTTATTTACGTCCCGTTGCATGGTTTAGGCTCAAGTTAAGTTTTTGTGGCGAAAAGTGAAGCTTAACGGTGGCTAATTTGCTAGCCACAGTCACTGACGTTACTTAAGTCACTAACGTCACGAAAACACGCGTGACTACCTGTAGGAGAACATTCGTTTCGCATCTGTTAACTTGGGGGATAGCTAGGCTAACTATAGCTTTACTGCAAGGCAGCTGCAGAAACGCCACAAGCAAAGAGGCCAGGGCGATAACTATTTACTCATTTTACTTTGTGATGTGAAACACAATTGTGAAATGTAATGTACAATATTAGCTGATATTATTAAGGAAGTAGGCCCACATCTACTTTCGGAAACGGTAGTCTACTATTTCACTGAAGCATTAGCATGACATTAGCCTCTGTTGCCCGGGCAACACATATACAGTGGTCTATGATGCATCTGTTTTCAATCGTTAAAATAAACATTCCTCACAAATACATTTTCGTTGTATTTATTATGACGTGAAATTATCATTACCTGTGGAATCAAACCAGTGTTGCTCACTGCAAAGCTGTAGCCTACGCGAGACACACTACAAAAACATCTACACAGCTGTTTAGGAAGTCAAACGGCGTTTGTTCGGCACTCCCCTTACTTAAATCAAAAGTATTTCAATAGGTGAAACTGACTACTAACCTGAACTTCATTGCCACGGCCTAAACGTTGTCAATCTGTTCATGAAAATAATTAATTTCAGCCTAAACCGTACAACGGAACGTTACATCGAATTCAACCAACGCAATCGCTACCAAGACGAACACAGCAGCAGTCTAGTAGGCTACTGTACTGTAGTAGAATTTACCAGGGCAGCTTCTCCACACAGGGCTATATCGCATTTTGCGTTGTTACTGACAATGATCGCTACCAGTGAGCTTTTTATGAATGAGCGGTTTTCCACTAAATAAATGTCAAGGTTATTTACGTTTTTGGGGGCATATTTTCAGTTAGCAGATGGGACTGTTTGAATCGCGATTCCATCTTCTACTGCCGGGTAACGTCGTAGAATAATCTTCAAAGGGGGTTATTTATTAATGAATGAATGCAATATGAGTAGCTAGACTAAATGCCTGAAAATATCACGAAAAGGGAAAACTTAAAAGGACGTTTAAGTCATAGAGATTAGGGCAACTTTTACACCGGTCTGCCAAATTGATTCGTTTTGATTCAGCTATGAGGCTGCCTCTTGCAGGGGAAATGAGAAGACATCATATTTCATTCTACACGTCACTCGTATTTTGAGTTGTAAATGAGCAGCAAAAAAAGATGCTTTTAAATCTATGTAATCTTTATAAATAATAAGTAGGCCCTATGCATTTTTATATAAAATATACAGAAATATCAGTTGTAAAAATGTCATTAAAAAACGGACCCTTGTGCAACCGACGCAAGCAAACACACCCTACAATTTCCCCAGAAATTGTACCCTCTCTAGTTTTTACTTGTGAACAAATATCATTCACGTCTTACTAAACCTAGTCACGCGAAAGTGAACGAGGTAAACAAATACTTTCCGTACTTTCCGATCCAAAGACTCGTACCCGGCAGATGAACGAATCGTTCACCTCCAACCGTGTCTTCGGATCAATGTTTTGTTCTTCTGCCAACCGAGTCTTCGGATCAATGAATCGTTCATCTGCCGGTCGATTCAGCATCAGCAAAAACAGTCTATTACGTTAGCCAAAAGTCAAATCGCTCACTCGTGATTAAGAGCACTCTGCCCTTTGATTAGTTTTGGATTTTAGTAAAGACAAGAACAGCTTAATATAAAATCTTGTTTGTATCCATAACGTTTACTGATGGTCGCTGTTTCGCCGACGTTACGTTACAACACACAATACAGTGCCAGTTGGGAGATCGCTAATTTTAGCTAAGCAGTCCTATAAAATCCACTTAGGCCACGTTTACACGGAGGAAAAACGCATATATTTTCATGCGGTTTGGCCTTTCATTTACACGAAAACTGAGGTTTTATCACGGAAAACCATCATTTCTAAAAAGTCTGGCCAAAGTGGAGATTTCTGAAAGCTTTTTGTGTTGGGAGTCAGATGGCTGAGCGGTGAGGGAGACGGGCTAGTAATCTGAAGGTCGGCAGTTCGATTCCCAGCCGTGCAAAATGACGTTGTGTCCGTGGGCAAGGCACTTCACCCTACTTGCTTCGGGGGGAATATCCCTTTAAAGTCGCTCTGGATAAGAGCGTCTGCTAAATGACTAAATGTAAATGTGTTGGCGTGTGCACTAGGTTAAACGGAGTTTTAGGTTCTCAAACGTCACAGTATGTGACTAAAAATGCATCACGTCATGTGAGCGTCCTGTTTGTAGTAATGTAATGGGGTCATTTATTTGTGAATCACGAAATACATTTGTGCAAAGCGTTACATTTATTTGTGAATCATCCAAACAAATGAACCTCGCGCCATATTTACTATTGAAAGGAAAAGGAAGTCGATCGTGTTATTCAGTTGTTGTTGATTTTGAGAATTCTGATTGGTTTGCATGGCTTTATCCTTCTTGTTACACCGCCACCTACAGGTTTGGCATAGTTATGATAGCGCTCGGGGGCGTATTTATGCGGGTTAATGTAAACAGAAACATTTTTGAAAACGATCTTGTGTGTACAACGTTATTTTTGAAAACGGAGGGGAAATATTAGTTTCTGTAAATACCTGGCTATGTGTAAACGTAGCCTTAATCTCATATCATTTGTGAAACGTTTCGCTGCAAAGCACAACAACCGTCGCCTTAAGGTTTCCTAAAAAAGATGGGTGATCATGGGTCATTTGTGGACTGTAATTATACGTTTTTAATTATAATACTTGAGTATTGTCTACTGTTTTATACTTGTAGGCCTAGTCCACCTGCATCTTGGACACAGTTATTGGGTGTGCTCAAGCCTTCGGCGAGAGCACAACCTTTGTTCCCTGACATATATATTTATTATTTTTATTTATTTTGCCCCCCTAAAACTCAGTCAATATTTGGACTACATAGACAACCTAGGTGTCAAAAGTTTCGTCTTGGTAGCGATTGAGTTGCTTGTATTTTTATTTACACTCCGTTGCACAGTTTAGGAGGTTACAACGTTTTTGTGGCAAAAAGTGTCTTCTGTCAAGGAAGGGTAGCAGCGCTAGCCTACGTCACTATGTCAGCACACGTTAGCAACGATGCATGGATACAACATGATAGAGACGTTCTAGCACGCAAATTGGAGCTTGGATTATGAGTGAAAAATGCCAACCCCCAAAATTATGGAAGTTTATCAGACTCTTTATTCAAATGACAATGCATTTGTCAAATGGCAATTCAATGCGCAAAGTGGCAATTCAAATAGAAAACAAGTTGTCAAATGGCAATTCAATGTGCAAATGACAATGCAATCCGCAATTCAGTTTGTATTATTTTGAATAAAAATTTGAATGAACGCTTATTGCATTGCATTTCATATTGACACGGTTTTTTCGACTCTTTATTCAAATGAAAATGCATTTGTCAAATGGAAATTCAATGTGCAAAGTTGTAATGCAATCCGCAATTCAAATGGCAAAGCAGTTGTCAAATGGCAATTCAATATGCAAATGACAATGCAATCCGCAATTCAGTTTGTACATTTTGAATGAACGCTTATGGCATTGCATTTCATATTGACACGGTTTATGAATTTATGCATTTCATATTGACAAAAAAACGGTAACATTAACTTAATGTTACCGTTTTTTTGTGTGCTAGAACGTCTCTATCACGTTGTATCCATGCGTCGTTGCTAACGTGTGCTGACGTAGTGACGTAGGCTAGCACTGCTACCCTTCGTTGACAGAAGACACTTTTTGCCACAAAAACTTTGTAACCTCCTAAACTGTGCAACTGAGTGTAAATAAAAATACAAGCAACTCAATCGCTAGCAAGACGAAACTTTTGACACCTACGTTGTCTATGTAGTCCTAATATTGACAATTTTTTAAGGGTGGGAAAATTAAAAAAATAAAAATATATATATGTGAGAGAACAATGGTTGTGCCCTTGCCGAAGGCAAAGCACACCCAACTAGAGAGGGTACAATTTCTGGGGAAATTGTAGGGTGTGCTTGCTTGCGTCGGTTGCAGGTGGGTCCGTCCTCTAAGTTTTTCCCTTCTAGTGATATTTTCAAGCATTTAGCCTACTCATATTGCATATTTCATTAAGAACACCCTTTGAAACAGCTGCAAACCCCCTTTGAAACAAGCTACTGTAACAACGTTGTCACTGGCAGTATGGAATCGCGATTCAAACAGTACCGTCTGCTAACTGAAAATATGCCCCCCAAAACGTAAATAAGTTTGACATTAATGTAGGGGGAAATTACTAATTCAAAATAAGTTTGCTAGAGGCAAGCTAGCTGCTGTTGCTCCACATTTCACTGATTGTTTGACAGCGCCGGAAATGAGAACGTTTCTTTTGACATAAAGTTTAGCTGTGGCATTGAAGACAGTACTACACACTGCCAGTGGGTGAGCCGAGTCTGACTGAGGCTAACGTCAAAACAAGCCGTGGTGTCACTCAAATTCCAAGTTTTACACAAATCACTAAAATATGCTGACGCGCTGGCTGTCTTCGCAATCGCCATATCTTTATAACACTGCCCTCCTTCTGATTTTTGATGTAGAATTGACCCTGGTACGAAATTAAGAAAATACTCATCAAAGATCGACAACAGCTGACGCAATCGTCAACGGAGGCTGACGGGGCTCTCACGTAGCAAACCAATCAAAGTTTTTACAGCAACCTACATTAAAATCTCACCATCTGGCTGTCTTCACAATAGTCATATCGTCATAACATTGCCCTCCTTCTGTTTTGTGGTGTAGAATTGACCGAACTATAAAAATACGAAAATACTAAACTACTATGACGCTTGCATGGCTGCCGCCTAGGCAGTCTCACGGGCGACCCGCACTCGCTCAAATTACAAAGACTTTCACAACCTAAATAAAAAATCCGAGATGGCAGTTCCACTCAAAATTGCTTTCTCAACAAAACCCAATGGTTGGTAATTTTGGGGGTTGGCATTTTTCACTCATAATCCAAGCTCCAATTTGCGTGCTAGAACGTCTCTATCACGTTGTATCCATGCGTCGTTGCTAACGTGTGCTGACGTAGTGACGTAGGCTAGCGCTGCTACCCTTCGTTGACAGAAGACACTTTTTGCGACAAAAACTTTGTAACCTCCTAAACTGTGCAACGGAGTGTAAATAAAAATACAAGCAACTCAATTGCTAGCAAGACGAAACTTTTGACACCTACGTTGTCTATGTAGTCCTAATATTGACAATTTTTTAGGGGTGGGAAAATAAATAAAAACTAGAAACGGCTGTTCCTGCGAAACAGCTGAAGCTTCAAAGCGCCCGAAAGGTATTTTTGAAAGGGCCTGGAGCTAGACGAAGGCAGAAAAGAGAAGAAAAATGCAAAACAAAAAGTGAAAAAAATCAGAAAGAAGAGAAACAATGCATAAACATTTGAAAATTTAGCAGACAATTATTTGCTGGAGTTTCAAAAGGCCTGAAATGTATGTTAGAAAGGACCTGCAGCAAGATGAAGGCAGAAAAGTACAGAAAAGATAAGAAAAATGCAAAAGTACTGGCAGTTGGAAGGTACTGCTGTGAAAGGTATTTTTGAAAGTGACCTGGAGCAAGATGAAGGCAGAAAACAGAAGAAAAGAGAAGAAAAGAAGAAAAATGCAAAACAATAAGAGCAAAAATTCAGAAAGATGAGCTGCAGGAAAATGTGAAAATTTAGCAGAAAACCAGTTGCTGAAGTCAGGGTTGAACGAATTTGAAGGTAAAAGGTAAAACACTGGAATGACTTGAACTTGCTGGAAAAACGTAGCAACCGTTGGTCATTGGCAACAGACTGGCAACATTTCTAACCTAGAATCTAGGTTTCAGGTTCAAGGTGGAGGAGAAACTAATCATGTGTGCCTGCACACCCAGTCCTGTTCAGACACTGAATTCAAAGATGACATAAAAATAAAAACTTTTAAATTCAATCATGTCACATTACGTGACTTTGTTGGTTGTGCAACTGCAAAAGCTACTTGAACTCAGATTAAAATGCTGCTGCAAAAAAAATCTGAACTACAGTATTGTGGGTATTAAATAAGATCATGCTACATCTAACCAGCGGATCATTTCTTGCAAGTGTGTGAAAGTGGTATTTGTACAGACTGTATTAACACCGTAGGCGTGAACAATGCATGCATCATCATCCATCTGACTTTAGCCGAAGCGAAGCTAGAGAGAGGATGCATTGGGAGATTTCCTACAGTAAGATAGATACTGCTTCAAATTGAAAACGGGGAAGATATTTGAGTAAAGACAAGTTACTTAACATCTGTGTTCAATATCGTCAATTAAAAGTAAAAACTTTCCAGTTATGAAGCGTTTGTTCGTAGGATTAACGCCAGCTGCAGCAAACACTTAACGTTACCCCAAAAAGCTGAATCATTTGGGAATAGCTGAATGTCTTGTGAACATTTTAAAGGTTGAATGGTGTTTCTAGCTGGAAGTATGCTGAAGTAGTTACGTTTGAAAGAGGAGGAAGCTTTTTAATGATTTGAAATGATTTACCATTACTTTTAATGGGAGAATAATTTGCACAAAAACCTTAATGTCTTAAAAAGTATAAAAGTGAGAAATACCAAAAGTCATAGCCATCATCTCCTGAAGGAGCTGAACGTTTTGATACAAAAATTGTAGGAATCGGTGAAAGTATGCAGGACGAGTTAAAGGCCAAAAAAACGGCGGAAGAACTAAGAAGTTGAAAAACAAGAGTGAGAATGCTGAACAGCATTTAGGCTCTTTCTGACCTTGAACATGCATAGCTATAACTTATGAGACATATTTGTGGCCTTACACCCAGAAGCCTAATGCAGCTGGCTGTTCAAGGTCAGAAAGAGCCTAAATTGGGAAATGTGTCTATGAAGGAAAGCACCAGAAATTTGAATCCCCTGAGACAAAGGGACGCTTGGTAAGATTACCTAATGTCTACGTAATCAACAAATATCGTATCATATTAACATACAAGGGGGAGAAGACTATATAAGTTCAATTGTCCGGAGAAAACTTCAGTCTGATCCCGGGATCACGCTCACGTTCTATTGGGAATCTTTGTTACCTGAGAACCAATAAAACACAACCCTGCTGAGTTCCAGTGCTGTTTTAAGTTTGAGAATTGACTGAAGATGTACAGAACATTTGTTTCATCAATAGAATCTTCCATTTTCAGCCAAGGTCAAATAGAAGTCACACCCTCCAGGAATTCGCGATGTTGCGATCGCACCAATTCACGCAAATTCAACGATTCCCCGCGAATTCAGCGCGACGTTGCAATTTTAACCAGTCACTGCAACTTTCCCGCAACTTTGACCAATCATCGTCGTATCCCACAACTGGATCGGAAGTACATGCCACTTGCAGGAGGCGGCAGCAGCATCGACCGTTGACAGCACGAACGAATACTGAGTGTGAGGTGTTCTCTCACTCTCTCTTCTGCATTGAGTTCGAGAGTTTCCACAGACATGTGTGCATCGAATGTCTCACATTTGCCCACAAGAATAACTGCCAAAGATCGCGAAAAGCAGTACTTTGGCATTCTTCACCAAAGCGGAGGGAAATTATTTTGCACAATATGCAACATTGTCATCGAACATAAAAGAAAATCTTCCATTGAGAAGCACTTTGCAACAGCAAAACATATGGCGGGGATGGCAGAAACGCAGACAGGACGTCAGACGATGAGACAAATCACACTGACACAGGCTGTTGCATCCAGGTCAATTTCAAGCGCTGAAAGAGTCAAGGTAAGTTGTTTTGAATATGCATGGTTAATGTTAACGTTGGTATAGCTTATCATGTAGCACTGGTCATGGGCGTCAGCAGCATTTTGAAAGTGGGGGGGACACATTTTGCCGGGGAGTCTGGGGGTTTCTCCACCAGATTTTTTTTTTTAAAGATGTAGATGCAATTTCCCGCATTCTGGTGCATTTACCTTTTCTTTTTTTTTCTTTTTTATAAAAAAATATCTCTTTCATTGTTTTTCCAAGCATGGTCTAGGTAAACCCATTCGATCTGCAATCTTAAATAAGATTGAGCTTGGTCTGGTGATAGCCAGGATAATGTTTTGGTGTAATACACAGAGGACTGACACTGACAACTTTGGCACTTTATTCTCCATTTAATGAGAGCAAAAGACTTAAAAGGAGGATTTACACATTATACATTTATTGATGTAGTTTTGTAGATGAGTTTTCTGTTTAACCTAGATTAAGAAATCAACAAATGCTGTTCCACTTGTAATGGGTAAATAAAGTATGGTATTGCCTAGTGCTAGTTGTACGTAAATAGCTAGCTAGGCTAGCTATAATCATGTTTGCAGAAGGATCTTTGTGACTTCATGCTATTATAGTCAGAGAATGTCTCATAAAGGTGCTTTGGCCACTGAAGGGAAAATGTGGGCAACTCTGACTTACTTTTCTCTTCCGACAAAAAAGTATGTCCATCTCGAACAGCCGATACCTGGAGTGTAGCTGCTTCGATCAAAGAGTATGAATCTGCGTGCCTGATGAGTCTGTTTGTGTAGGAACCAGGAAAACGCGGAATGGATTACTATTGCTATGGGTATTCCCCCTACTGATAAAGTGGAACGGATTTGATTGTGAAGCAATGGAAAGAACGACAAACGACCTTTTTTTTTTAAGTGGGGGGGACGTGACCCCCCCCAGGTTATATTGTGGCGACGCCCATGACTGGTGTGCTTTCTCGTTTGCATGTCAATATGATCTCCTCGTTGTTGCCAGAGCAAACGTACATTACAGGCTTTCTGCTGTACTATTCAGAAATGTATTTTCTGTCTTGCTTTGTCTCGTGTTGCACTTGCTTGATGTTGAACTGTGTTAGGAAGGTTGTTGACTCGCTAGTTTGTCGTAAACAAAGTAAGCAAATGTCAATAGGTTTAGCCGCTAGCAAGACATCTCGTTAGCGATGTTAGCTAGCTTGTTAACACGCTTGGACATTGGTGCTAGTAATAAGTGCTCTAGCGTCAGCTTCTTTGTAATGTTTTTGTGATAGCTATAGGCTAGCTTGCCGACAACTTTCCTAACACAGTCAAACATCAAGCAAGTGCAACACAAGACAAAGCAAGACAGAAAATAAGTTACTGAATAGTCCAGCAGAAAGTAGCCCCCTACCTGGCGGCTCCAGAAACTCCATAGTGTTATTCAAAAGGGAAAATAATGATAATAATAAACAAGAAAGAAACATAAAGGAACAGACAGTAATGCCGTATGAGTAAGACTAAACTAAGGGAAGGGTTAGTCAGTAAATCAATAGATCTCTCTGTATATGTTTGTGTGTGTGTGCAATCAAGAACATAGGCCTAACATTAAATTAAACTAATAACATGTTTAAACATTGTGAAAGCAATAAATGAAAATATGATGAATGAGGTGTGTATGGTATTAGACAGGGTGATAATGAAAGGAAAATAATTATGTTTTTTTTCCCTTATGCCCTTAGATTTGTGAAGATTGGGTAGCCACATGCACAGCGGTAAACATTCCACTCTCCAAGAGTGACCATCCAGCATTAAGAAAATTCCTCAAAGAGAAGGTTGTCAATGGTGGAGCAATACCTGGGTGCCACCAGCTCCAGGAAAAATACTTGGGTGACGTCTACCTGCAGGAGAAAGAAGCTCTCAAGACTAATTTAGCCAAAAAGCCTGTTGCAGTCATATTTGATGAAACTCCAGATGTAGAGGGCAGATGTGTATTGAACATTCTAATTGCACCACTGGAGAAGGATGGGTCTGGAAGAATTTTGGCCTACCTCGCAGACACAGTGTTCCTTGAGGAGTGTAACCACTCCACTGTGTCTATGGCTGTTGTCAAGTGTCTTTAAGAGTATGGCATTGATAATGATGATGTCATAGTGTTTAACACTGACAATGCAGCGTACATGAAGAAGGCCTATACAGCTGCGCTGCAGTCCTTATACCCAAATTCATTGCATGTAACGTGCATGGCTCATATCATGAATTTGATAGGCGGTGCCTTTTGGAGACCTTTTGACCAACTGAATACATTCATGCTTAGTTTCTCCCAAATGTTCTACCATGCTGGCTCCCGCAAAAGAAGATATCTTCAATTCCTGACAAAAAAACTGCCATCAGGAAGCAAAGCAACCATGGCTCCAAATCCATGTGCCACTCGATGGAACTCGTGGTTCACTACAGTGCAGTACCATTCAGAACACTTCGGACTGTACAAGGAATTCATTGAGAAGGAAATCAATGTAAGTGGCATTCTCTTTGCTCATAATGCAGTATTACAAATATACATTTCAAATTATAATTACCACCAAAGACACACAGACCAAAACATACACAGAGAGACAAACAAAATAATTATGTATAAATTAAATACTATGTGCTTTTTGGTTATTCTATTCATAGACTTGTGGCAAAACCACACCTGCATCAGTGGAGAGACTGCACGAGATGCTCCAGGACGCCAACATGGCTGAAAGTCTGCAGGTCCAGATCAGCATCACAGCAGGTAAGTGCAAAGTAATCGTTGCACTTCTTGATATCTTCCAGAGCAGACGCCCTATAGTCACCAACGTTTTTGACTACCTGGAGGATCTGCATATGAAGTTGGAGGTCAACAAAGAACTCCACTATGAAGAATGCGCTCAATACTTCGAGGGACTTGACCTGTCTTTCGCCATCAAAATGCAGATTCTGAACAGAGTGGAACAGGCATACAACAATGCAGAGGACAAACTGAACAAATACATGTCAGATGGACAACCTGCCATTGAGTTCCTTAAAGAGGTCAGGGTGTTTGACCCTCGTCACATTGTATTTATGAGTGACTGTGTGGCCAGCTACAAATCCATCCCAGGCTTCAGTGCTGTGCCTAAAGATGAACTGGATGCCTACTTTATTCACCTTGGTCCAGCTGCACTCAGAGCTTCAGCGTGTGGAGTGGTCGATTTGGATGTGTTCTGGGATGGACTTCAGGAGAGACTGCCTGTAATCAGTGTCCTGGCCAAACGATACAAATCGGTCATCGTAAACTCAGCAGACACTGAGCGCAGTAACAGCATCTACAAGCTGGTGTTGTCCAGCCGAAGGAGATCAGCCACAAATGACAACCTCAAAGCCTTGGTCTTCCTATACTACAACCAGAGGCTTACCAGTGGAGCTTTTGAAATGGATGAGGAGGATGAAGATTGAGGAGGCCTTCGAAGAGGCCTAGGCATTTAAGCCTAGTGATCTTTCAGATTATACTTCTGGTGCATTTTATGTTGTTTAAAAAAATTCAAGAGCACAGACAAAACTAAATGAAATTAATGTGTACCATTTAACTTTTCAATATATATTGATATTTTTGGAATTGTATTGTTTCCTTTCAACTAAGGTGAATGTACCTAGATCATTTGGATAGCACTTTCCATTTTGAACTGACTTTTTTGTATAGCTACTTAAAATGTTGTTGATCCATTAGGTATCCGTTTCATGTTGTGGATAAGTAAAGCCTATTTTGCTACATTTTTGTAGTCCAGGGTTAGGGTTATTTCAGGTAGCGGGTTTAACAAACTCTGAGCATAACCCTGAACTCTGAGTTACTCTAAAATGGGAATTTCCGAAAACTTCCGAAAGGTTCCAGAAAAGCTGATTTGATCTGAGCACATATTCCGGGGAAAAAGCAACACGGCTGTAGCAGCGTATACAATTGGCGTGGGAGACAAACTGCTCAATGCATACATTTGAATGTAATAGCCAATCCATACATTGAACATTTAACCCCACTGTCCGTTAATATTACAGGAGACAAAGTGGTGGCTAGCATGTTCAATGTTATATATAAAAACATACTACGAACAGGTAAGACATTTTGCTTAGGCTGTACGCTTGCGATAGTAGCCTCGACATAATTCTCTAAATGCCGCACAACAACGTGCACAAGTGCTTTCGCTTCAAACAAACATACAGAAAAGGCCGAGATTAAAGCAGCGGCTTGCACCAGCATTCTGCAAACAGACATACATAGACAACATCATTAACATAAACAATCCAAAACAGTGACATTTCATAAGGCTACCCTAGACGCAACGTTCAACAACACTCACCCTCAATATCAATCGGCAAACATTTGCCTGCACCCGCGTGCTGCCGACAGGTATTCAGCCTCGGTGTATAGCGTCTGCAATTACCCGTGCCTCCCATTTTTTCCCGCCCTTGCCCAATAAGAATCAATAAGAGAATCGATAAGGAATCGAATCGATAAGGAATCGAATCAATAAGCAGGAATTGATGGAATCAGAATTGTTAAAATCTTATCAATACTCATCCCTAGGTACAACGCAGTCGCTAGCTACCTGTAGTCTAGCTGTATATAGTCATGGCAATCCTCACACAAACTATCAAAATTATTTTAGATTTTCGAAACGGTTTGATCGGTACAGCCAATCAAAATCTGCGGCAAAGCCGGCAAACCGGAAGTTGGGTCGTATCTCAGCAAATCTTTGATGGATTAAAAGCTGCATTTACTCAGAACCCTGTTCTGAGAATGTCTAAAATGTTTTTTGTTCATTTTACCTGCTTTACCGGTTTGGCCACCTCATTGCTGCTTGCAGCTATATTTATATAGTGCATTTCAAACAATGAGCTTGACAGAGGGGGACGCAAACACTCCAGAGGTAAGCAAAAAAACAGTTCACCCATTTGGACAATAAAGGAAAGCTGTAAAAATTATTCCCTTACCTTTCTGAAATGAAACTATTGAGCACTTTTCTGGAGAATGTGAAGTGCCAACATATTGCAAACACTTGGCGTTGGAGAGTGCCTACAGATACAATTGTAAGATGTATTTGTTGAAGTGTATTGGATATTATTTTATTATTGGTTGTATGTTTTCATTATGGTATAAATATAGTTCTTTATTGGGCGGAGGGAAAAAAGGGTGGTAGGTAGTTAAAAAAGAGAGGGAGGGTGTTCGTTGGTGGATTGCGGAAAGATTAAAAAGAGAAGAGTTGGAACTGTTGAAGATGTCCCCGTGCTGTATTTTACCCACGACAATCCCATATAGAATTACCTAAATAAAGTGAATAGTTGTTAACACCACACTAAAATTACCTTAACAGGATATGATCTGATGATGTTGCCTTCTGTGAGTTCTGAAACAGAATGTTTGGATTTCTGCACTGTACCAATGGGGACGGTTGAGTAATTCATGTAATTTTTGCTGTTTGTCACTCATCTCCACAACAACATTGAGACATTTTAGATATATGTGCCAACTTTAGCAAATATACTGAACCATGTTACTTTTTGGGGGTTATAGCTCAATGACTAGAAAACTTAACTACAGGTCAAAAGGTCACAGGTTAAAATCTCCCTGTACTTTACATTGCTTTGCTTAAATGCATCTGCCTCGATTTAGCCAAACTTGTTTTCTTTGTTCACAGTTAAAGACTAGACAACTTCACAGAGTCTTAAAATATTATTTTTATTATAGTCAATACCAAGGAGTGTTTGACTAATGAAGCTTAGTGCATGTTCAGTCAGGCAAGACCGAACCCTGCACTCGGGCTCACACGATATGTTCCACTATTCACTCCCTCCGCTATGAACGCTCTCTTCTTTCCCTCTTCTCACGTCGGGCTGTCATCTGGGTTTCAGTAGGCAATCGATTAGCCGCTCTCTCTATCTATTAGCGGTGACCAAACTTTCCTCGCCTGCCAGCCTATCATAATGATGCCGTGCCTTTAAATATGTTTCTCCCTGTTTAGTTTGTCCATGCTACCAAGTGCGCTATACTGCTGTGTGTCGTGTTGGCTGGACCTTGCAGTTGTGCTGTTGTCGTCGTGCTCCCATGGCTCGCTTGCTGTTGGGGCTATGTCTGATTCCGAGCTGGACGTTGGCTGGTCGAGGAGGCCATCCCGGTTCATGGGTTCCGCCTCTCCGGTCGCTCGCCGTAGCTCTCGGCTCGCTGCTTGTCGGGGCTCCGATGGTTCTGCGGTCGCGTTGGGGTCTATGCGCGCTCTGGGCGTCATTCCTGCGCTCGGGTTGGGGCTTGACCAGCTTCAGGCCCTGGCCGCCCCTTCTGGGGCTGACATTTCTCCCAGACTAAGGTCTCACATTTTACAAGGCAGGAATATTAATTTGATCAGGCTGATCCTTCCTTCAACTGTGTGAGAGGATAGTGTCTCCCATGGAGATCAGTTTAGCGCTGTCCTACGATCAGCTGACCCTAGGTTGGCTAGGGACCTGTCTATTGGGGAATTTGTAGTGACTTTTGGAATTTTCTGCGATGTTGTGTGCTCCGTATTTCCCCAAAGGAGGAAGGAATTAGACGGATATTTGGCGCTGATTGGGGATCATAATTTACGGTACGGGAAGAATTATATATTTTACCAGTACCACAAAGGTTTCTCCAGCAAAGCAGCTCTGCACAGTCTCCCGGTCGAACTTGCTGTTGGACTGGTCGATTACTGGACACCGAACTGCTGTTGATGCTGGTCGGGGGTTCCCAGGCCGTGTCGTGCTGGCACGTGCGGGGACCTGGGGCATCCTGCAGCCCTCTGCCCGATGGTTCCTTTTTCTCCAGTGGATCGTGGGTCTCTGACCCGTGCCCCTCTCGGGCAGGTTCCCTATGGTGGGTTAGTTCGGTCCCTATGACCGAACTTTCCCCGCCTGCCAGCCTATCATAATGATGCCGTGCCTTTAAATACGTGTTTCTCCCTGTTTAGTTTGTCCATGCTACCAAAGTGTGCGACCCTCCAAGTGTCTGGACTCCGTGGGGGATTTCTCTTCGGATGCGGGGCAGACGCCCTTTGATCATTTATTTCCCATGGGGTCTAAGCTCCAAAACACTTGTAGTACATTATCATCTGTAAATAAGCATCACTTTACTCATCAAGGTCTCTCCTGATTGAAATTTAGTATGCAGTGCTTAAGCAAACACTTACAACCCCCCCTTAACAAACAACAGTCGAGGAAACAGATGGAACTTTGAATCCATCGTTTAGCTAATACACACTAAATCTCATAGGGTAAAGGGGGGGAAGAGATTTACATTAACATTTATTCATTTAGAAGACACTTTTATCCAAAGCGACTTACAAGAAAGAGCTTTACAAAAAGTGCAGAGGTCAATGATCATAAACAACGAGATAGCCCCAAAAACATTGCGAGTAGCCAAAACATGAAGCATACATTGTGAAAAGCGAATAAGTGCCAATGGGTAGAACCAGAAGAGCATGTAGTACAAATTACAATTAAACAACATGATCCTCGAAAGTGCTAGAGTGTACCTGGAGGAAAGCAAGCAACAATAATATAATTCACAGCGAGTACAAGTAGTTAAATAGAGCATGCACAACCCGCTCTCTCCAGAGGATTCAGAACGCGGCAGCCCGCCTGGTCTACAATCTACCCAGACGCTCCCATGTTACCCCGCTCCTCATCTCCCTCCACCTGCTACCCATCACGGCCCGCATCAGATTCAAGACCCTGGTACTGACCTTCCGAGCAGTGAACGGGACTGCACCCGACTACTACATCAAGTCTCTCCTGCAGCCTTACACCCCCACCTACGGTCTTCTTCAGACAACCGCTTGGTGGTCCCACCGCTCAAGAGCGCCCGGTCCCAACACAAGCTCTTCTCCTGTCTGGCCCCCCAGTGCTGGAACCAACTCCCCACATCCATCAGAGACACTGACTGTCTCCCCACCTTCAAGAAAAGGCTCAAGACGCACTTGTTCCGGGAGTCAGTACCGGTCCTAGCACATCTGGCGCCCTAGGCGAAATGTATCAACAGAACCCCCCCCGGGAGCGCAAATCGTAGTGCCGCCCACCCTCCCTCCCCCGGGCCGCACTCCCAAATGCAACGCGGAGATATGACGTGGCGCGGTTGGCGCCCTCTGCTGGTTGTGCGGGAGGGTTAATTAATGGATGCACTTGGGAAAATGCCGCCCCCCTCTTCATGCCGCCCTAGGCGGCTGCCTATGTCGCCTGTAGGAAGGGACCGGCCCTGCTGGGAGTACAACGGTACTTAGGAATGGTTTGCTGGACCCCATGTTAGTTTCCTCAAGGATCACAATGACTCTTGCTTAGAGCCTTGCTGCTCTTGTTGGTTAGTGGTAACTGATTTAAATTGTTGAAATATTTTTTACTGTTGCTTGCTTTTCTACAGGTACACTTGCACTTATAGCGATTCATGTTGTTTAATTGTAACTTGTTTAACTACATGCTCTTGTGGTTCTTCCCTTTGGCACTTGTTTTGGTTGTTCACAATATGTGCTTTATGTTTTGGCCACCCGCAATGTTTTTTTTACGCTATTGTGAGTCTCTGTGTTTCAGGTCGCCTAACCAAATCTGATGACAGATGATTTGGCCGACATCTTCCAGTTCCAGACACCCACTGCTTCACCTATCTCCCGTCTCATTCACTTTTGGGGTGCGGGGAGAGGTGATGGGTAATTTAAATTTGGAAATTAGTGAAGTTATTAGTTGCATTTGAAGCATGACATTTTACATAAATTCCAGCAATTATATATATTTTTCAATTGACCATGCACAGGCAATTTTGTGATATTCCCGCAGTTGTGGTCCCGAGTCCTCCTTGTCCGAGGCTGAGACAAGGCCGAGTAAAAATGCGGTCGATTCCGAGACGAGACACCTGTCTCGAGTACTACAACACTGGTTTGGCATGTATGCAAGTTAGTTCTACATTCCAGGATACAAAGGCATCTGCCATTGTTTTTGGCAGTTATGGTTTGTGTGTCTGTGTAGTATTACCACAGACAGAGGAATTCATGCCTGAATGTACACAATTTAGAAAATCATGGTGAAGAAAACCTGTGCTCCATATCCCACACCCTGGCATGCTGGTGTGAACATCCTTATCAGACTTGAGCACTTCCGCAAACTGAATAAACTGTATTGAACTGAATTAAACCATACAAAACTGCTGTATTGTTTGAATTGTTGAGAAATGCATGGGTCACTAAGGTCTACCACAGTATAAACATTTCAGTAAAATCTGAATTCTTCCCAGTACATTGAGTCATTATGTCTATGTTATCAAGTTACCATGAACCCCATACAAAATTGTGATAGCTGGTGAGCAGACAAATGCCCAATATTCGAGCTGTGGGGATGTACAAATGCAAGAATACTTAATAAAACACATTTTGTGAAAAAAGGCTTAGGATGACTACAACTTATTTACATGCAGCCCAAAATTATGGCTACAGTATTAAAATCAAGTTTATATTGATTTGTATTGATTGATATAAACTTAGTTTGTCTCCCTGTTGTAGATAAGTAGAGGATAAACGACAGCAAAGAACAGGAAACAGTCTGATGAAACCACTCCAGTTGGTTCAGGATTAATAATTTTGTCTTTAAAAGTCCAGTATTTCAATGTAAACCAATAAATGTAGTATTTTATAATGTTTTAGTAGTAAAAGTGTTTGCCCTGAGTATGACCCTTCAAAAAGCCTGTTATACTTCCTCTAACCAAACTAGTATAAAGTATACCTTGCCAAGCTACTGTGCACACTATCAAGCACAAGCATATTTTTTTGTCACTCATAACCCACTGAGTAATACTTGTTGGACATTGACACAACAAGGCATAGAGTAGACTATTTATTTGAAAATTGTTTATGACACATTCACTTAAAATAAAATATTTATATAATGGTGATAACACACAGCATACTGTTTAAACACACAGCATACTGTTTAAATAACAATGTCCAGACAAATAAAACTTACATCAGTCATTGGTATTGCAGGGCATGAATTAACGCAGTTGAAAAAGAAAAACATAATTTAAGCGCTTAAGCTGCGAAACTACAGAGTACAAGCTATATGAACAGATTTCACAAGAATAAATGAAAAACATGTATCTATAATTAATTTTAATTAATCAAAATACACATGTGCCTTCAAACACTATCCACAAAATGAACATAAAATACATAAAGCTGGTTACTTCATGGTATAGCGTAGTGATGTCAAGCATGGAATTGACCCAAATGAAATAAAGAAAGATTGGGGAAGGTTTTCTAAACTAAAATGCAGTACATTGAATGATTGGTGGCAGAAATGTGGCCAACATACATTAGGTGAATTGACTATACTATTATTTTCAAACTTATGTGAAATGTGACATTACCGCGAGTAATTTAATATTTGTAAATATCAAATCTTGAATTGTGTATTTCCCTTGAATTACATGACAATACACCTCATATGACATGGCATGAACACTTAAGGCTTACTTTAAATAAAGACAAAGTTCCAGCACATTCTAAACAAATCCATTACAATTATAAAATTACACTGTTTGATAACTTTCAGTCAATCAGGTTATCTAATACATATGTGCTTGTTGGGAATATTGTAATATGGACAGTTTATCCAAAGCGATGAGTTTTCATATGGGTGCACTGTAGTCAATAGTGTGATGACATAAATACACTGATCACAGACAATTCTTTGCAAGACTAAATAAAAGTACACCAACCAATGACAAGATTAAATATAAAAAGAAGACACATAATATTAACAATTCAGTACATGTACTACTACTACTTATTTATTTGAATTGGCAAATACCAGATCTTATACCAAATATTGACTTGATTGATTCATAATAAATCCCAACAGTAATTGTTTTACAAAGACAAATATGGCAACACTTTACGTTAAGATTACATTAATTACCATACATATCAAGACATATGGTAATAATATTGTAGTTAAATAGGAACTTCTATGTACTGTAGTTAGCCAAGTCATTACTGAAGTGAAACCTGGTAAGGGGTCAATGAATGGTAAAATTAATCTTGCTTTGGTATCACAACCTTTAACTCCCCTTTACAACAGCCACTTACCCCTTATACCCTCTCCACCATACACTGGCTTGTACATTTTTTGTAATAACCTACACTGCTTAGAATTACTACCATTTAGTAACACAGAATTTCCTACAATGTTTTTTTGTAGGTATTGCTATGTAGTTAATGTAACCTTAATGTAAAGTTTTGCCAAAATTACTATTTACCATGCAAGTATTAGGTAAATACTGTTTTGTTTCTGTACCATGAACCAAAATGACTGATACAACTATAATAGTGGAGAGTCAAGGTGACAGACACTCTGATAAATAATCTATTGTATAAGGGTCTGTGCAATAAATGGCCTGATAATATTATTGTAGACAGACAGATTTCATTTAGAGTAGATAGATCCGGTCACTTTTCATTGTATTGTTAGTATTTTAAAATATATGAAACCATAGATATGAACACCACTTTTCCTTATCCTGTGATACTAAGTGTAACACAGAGATGGATACAACTGACTGATATAACATTGACAAAAAAACAACAAAAATACTAATAACAGTAAGTTATTCGAAAAAGGGTCAGCAGTTACCCATCATAAGATATCACGCAAACAAAAATGTTTTGATGACATTGTCACGGACACTTCAAGTAAGGAGTTAAGTCTGAATATGATTGTCATGTGTCCAATGCACTCCGAATTACAAAAGTGTGATCAAGTTTTCCCAGGACACCCATAATACCATGCTTTGGTTTCGATAGTTAGGTGCCATCATGAAGTGGTAAAACCAAATTGTGTCCTTACAAATTCACCTTTTAAGGTGGACCCAGCACAATGACAAATATCAAACAGTGTGACAACTTCTTATCCCAAAAAGAAAAATACAGTTCTAATATAAGAAGAATGTGGGTGTGTCCCACAGAGGGGTTAAGGGTGGTGAGTATAAGTCTAAATTGAGGAGAGACAATAATAGCAGTTCTACATCGGAAATGAGCCGGTGTTTACAAGCAAGCAGGCCACATGGCTTTATATGACGTCATCTCACCGAGACTCCACATTTAACCTAAATCCTTTTAATAGTAATGCAAATACTGAATAAGTGGGCATGTAACTGTAACATCTGTGAATTAAATCTCAAAACACCTAACTAAACTTTATTCCCTCTTATTTTCAAGCCACAAACATGGGAGGAAGGGGTTAACTGGATGCATAAAATGCTAATCTTACCACAGGCACTCCAAAGATGTTCCCCACAAATCCTCTTAAAAAGGACTCTCTTTTAAATAACCTTTTCATTGTGTAACAGTCAGTGGTTTACATAAAGCCCACATTTCCCTCATACCAATCATGAGAAAAAAGAGCAATGCAGGTTGTGGATCTGATATACAATAGTTTACCGTTATTACTAGAGCTAATGGTGGTTAATGGATGTGAAGATTGTGGGCTAAACATGTACTGTATTTACAGTAGGTATGTGTGTCTGTAACATGTTCAGATGTCTAACAGTGCAACAAAATGCAAAAAGAGAGGCTGTTCTTTCTGCAATAGAGGCCGTGGTAACATCGGTAAGCAGTTAAAAAAAGGGATGCACTCAAGCACTTGAACATTCACACCAACATTCAGTACATACAAACACACAATCTCATCAATAAATAAGATTACCAGTTATTGCTAATCCTGACAAACTTCACATTTTGTTTCTAAACAACCCTTTTACAGTGTCAGAACGAACTTAATATTAGTTCAGATTTTGTTATGTATGTATACAACAGCTTGGATCCCGAAAGCCTTGTCACATTTGCTTGACAATATAACAAGATCAATTGGCCTCACAAGAGTCTTCTTAAAGGATCACCTATAATCTAAACAGGGAGAAACAGCCCAAAATAGCACCCATATCCCATATTAGGGTGGGTAATTGGGTGGCAGGCCCAGCTATGTTGCTTCATGTCTTGTTTCTGGTAAACATGCGCTCCCCGCGCAGTGTCAGGTGCTGGAGCTGATACTGCAGCACCTCTGTGTCTGCCGGCTCCTTGACACTCATTTTGTCCAGGTTGAGGTAGTCCAGCGACTTGGACTGAGACCTTTTCCCTTTGAGCAGGCAGAGGGGCAAGGGGCCGTGCAGGGCTCTCCCTGGCTCGCCATTCGACAGGGACCTGAGATAGGGGTCACCTGAGCTGGGCATGCGCCTCCGTCTTCGTCCGTTGGCGGCAGGGATGTCATAGGGCTGGTAGTACCGCATTTTGGCTTTGCGAGACATCCGGTGGATGCCAAGATCCATGGGCTTGGGAACTGAGCTGGTGACGGGCAAGGCTTCTGGTACTGGAGGTTTCTCTGTGGGTGTGGTGGTGTTGGTTGCTGAAGACCACTTGTGGGCCAATTTGAGCAGCTCCTCACCTGTGGTAAAGCCCACCAGGTAGTTAGAGTCCATGTGGAGAATCTGGTATCCTGAAACAGTACTTTTGATTGGGGAGCAGGGGGTGCTAGCACATCGAGGTTTGTCCGCTAGTTCAGGCTTCAGGGAGGCCTTTACCTCAGCAGCAGGTAGAACAGAGATGGGCGCCCTGGAAACTCCACTGACATCCATTTCCATCTTTAGAGACATTACCTGACTGGAGAGAAAACAAAAACAAAAAAACAACCCTGTATCAATAAAGAGTTAACCTTTTGTAGGCTGCACTGTTTCATTTTCACATTGTTCGTATTTTATACCTGTTTATAATCTATTACTATTCGCTCTTCTGGTTAGATGCTAACTGCATTTCATTGGCTCTCTCCTCGTACTGTGCACAATGACAATACATTTGAATCAAATATAATAGGATTTAATGTACATGATGATAACTATAGTAACAGTAAGCTTGTCTCTTTTCCAATGAACAACCTTATAACAGATCATGATTTTACACTCTTACAAAAAGTCAACATTGAACAAAATAATTAACAAATAATTTCATATGAAAACACAGTGTGCTGAAGCAGTGAAAATAATTGCACTTATTTATAGTCATTACAGACATTTATTACAGTCACCTTCTGTCTTAGCTCCTTTGCTATGAAACCATCACTGGTTTATTAAAGCTTAAGTAACCTATTATGCCCAATAACACAGGATGTCCTTGGTAAATTTGGCACATTGATACAACAGGCTACGACTACCGTATTTTTCAGAAGTAAAACCGCGGCTTGTACCCCCGATTTTACAGTTTTCTTGTGGTTGTACGGCTTATATTTCGAAGCGGCGTATAGCCCGGTTTTAGAACCAAAAAGTGTCTTCGTCCCCAGATCGTTGCAGAATGACGCACAGTCTTTGCAGACCGTGCAGCTAATTTAATGCTCAACACTGGAACGGGGGCTTATTGAAAGAGGAATTATTTACTGTGTCATCTCAGTTACACTATCAGGGCTTGAAATACAGTGACTTGCTAAAGTAGCCAAATGGCTAGTAGAACATAACATTTCAAAATAATTGGGCTGAAAAGTGGCCCCACTCCGGCAAAACATATACTATATCAAAAATAATTTTTTAGACAATGGATTTTGCCACGCATGGACATACTATCCACAACCGAAGTGTGTTACAGCATGCTGTAAGATCGCCTATGGCAATCCGATCCACTTTTCCATGTTCATAAGAGCATCAAAATGAGAAAAAATAATGGGACAAAAAGAAATCAAGGGACATTTAGAATAGATAAAAATGTGTGATTAATCGCGAGTTAACTATGACATTAATGCGATTAATCGCGATTAAATATTTTAATCGTTTGACAGCTCTACTAATTTAACATACTTGTCTGTGTTTTTTTTCATTCGAATTTGGATGGGTAGTTAATAACACATTCTTCTGTGGTGTGGTGAACTTAAAATTTGTTTTAAATTCCACTTCACAGGATCTTTACATTTTGTATACATGCCTTATTTCTCATGGCGAACAAAAATGCCTCAAGGACCCATAAGGTTTGCCATGATGGATTTGGGAAAACCTAAAAAAATATTTTACGTCTTTCAACGTGTAAAAAAATTCAAAATGTAAATGTAGGCTGCACATTGCCTGAATATCATGTGTCAATAAATCAAATGTCCTTTTAACGGATGGCTTTTCAAACCTAACAGGCTTCAATATGACATCATTTTGAAGTATGGTGAAAGATTTCACCTTGATGTAAAAAGTTGACTGAATTACAGCTGTTTCAACTTACATTTACATTTAGTAATTTAGCAGACGCTCTTATCCAGAGCGACTTACAGTAAGTACAGGGACATTCCCCCCAAAGCAAGTAGGGTGAAGTGTCTTGCCCAAGGACACAACGTCATTTTTGGCACAGCCGGGAATCAGCCAGGAATCGATCTAGGCAAACTTCTGATTACTAGGCCGATTCCCTAACCACTCAGCCACCTGACTCCCTCAACTTGGGACAAATTGGTTTTGTTTTTTTGTGATTTTGACTGATAGACCAGCCTCTGGTCTTGACGCGATCGGCTCGTGCTCTGCAGCGATCGTTTCGGCAGCTGGTCGCATTTTTCTGCAAGCCGCTTGCAAATTCGGCTGCAGGATAATAAAATACACCATATTATATAAACAAAATGTTACTAAGATTTTATTTTGTTAGTTGTAGGCTATAGCCTATCACTTAACACCCAACTTCACTACGCTGGTAACAAACGGCCAACCATGTGTTTACCCCGATAAAAACTATATCCGATCAATTCTCAAAATGTAAACATTTTAGAATAAAAAACCCTTATTGATGATTGCGTTGACTGTCGAGCCAACATATTAGTCAGTTGTTTCTAAACAGTATGTTTAAGAGCGAGATAGACGAGCTGGCATAGCCAGCAAACAGAAGAGACACCAAAACCTTACATCACAAACCTAAAGGACCTAAAATCACGCCCAAAAACGAGTTGTGAGAAAACGGATAGAGGTAACTAAAATCTGACTTTCAATGTTAAAATGTTTAGAATTGATCAGATATAGTTTTTATTGGGGTAAACAGCGTTTGTTACCAGCGTAGGGAAGTTAGGTCTGAAGTGATAAAGTCCACAACGCGAGCCGATCACAGCGCTTCGCGGCTATTTGCGGCGCAGCCAGTTTGTCCCAGGTCTCAGCCAGCGCAGCTTCTTAAGTTCTTATGACGACACAGCTATTTCATGATTGGCCAGACTCACACGACAACCATGACGTGTTTTGTGTTTTTCTGACACTTGCAATTGGGCGAATGCTCAAATCCAGACCAAATAGTAAAATGTAATTACATATTTTGATTTCGGGAAAAAAAGAAGATTCTATCGTGTCCAATTCGTCGGCAATCAAGTGAGAAAACAGAGCTTGACAGAGGGCTGGTTACCAAAACTCAATGCCAATATGGCACCGGTACCTATGTAACTGGCAGGGGTGGAAGCAACGAATTACAACTACTCACATGTAATTCGGGTTATATATATATATATATATTTTTTTTTTACGATATCCGACAGTAAATGAACCAATTAAAACCCTGATATTTGGACTGAAAAAAAGTCCCTGCTGTAACAGGTTTCAGAGAGTTTATCCGCACAGTTTGGAGAAGCAAACCTGGCACTGATGGAGATAAACAACAGCCACCATGAAAATGACAAAGAAATACTGGCTGACGAGTGCCCATGGCCGCACCTGCAGGAGTTATTCACATTCAGAGGGAGGAAAGGTGACAGCGTGCAAATGCAATGCAAACTTTGCCATCTGCAGTTATTTAGTTTTACAAGAATTCAACCTCTAATCCAAAAAAAAACATTATGGTAAAAAGACTTACAACTGTGTGATACTGATTTCATTTGTATTATGTTTAATCAGAATCAGATTCGGTTTATTCGCCATGTATGCTATACAAACACAGAATTTACTGTGGCAGGGAGGTGCAAAACACTAAACATATGCGGATCTTAAATTAAGTAAAAGTACAAAAGTTTAACTATTTCTAAGAACTAAACAATCTAATAATACAACAATTTAAATATAAAATAAAATATATATAAAAATAAGAATAGAATGAGCAGCGTGAGTGGTCAACATCGGATCGGATACTGAGATAAGGTGGCTTATGCATACTGAATTTCCATTAGATGGACTTATAATAGTTAAACAAGTGAATGAATGTCAATGGGAGTCCTTGGCCTTGTTGAAGAGGCCAGTAGCAGATGGAAAGAAACTGTTCTTATGGTGTGAGGTTTTGGTCCTGATGAACCGCAGCCTTCTGCCAGAGGGGACTAGCTGGAACAGGGAGTGACCAGAGTGGGAGGGGTCGGCCACAATCTTCCTCGCACGCCTCAGGGTCCTCGAGGTGTGCAGGTCCTCGAGGGTAGGCAGATTGCAGCCGATCACCTTCTCAGCAGTGCGGATGATACGCTGCAGTCTGCTCTTGTCCTTGGCAGTGGCAGCAGCGTACCAGATGGTGATGGAAGAGGTGAGGATGGACTCAATGATGGCTATGTAGAAGTGCACCATCATTGTCTTTGGCAGGTTGAATTTCTTCAGCTGCCGTAGGAAGTACATCCTCTGTTGTGCTTTTTTGGTGAGGGAGCTGATGTTCAGTTCCCACTTGAGGTCCTGGGAGAGGATGGTGCCCAGGAAGCGGAAGGACTCCACAGTGTTGACTGGGGAGTCGCACAGGGTGATGGGGGTGAGTGGGGCTGTATTCTTCCTGAAGTCCACAACCATCTCCACTGTTAAGTTGTTCTGGCTACACCAGGTCACCAGGTTGTCAGCTTCCCACCTATAATCAGACTCGTCTCCACCAGAGATGAGCCCAATAAGGGTGGTGTCGTCCGCAAACTTCAGGAGTTTGACGGACGGATGACTGGAGGTGCAGCTGTTGGTGTACAGGGAGAAGAGCAGAGGAGAAAGGACGCAGCCCTGAGGTGATCCGGTGCTGGTGGACCGGGAGTCAGAGACTTGTGTTCCCAGCTTAACGCACTGCTTCCTGTCAGACAGGAAGTCTGTGATCCACCTGCAGGTGGAATCAGGCACGTTCAGCTGGGAGAGCTTGTCCTGAAGCAGGGCTGGGGATGATGGTATTGAAGGCAGAGCTGAAGTCCACAAACAGGATCCTGGCATAGGATGCTGGGGAGTCCAGGTGCTGTAGGGTGAAGTGGAGGGCCATGTTAACTGCATCGTCCACAGACCTGTTGGCTCTGTAGGCAAACTGCAGGGGGTCCAGTAGAGGGTCTGTGATGGCTTTGAGGTGTGCCAGCACAAGGCGCTCAAAAGACTTCATTACCACAGAGGTCAGGGCGACGGGTCTGTAGTCATTGAGTCCTGTTGGCCTTGGCTCTTTGGGCACAGGGATGATGGTGGAGTTCTTGAGACAGGCTGGCACATTGCATGTCTCCAGGGAGGTGTTAAAGATGTAGGTGAACACCGGAGACAGCTTGACCAGCTGTCTCCGGTGTTCACCTACATCTTTAACAGCGCAGTGCTTGAGGTTGGCAGAAGAGACAGAGTCCGGCGCAGCTTGCTTTGCGGGGGTTCTGCCTCTTGAAAAGTATGTTAACTTCACCCTCCTGAATGGAGAGAGTCGTCACTGTAGAGGGGGTGAGGGAGGAGGCCTCGTGGGTGGGAAGGGGTAGTTCAGGACTGTCCAATTGTCTTTCAAATCTACAGTAGAACTCATGCAGGTCGTTGGCCAGGCGGGAGTCGTTAGTGGAGTGGGGGGCTCTGGGCTTGTAGTTGGTAATCTGCCTGAGCCCTCTCCAGACAGAAGCAGAGTCGTTAGCAGAGAACTGACGCTTGAGTCTCTCTGAGTACAGTCGTTTAGCCTCTCTCACCGCCTTGCTAAACCTGTTCTTCGACTCCTTGAATCTGTCTCTATCCCCACTCCGAAATGCTTCCTCCTTCTCTGACCTCAACCTTCTGAGCTCTGCTGAGAACCAGGGCTTGTCGTTGTTGAAGTTCACCCTGGTGCGTGTTGGAATACAGCAGTCCTCACAGAAGCTGATGTATGTTGTCACAGCCTCTGTGAGTTCATCCAGACTATTGGTAGCAGTCGTGAACATATCCCAGTCAGTACAGTCCAAGCACGCCCGCAGATCCTCCATAGCCTCACTGGTCCACTGTTTTGATGTCCTCAAAACAGGTTTACAGAGCTTTAATTTCTGCCTGTATGCAGGAATCAGATGGACCATGGTATGGTCAGAGTGACCCAGTGCTGCACGAGGGACGGCGTGGTAGGCTCTACTGACTGTAGTGTAGCAGTGATCCAGAGTGTTCTCTTCTCTGGTTTCAATGGTTGGGCATTTGATGAATTGTCTGTATTTAGGGAGTTCGTGGCTGAGATTACCTTTGTTAAAGTCGCCGAGTACGATAACAAGGGTTTGCTCGCTCCACACTCAGAATCTGGTCGGCGAGCAGATTAACCCTACCTTCAGGGTCACCCACCGTCGTGTTGCGACAATTTTACCTAATACAAAAATAAAGTGAAGCATTTCCTTTTAAAGATGCTGTAAAGCAGAACTGAAAATGAGTTTTACGTTCATCACACCAAAGGCGTAGCCACGGGTAGGCACAGGCCTACCCAATTTGTTCTCAGGCCTACCGAAAAACGAAAATATATCAGAAAAATTATGCACCGGGTGCACATCGCAAAGTAAATAAGTAAAAAACTGAAAAGATGCCTATCCATATTTTTATAGACCTACCCAAAAAGATTATTCTGGCTTTGCCCCTGCATCACACCACAGAAGAACCCGTCCCATCCAAATTCGAATGAAAAAAAAACAGACAAGTATGTTAAATTAGGCTTTGAAATCGTAAGAAAATCAGCAGTATTCTCTGCTTGATACTGGGGGGCCGTGTCGCCTGAAGGAGCTGAAGCTCAACCCCCTGCGTGGAAGGCGCCGCCTCTCTCAAGTACCTACGACCTGGATAATGGACGCTACCGCAAGTGAGAGGAAGAGCCATGCAGTGATCTGACGTATATAGGTGGCTGTGATGTAGATAGGTGGCTGTGACGTAGATAGGTTGGGTTTTGCCCAACAAAACAGATGAGAAACTATTCAACGGTCTAAGTGCGACAGAGTTTTCTACCATCAAAGACTGATCAGTACCATGACATCATTATGGCAGCAGCACTTCGTCAACAGAAGACCACAGCCACACCAAACAAGCTCTTAGCAAGTAAGCAAGCTAAGTTACCAGATGTGATGTTGGCAGCTGCAAGCAAACATTTCTCTCAAGCAACTGTTGACAAGCTCATTATCAATTTCATATGTGAAGTTTTACAGCCATTTGCAGTGGTAGAACAGCCAGCTTTCAAATAATTAATTACCACACTGCATCCTGAAGCCAAAATGATCTCAGAATCATTGCAGAATAGGGTAAAGCCAAATTTGTTGCAACCACCACAGATTGTTGGTCAGCTCTCAGAAAAGTTACCTTGGTGTAACTTGCCATTGGATAGAGGAAGAGTCTTTGGAAAGAAGATCTGCCACACTAGCATGCAAAAGATTAAGAGGGTCTCACACATTTGACATGATTGCTGGTGCTCTTGATGATGTCCATTTGCCAATACAAGATTAGAGACAAAGTTTTAAGAACCACAACTGATAGTGCATCCAACTTCATCAAAGCCTGCCATGTGTTTGGGGCACAGAATGATGCAGAGGTAGATGAGAAAGATGCAGACGTGGATGCTCTTGACGCGGGTGATCATCATGATGCAAGTGTAATCCTTGATGAAGACAATGGCATGGAATATCAACAACCCCCTCATCAACAATGTGCATGTCACCTGCTAAATCTGCAACAACAGATGCTGCCCTTGCAGAAGGAATGAATGACACCTACAAGAGGCTTTTCCATGCAACCTTTGCAAAATGCCAGGGCATTTGGAACAAAACTGGGCAATCTCATTTGGCTAGTGAAGTGGTAGAGGATAAGTGTGAGCTACAGATCATTCGCCCCAATGCAACAGTGGAATTCAACCTGTCTTGCCACTGAAAGGATAATATGCATCATCGACGAGAAGGGGGAAGGTGCCATCAGGAGTGTATCTGATGAATTGAAGCTGAAAATAAGCTGAGTAATATTAGATACCATGTATGCAGTCTTTCTCTAAAGTCATGGCTTATTTGTTTGTCATAGACATGTTTTATCTTCCAGGTTGAGTCCTGCAGAAGTTATACTCCTCCGGGAGTATACCATGAAGTCACTGCTGAACCTTCAACAAAGTACTTTGACGCTAGTTCAATTATACTGCATTCAAAATATAATTTCCCGAAAATTCACCTGAATGCAAGTCGGAACAACATAAAGTCGAAGAAAGGTTAGGTGGGCTTAGGTTTTATTGTGAATTTGTTATGTAAATTTGTTGTGTTTTTCCATTTTACTTTACTTATATATTGAAGTACACCCCTAAACTTATACTATAATTATATTGTTCAATTTAATGCAAAAACTAAGATTCAATAAAAAAGCATTCTTTAATGTCATCCACAGTCATTTTGTTGCTCTTTTTTTCGATTTAGGCACCAGCACCTTTTAAAAGTATCGATTTGGCACCGGTATTGGAAGAAAAAAAAAACAATACCCAACCCTACTCACAGGATACAGACGGTTCTGTTTGCAGTACAGCACCTGAGAAGTAGGCCTACATGTATGTTACCACAAAAGTCACCATGAATTTGATAATCAATAATATTAAGTCAGCTGCAATAAAGAAAAGCAGTCCTTCAAAAAATCACTTGACAAATTCCTTTTCTACAGGAGGGATAAAAGACGCTTTTGGTGGAAATCCCTTGTTGAAAATCACCACTCTTTTCTTCCGCCAGAGAATGTCTAATATAGGGAGAACTACCACTCTCGGGAAACTTCCGGGTTCTGAACTGGTTGCAGTTCCATGTGAGGGCGCTAACGAGCGAGTGCAGAATGAATGGAGGTCTATGGAGCTATACCCATCAAAATCCACTTTTCTCAGGATAAAATTTTTTGTCTAGTAATTTGAATTCTGAATTCGAAAGGGGAGGCAAAAAAAATACACACTGCTGGCTGTTAGATTTTTTTTAAATCGCCTTTCTGTTCTAAAAAGCCTTTGAAAATGTAATTGACGTCATACACATCATACGACCAGAGCTACTGCTTTACGGCAAGCTCTGGTCACTTCCTTTTTTCTCTCAAGGCATCGACAACACAGCTGACAGGTTAGGCTCTCCCTGTCAATACACATGCTAGAAAGAGTTTTGGCTTGCTAATGTTGCTAATGCTCTGACATTCTGATTCCGCTTCGGATGCCATCAAGCGGGAGCTCTGGTCGTATCAGTCCTTCTAGCGTGTTATGGGCAACAACAACTCACCCTGTAAGAAATCAAAAGGACATACGTACTCGTTCATTCAACTTTCGACCTATAATCCATGTTGAACATGCAAAAACTACAATCAAATCAGAAATTTCTGAACGACAATCAGGCGAAAGAGACAAATTTAGCCGTTTAGCGCCATAGACTCCCATTCAACATGCACCCACTCGCGATCACCCCCAGTGGAACTCTGGTGGAACTGCAGCCAAATTCGGTACAATGGGGCTTAATAGGGAGTGGCAAGGCTCTCCTTAAACAGGCTCTGGCAGAGCCTTTCCCGGAGCACTGTGCTAATTTTGATACAGCGCCACCAAATGGCATAATGCTGCAATTGCACTTACAAACAACAGAAATCCACCGAGAGCAACGCTTTTGAGAAAATAATGTTTTCCAAGAAGACACCCGTCAGAGTTTTGTTGAGAGCTGGAGGGGGAGGCGGCACCATATTTGACGGAGGCGGCCGATCCTGAATTCTTTATGCAGGAAAACCTGCATAAGCACATAGGAAATCCTATTTCTTCCATATCCTAAATCCCTAAAATGTTCAAATACACCTGAGTTCATCTCTGTTTAAAGGCAATGTTGTTGAGAAGCAATTTTAGTCATATTTGCCAAAAGTAACTTCACGTCTTAATAGCAACAAATATATCTAAAGGTTCGACGGTAATATGAAATCATTCCGACATCTGTGGGCGTCGCAATACTGTAATAAACATGACCAATCATGAAGGGGTACCCTGACTATTGATTGGACGGGCTACGTCTGTCTACCTACCTACTTGCGCGCACTATGCCCCTCCACTCAATGCTCGGTACTGTAGTTTTGTGGGAGTGGCTTTGAAGGGAGGAGGTGGGATATTTTGGTTTGAATCGTGTAAAAAAGAAGCTAAAATAGCTAGCTATTGCTATTTTGTTTTCTCGCTTAGTTCAATTTCACAATCCTAAAAAACAATTCTCTACCAACTGCTACTTGAATAAGCTTTAACAATGCAGCAAATAAGTTTATGTTTTGTACAGTAGGTAGCCTACTGTATGAGGGGAGTAGGATTTAGCCCCCCCTCCCCCATATCTTAGACTATAAGATCTGACACACTCTCCAAAATTATTTTGGTGGCTCCTCATTCCATCTAAAGTGTGCCATAAAAAGCTTTTGATAATAGACACAAAAATGGGAAGTAGGATTTCTGCACCAGTATTTTTCATACCTGAAGAACCCCCCCCCCCCCCCCCCCCCCCATATCTTGGGATTTCCCACCTTTCCCCTGATCTCCTAGGATCCATGACAGGGCTTTAGACTCCGACCAATTTTTTTAAACTGCTTGCACAAATGTGACTTTTTCTTTTCTTTTTTCCCCCATGTTGAAAAACGAGGGAGCGAGTCTGCCAGAGTTGGCCAACGTGTGTGAGGGGGGAGGGTCCATGAGTGATTATTCAACTGCGTGGGTAACATCATCTACAAAGGTCTCGCAAAGGGAGTGAATGACGGCTAATATTAACCAATCTAAAATCTGCATTCAAGTTAAGAATCTAAAGATGAAGCTTAATTGGTTATGGAACAGTGGACCGGTCACTGTATCAGCTCACAGCAGGGTAGGCACATACTACTGTGCAATTAGCGAGCATTTTGTAGAGAAATTAAAACATGTTGCGACACTACAGTTATTTGCACTAGGGGTGCACCGATCCGATGCCAAGATCGGATATCGGCCCCGATATTGACAAAATAGCTGGATCGGGGATCGGAAAATGTAGCCGATCCACTGGCCGATCCATCCTTTTTTTCACAGCACATTCTATGTAATTTTTCAGCAGCATGAGTTAACCGAACCTTTAGATGCGTGAGTTATTTCCGATGGTGCCCACAGCAAGCATAATACTCGAAGCAATGCTACTAGCATGCTAGTGTTAACTGTTAGCCTTCTCATTAGTACATATTGAAGCCATACAGCGTTTGTCGCATAGTTTTTGTCTATCGGAAAATATTCAGTTGGAATTTTCAAAATCGCATATGCAATGTTACGCTGTGAGACCCGCATTCGAACGATCACATATGTGCAACACTACCCGTTCTACACTGTAGATTCTACAGTATAGTAGAGTCGTTGAGCTGCAGGAATTCGGCGTGCTCCTGGCATTGTGCTTTTGGATGTGCTTGATTAAATTGGTACTATTGTACTTTGCAGTACTACCACCACCCCTCAAAACATTTACTTTGCAGACATTGCAAACAGCCGACGAACTAGTTGGCGTTGCAAGCGTGAAATATCTCCACACAGCCAACTCTTTGGCTCGCTCCATGTTGCTTTTAAGTTAATTAACGTTTTTAGCTCGAAGCATTGCACCGTCCGGTGTACATGTACACCATGGTTCACACACCAGCGACAACAAATAAATAAGAATTTAAATCTTAAAAAATTTTTTTTTACAATGTTTGGTAACTGTTTGATTACTGTGTTTGAACATTACACTATTTTGTTTCTACTGCTACATTTTATTTATTTTAATACGTTTGATTACATTCTATTTTCGCATTTTGAATGCAAAATAGTTTTTTAAATAACAAATAAATAAGAATTCAGTACATTACATCTGTTATGTCTTAGTTAGGAAAGTCTGGTGCCAAATTTAGTCTCTTCCACATGATGGGAGGTATACAGTTTATTATTAATTCAACAACGGTATCGGATCGGTATCGATATCGACAGATACACAAAGCCCAGGAATCGGTATTGGGACTGAAAAAGGCGGATCTGTGCATCCCTAATTTGCACTCGCACAAATGCTCCTGACCACCAGATCTACCATATGTAGTGTGCTGTGCTAGCCTTGCGTATATGGATTAAGCAGGATGGACAATGCCATCAGTCATCTCCAGGCAGCTAGGGGCCATGCCAAAATGAGAGTTCACTTACACATACTGTACAGCACATACTCCCCTGTTCAACTTTTGGGATGTATAATAGTTTTGCATTTATCCCATTATTGTTAAACCCCAACACTACATCCAGGCCATGATAAATCTGTAGATAGTTCTCTTTGATCTACCAGTGCAGCCAACATTTTCATATATTTTTGATTAATACAATCCAGTAGTACTAATTGGGTGTGCTCAAGCCTTCGGCAAGAGCACAACCTTTGTTCTCTCACATATATATTATTTTTATTATTATTTCTTTTTGCCCCCCTAAATCTTCGTCAATATTTGGCCTACATAGACAACCTAGGTGTCAAAAGTTTTGTCTTGGTAGCGATTGAGTTTCTTGTATTTTTATTTACGTTCCGTTGCATGGTTTAGGCTCAAGTTAAGTTTTTGTGGCGAAAAGTGAAGCTAACGGTGGCTAATTTGCTAGCCACAGTCACTGACGTTACTAACGTCACTACGTCACTAACGTCACGAAAACACGCGTGACTACCTGTAGCAGAACATTCGTTTCGCATCTGTTAACTTGGGGGATAGCTAGGCTAACTATAGCTGTACTGCAAGGCAGCTGCAGAAACGCCACAAGCAAAGAGGCCAGGGTGATAACTATTTACTCATTTTACTTTGTGATGTGAAACACAATTGTGAAATGTAATGTACAATATTAGTTGATATTATTAAGGAAGTAGGCCCACATCTACTTTCGGAAACGGTAGTCTACTATTTCACTGAAGCATTAGCATGACATTAGCCTCTGTTGCCCGGGCAACACATACTACAGTGGTCTATGATGCATCTGTTTTCAATCGTTAAAATAAACATTCCTCACAAATACATTTTCGTTGTAGGATTTATTATGACATTACATTACAAGTAAACGTTTAAATTTGTTGGTGAAATTATCATTACCTGTGGTTTCAAACCAGTGTTGCTCACTGCAAAGCTGTAGCCTACGCGAGACACACTACAAAAACATCTACAGTACTGTGAACAGCTGTTTAGGAAGTCAAACGGCGACAGAACATGTTCGGCACTCCCCTTACTTAAATCAAAAGTCTTTCAATAGGTGAAACTATCTGACTACTTACCTGAACTTCATTGCCACAGCCTAAACTTTGTCAATCTGTTCATGAAAATAATTAATTTCAGCCTAAACCGTACAACGGAACGTTAGATCGAATTCAACCAACGCAATCGCTACCAAGACGAACACAGCAGTAGTCTAGTACTGTACTGTAGTAGAATTTACTGGGGAAGCTTCTCCACACAGGACTATATCGCATTTTGCGTTGTTACTGACAATGATCGTTACCAGTGAGCTTTTTATGAATGAGCGATTTTCCACTAAATAAATGTCAAGCTTATTTACGTTTTTGGAGGCATATTTTCAGTTAGCAGATGGTACTGTTTGAATCGCGATACCATCTTCTACTGCCGGTAACGTCGTAGAATAATCTTCAAAGGGGGTTCTTTATTAATGAATGAATGCAATATGAGTAGACTAAATGCCTGAAAATATCACGAGAAGGGAAAACTTAAAAGGACATTTAAGTCATAGAGATTAGGTCAATTTTTACACCGGTCTGCCAAATTTATTCGTTTTGATTCAGCTATGAGGCTGCCTCTTGCAGGGGAAATGAGAAGACATCATATTTCATTCTACACTTCACTCGTATTTTGAGTTGTAAATGAGCAGCAAAAAAAAGATGCTTTTAAATCTATGTAATCTTTATAAATAATAAGTAGGTCCTATGCATTTTTATATAAAATATACAGAAATATCAGTTGTAAAAATGTCATTAAAAAACGGACCCCTGTGCAACCGACGCAAGCAAGCACACCCTACAATTTCCCCAGAAATTGTACCCTCTCTAGTTACGTTTGTTTTGCTTATGCTCTTAAAAGGAACTAGGTGATCTTTCTAGTCGATTGCACATCTACACAGTAGAGACAATAATTTATAATAGAATACAGTTCTCCATCAATGTAGGTCTGTAAGGGGGGTGCTGTTGAGCACTGAAGATGTAAGACGCGTCTCTCCACTGCTCCTGAGAATGTGACATTATTTGATCATTGGCTGCACAAATCTAGTCACTTATAGTTAAAAACAATCTAGAGCCTACACTTTGAAGTCACTTTATTGGGTTTCTCTAACAAAAATTGACCGAAATGTCCTCTGCGTGTCAAAAATTGGATGTACAGAAGGGAGGCCGCATCAGGCTACCGCCTCATGTCGCGGCTAATCAACAGGTGGACAAAGCTAATTCTGATAGCACATTAAGTGCCGACCTTTTGCAAACTATGATGGACTCCCTGAAAGCCGACATTTTTGAGAAAATGTACTCTCTTTCGTCCAGTCTCCGCTCTGAGATTTCTTCTGTCCGACAAGAATTTACGGATTTGTTGGAGCCACTGCAGGAGAAAGTAGTACAGCAGGGGCAAACTATGCAAGGGCTTGAACTAGCAGCTACTGACCATAACAGCCGGATAACAGAGCTGGAAGCTACTGTAACCCAGCTAACAGCCAATGCTAAACTACTGGATGACCGATGCGAAGATCTGGAGGGGAGATCCCGAATGAATAACATAAGGTGGGTGGGTCTCCCTGAGCGGTGTGAGGTGCCCCGACCTACTGAATTTATTGCACAACTACTTCAGGATATGCTTTGTTTGGATGAAATACCTCTGTTAGACCGGGCCCATCGCACACTCCGGAGCAGGCCCAGAGAGGGAGACCCTCCTCGGCCGTTCGTGGCGAGAGTACACTACTTTCACCTTTGAAACGACATCCTACGCCGGGCCGGGGAGCTTTCCCCTCTTCTCTACCGGGGTAGAAAGATATCCATCTTTGCCGACACATCTACTGTCGCTAAAAAGCGAGCTACATTTTGCGTTTGTCAAGCGTCAGCGCCACTCATGTCCAGGTATCAAGTTTGGACCACTGCAACCGGCGGTACTCCGAATCACCCTGCAGAGCGGAGACACACACCGGTTCGAGGACCCTGCTACTGCTAGTGACTTTATCAACAATCACCTCAAAAAAGCAGTCACTCCAATACCCCCTTTCCACCAAAGTGAACTGGGAGCTAGTTTGGAACTGGTGCCATAGCCGGTTCGGAGCTGGTTCAATTTGCGAGCCTTCTAAGAACCGGTTTGCTTTTCCACGGGCTAGAGAGCCACCACAGAGCCACGTCATTACGTCACTGTATACGTCTCATCAAAAATCGGAAGTATACGTGATGAGACGTATACGATGTATACGTCTCAATCACAAAGCAGATCCAGTCTAAAGGCTGTTTATCAATCCGAAGAACGCTAAGAGCGCGAGGTTGAGATGCGTGTTTTCTTGGCTATTGCGCAATACCCTGGACTCGCAGCAGTATGCAACACTGGCATTATCAGCGCAACATTTTATCAACTTTTGCTGTATAGTGCTTGTGTATTACATTTGTGTTAAATATAGGCTCATAATAAAGTTCAAAACAAACTCAACATTTGTGTTTGTCATTTCACTCATTTGATATGATTATGATAAAATGCAGCAACTAGTGTCTGCACTGCACTGTGATGCTAGCTAGGTTATCGAAAAGTCGGAGCAAATTTACAAATGAGCCGTTTCATCAATAAAATAAGCAAATTTTCAGCAACTACACTGCCCATTTCTCGTCACATTTTAATTCAAATAATGATTTACATGTACCATTTACATTTAGTCATTTAGCAGACGCTCTTATCCAGAGCGACTTACAGTAAGTACAGGGACATTCCCCCGAGGCAAGTAGGGTGAAGTGCCTTGCCCAAGGACACAATGTCATTTGGCACATCCAGGAATCGAACCTGTAACCTTCAGATTACTAGCCCGACTCCCTAACCGCTCAGCCACCTGACTCTTTAGCTGAAATATGAATTGTAAAAACTTGGCGCAATGGCGGTCAAAGGATTCTGTTCGTCTTGCTGGTCACGGTAACCCCGCCCTGCCCCTGACGCAAGCGGTTCTTACTTGGTTCCTACTTTAGCCCAACTATGTTTTGGTTAAATTAAAACACAGTATTTATTACACAAGTAAATCACAAGTGTACTATAATTCCCTCAAAGCACTGGCAGACACAAGTGGCTTTCTTGCTACAGGTTTATTTGAAGCTTCTTCGCCAAATCCACCGTGAAAACTAAACCCACAGTATAACGAGAAAATAAAGACCACATTGGCTTAATATGAACATACAATGACAAGCGCAGCATGTAGGCCTAAATAACGTTCACCAAAGTAAGATACAGACACAAAACAACATACCTCGTTGCCTGCATGCTGTACACAAGGGAATAGAGGTTTCCTTAGATCTCTGACATCCGATAACAACCTTACAGGGGTCATTGATTGCAAAACCGAATTTACCTCGTCACAGTTGAATAACGACAGCTCAGTGGGTAAAATGGACATACAGTGAACCTTAAAGTCCATTGACACTAGCCTGGTCCTAACCAGACTCTAGTACATTTCATTTGTACAGAGAGTCTGGCCTCGCTCCATTGACAAGCGTTGACTTCCTTGTAGGCGGGTACTCTGTTGAAGTATAAAACTATTGGATCTGCCCAGAGCCACTCTGATCTGCCATAACCAATCGCTAGCGTTCGCCTTAGCCAATTCCTTCACCACTACTGTAACAGAGCTAGCTGCCGTAGCTGGAAAATCAAACTTTTCCCGAACCCTGTGGGGAGGAGGGCCACAACATCATGGCCACCAACAAAACTCAGCAAAACTTGTTCTTGCTCCGGCTTTAACTGTTGGATATTCGGCAGCGTTGCCACAACGGACCGAATGGCTTTCCTCGCATCTTTCTCCGCCGCCATTACGGAACTACAACACAAACTAGCACACGACACCAACGTCATCGTTCTCAGCCACTCCCTCTGTTCGCTTATTGGACAGGTAGAAAATCAACCTGCAGAATCTGACTTACGGACCTCATGGCCAGACCTATGTACAGAAGCAAATAAATTTGAGCGGAAGTACGTAGGACGGCAGAGCCAGGCTACATTGACACCTCTTTCCTATGCAAATCTCACAATTAAAAAATGTAGCTGTAAAACGGTAGGTTTTGGCTCTGGTCTGTACCTTTGTCACGCTCCAAAATTTGCTGCGCGCTGCTCTGTTGCCAAATGGAACCATTTGGCAACAAAAAAAAATATGGCTATGAAATAAACCCTGCAATTAAAAAGAGATGGCAATAAATATATAAATATAGCATCATATAATTATATAGCTGAATCCATTTACTTACATCAATAAATAAATCCATTTACTTATTTCAAAATTACGTTTTCCTAATGCCACATTTATTTCTGTGCTGTATTTATTTCCAATTTCACATGCAAACGAGAGGGGCGTGGTTATCTTCAGAACAACGCAGCTGCACAAGATCGAAGGCAGATAGGGACACATAGTTTTGGAGAGATGATGGAAGACATTAGTCGTGTCAGAGTTGGCATTCTGGCCTTAGTAGATCGAATTCATCAGCATTGGCTTGTCAGGGGATATCTTTTTGGCACACATTGTAGATTTTGTAGAGGTACTTGGGAGGATAAGTGCTCTACAGAACATAGTGCCAGGTGATGTTAGCTAACAAAGCTAGCAACCGTTGCTACGCCTAGGGTCAGTGTTTCCCCTACCATTATATTAGGGGGGCGACTCACTTTGAGGTTCACTGTATGTCTATTTTACACACTAAACTGTAATTTTTCAACTATGACAAGGTCAAATCGGTTTTGCAATCAATGACCCCTTTAACAAAGAAGGCAATCACTGCCACCGCTAAGTCGCTCTGCCATTATGTGGAGGTCGATAAGAAAGCAGCTAGCTATAACTATCTAGCCTCACCATTATGCCAGGCCGGTATTACCATTTAGTGAGACGAGACCTGAAGTGAAGCCAGACCATTCAAGACATTACCCATACCTTTGGATTTATTGCTTTAAATTGAAGTCAAGTTTCTTGACGCGTTGTCAATAATGTTGGCAATGATAAGTTGCAACTAACCAAGACGTGTCCACACCAAGACCCATTCAACACGGTACACAACCGAAAGCCATATATTATAATTTATGTAATTCTTCAATATTAAATCAAACCACTACCACTGGACTCGTTTTAATGACCAGTCAGTGACAAAACGAGTTTGGCTGTTCAGGTCTGTGCCAATACAGCACAACACTAGCTAGCTGAAATGGCCACACTGATGTCGTCCTTTTCTTATTTTTCCCATTGATAGATAGCCGGCCACTTAACCTAGCTACAGTTGCCGACTTGAGACCGGTTATAGCCAACATACCAGCTAGGAAGACATAGTGGTGGCAGTGATTGTTAGCTTTGCAGACGAGTTACACATCACACGTTTACAAAGGTGACTTCAGCGCTACGTCGCAGCTATAAAAGAGAAAGTCCCCACACGTACTAGGTCGCCGCCATCACTCACATTGGGAACCAATGATAAAAAGGCAGAGACGACACAGACATTGTGGGCAAAGCTTGTCTACATTGTATGCTTTTCGGCCGTGCAATGGCACTTGTCAGTTGTCACCCCCCATACAGGTAGAGCTATCCCCCTAGCACAGGTGCTGGACACCTGGTGTTATCGCCCTGGTTTCCAGACTACCTGGTTTCCGTAAGCATGCGAGCTGTGCGTTCACCTAACAGCAGCAGCTGCCGTTGGCCTCCATCACCAGATTTGTCACAAATTCACACAACATTCAACATTATTGGCGATTTTCAAGTCGCATCTCATATTTGCTAGCCTGGGTGCCAGCCAAACTTAGCTCGCCCACAAAAAAATTTGGTCGGGAAGTTGGGTCTGGGGTCGCTCGGTTGGGGAAAAACTATGTCCGAACAAGAGCTGTTCGCACCAATCAAATTGTCAGGGCGGGCTTTATACGATGATGGACAGATGATCAACAGTAACGTAATCAACCACATCACCAAAGAGGGCTTGGGTTTAATTCGTTTTCAACAAACAATATACTACGTTGCTCTGATTGGTTGTAGGTCTATTCAATTGAGTGAAGAGGCATTTTTTTCCGGGTTCGGTTGAAACACGCGCCATACTCACAGCCCAACGGAGCGGTATCAGACTCATATTCTGACTAGAATTATGAGTTAGACAACGTCAGGCTACATATTTGCTGCTGTAGGCCAAGAAAATAAAACAGTTGCAAGCTGGCATGAAGTGGGATTCGATCCCACTAGAGCAAAAACACATGCTTGTTGGTCCGTTGCTATAAAATGCGAGTTATTCAGACTCATGGAGGTAAGAAGTTTTCAGTCACAAATGTATTGGCATTCAGGCAACATTTTGTATGGGTTCATCGAAAACAACTGGTTATCGTGGCACACCAGGGGCCTGTACTACGAATCAAGATCAACATGCTCTGGATTACTTTCAGTTACCCGGCTACGCGAAGCCTAACAATCGCAATCACGATAAGCGGTACTACGACGGCAGTTATCAATTCTCTAACTCAACCCAGATCTTTCCAATCTAGAGACGTGCGCGTTCACATAAAGGGGCGGTGTTTGCACCGTATGTCCAATCAATCGCAAACATGGACGAAACAAGAGCCGCATATTCACGCAGGAGGAGCAGACAATAATCTTACAAACTTTGTCTACTCCTCAAGCGTGAAATATTGTAATACAAGCATATCAGGAATACAGACATATAGGCTAATACAGGCAAAATTCAACAAAGTCGCTGCTGCCAAGCTGGCAGAAAATAGCAGACGCTGTAAATGCGTAAGCTACATGACTTATTGAAGATGTGACCATAATTACACGTGTGCATTCCATAACGTAAAACCTTTGTTGCTGTATTATTTTAGTTGCAACCCTGGCAGTGGAAAACGATCTTGGGAGCAAATAAAAAATAAATATAAAACCATAATTCAAAACGGTAAGTAGCAGTAGGCAATACTTGCACATATTTTAAGGCCAACATCTAAAAGGCTGAATTGCCTGAATCAGTCCCTGTTGTAGGATATTGGTACAGCTACAAAGGGCCTATAGAACAATGAAATTGCTTGCAGGAAGAAAAATTAGGCAACTGGGGCGGGGGACCCTCCTCCACAGGACTTCACTCCTGCTGAGGAGCTGGCCCTCTCCAGCTATCAGAGTCACCCCATGATGGAAGGAGTGGAAGGGGGCATTTCTTCAGACCATGGTGGCAGCAGGTTGGAAGCCCAGGCATATGTATGTTTCAAGTAATCTATGTGACCATGTTCATTCAACAATTATTTATGAATTTTGTAGTAGTGAAATGTATTACTGTTCTCTGCAGTGACAGGAAATACCGTGGTGTTCCTGCCACCACCCACTGTCATCCCACTGTGCCATACAGAGGTAACAGTGAAACTAATAGTCATACGCCAGTATGTATGCCATATGTGGTTGCTAAATTTTTATCAAATATGCCATTTACTTTCTCAAGTGGAGGTCCTAGATGATCAGGAAACTGTGTCTGCCTGCTCAGAGAGCATTTTGGGGGTACACTTTTGAGTTTTATTTACCACTTGCAACACAGATGGTGAGAGTGTGTGAACGTGTGGCTGTGATTGAAGTGTCTGTAACGACATACTAATGGTGGTGGTCTCAACATAAGACACAAGTCCTTAAAGTGCTAATTTCAAATATGACTCAATTGATTAAATTGCTATGGTGTTAAACTCTGGGAGGAACTTCTTCCTCTCCCTGAGCCTAGGACCTCCACTTCAAGGCCAAGACAAAGACATTAGGTATAAGCAATGAACCTTGAAACCCAGTAGTCAAATGGACACCTTCAACTTTCTCCAAGTGTGCCTTGCAAAGGGACAATGTTCTTTATTTGTTTCAGATTGGAGTAGACAATGTGAGGGCCCTGTATAAAAGAACCCTGGAGCTCGACATATAGTATAAGAGGCGTTTAATTAAAAAAACAAGGCTGGAGATAGAAAAACTGGAATATGAGAATAGATAGTACATGACTGAATGAATGACACTAAACTTAGTTACACTGACATTATTTTTCTGTGTTCCTAGGGAAGGGAGAACACAATGAGGATGTATTTTTTAAACTTTTTTCTACGTTTTGGTCTTTTTATACCTTTTTGTGGCTTTTTTGTTGTGCCTTTTGAGTCTTTTGTAGGGGTTTTCACTACTTCACTCTTTCAATGTCCTATTAATTATTTTTGAAAAATTGTATAAAAGTGAATGAAACATCAAAATTAAATGAGTAGTAGTGAAATGATCATTTATTTAACTTGTGAAGAGCATTGTACAGATACACATTGTTCTTTTTGGTTTGAAATGTTTTGGTTGAAAGAAACCCCCATTTCTGATATGGAAATGATTAGAAAATGGGTCAAAGCAACCCAAGGACAAAAGGGTTAAGGGGAGACACATCAGTGAATAGGGATAACATATCAACATGAAACCTAGGTCAAATATTGTTTTCATTACTAGTTTCCTGTAAATGTATGTTTAAATGAGTAAATGATGCATTAAGTTGTAAAATATGATATCATTTGCATACATTTCCAGAACGGAAATCAGAACATTGAGTGAAAATCCTTGTTTCATTTTGTCAACATATTACAGTCCAAAGTTTTTACAAAGGGCACTTTGGATATCTCTTTTTCATCACTCCATTAATCAGAATATGGTGGCAACAGCCATTAAAGAAAATCCGTAGCAAATTGCGCGGCAGAGCGTGTTCTTGCTCAGGTTCTCCGCATCACCCACACTATAAAAGTACCCATAGAAATAACGAAACGCTATGCATACAGTATGTGGGACTGTGAGTGCACAGCTTCGATGTGTCGCATTGGCAACATACGGCTCAAGAAGCTGGCAATATACGTAATTCCCTCTGCTAAGAATCTATGTATTTCATAAAGATACTCATGAGGGAATGCGAAAGGGTTTTGTCGGTCTCTAAATGTTCTGGCTCTTCTGAGCGCACCTCTCACTATCTGCGCACCAAGCTCCACAGGATCTTCTATGAACAGTGACGACATTATCGTCAAGAATTAGTTAGTGGGCGGGGCTTTTATACCGGTTGATCTCTGATCTCCAACTTAACCTGCTCCAGACCTGAGGTTAGCCGTTCAGCATGTGTTACCATGGCGATCTACCCCGGTAACAAGTGATCCAGCGTCGTAGTACAGAAAACCCTGGGTTGAACCTGAAGTTACCTCGCTAACGCCAAATCTTGATTCGTAGTACAGGCCCCAGAAAATACCCGAATGTGTAGGCTAATCACGTATTTGGGGTTGTCTTGCGGCAATAGCCAAATTTCCCACGATACCACAGCCCCTTATGAAACTAAATCTTACAAATGAATACTTAGATCGTCACTTTGACCCCAGACAATAGGCTACAATCAAAACACGCTTAAACCTTAACTGTAAAGGACGATTTAAAGTCTCTGAATAGGGTATGTAACATTGGTTGGGCTGAAAATGGCTCGGGTGCTGTTCTATGCCCCCTGGTGCTTCCTGTGAAATTGTCCCGGGAAAAAACGCTAGGTTTTCTCCTTTTATGGTATGCTCATGAATATATAGATGAGCTGCGCGCTGATTGGTTGGTTTTCAACGAGTGAAGCTGCTGAGCAAAACGCAACACAGACAACAGCACTCACCGAAACATCGAAGGTGGAGACTTGAAATAAAATGTGCAAATAAATCGATTGTGTCTACACAACACTGTTTTCAACAGATTGACTAGATATCATTTGAAACTAGAAAGGTACATTTCCTGAAGAAAATGTGTGTGTTTGCTGAAAGTAGTTGAAACGATTGTTTTGATGGCTTGAATAGTGAAGAAGGTTTTACAAAAATTTTTAAAGAGGTATGTGCTTTAAAAACAAAATGGTGAGAAAAAGTGTTAAAAGTATATCTGTCATTGTTATGCATTGTGATATTTTCTTACTGTTGAAAATTGAGAAAAAACTGTGATGAAAAGAGTAGCTTATTGACTTTCATACATTTTTAAGCGTTAAAAGTATGAAAGAATGAAAGACTGAGAAACAGAAAAAAGTTTGAAGTTAGAAAAATGAGCAAATATAGTGATGAAGTGTATATTGCATAACAGTTATCAATATCATAGCAGACAAAAGTATGTCAGCAGTATGTATGAAGGTGAAAAAAAGTGTTGCTTTGAAACCAAAATGGTGAGACAGTGTTAAAAGAATATCTGTCATTGTTATGCATTGCAATATTTTCTTCATGGTTGAAAAAGGAGAAAAAAGAGTGATGAAAAGGGTATCTTATTTAATTTCATAAATGTTAAAGCGTTATGTTAGAGCCATTTTATATTTTATTTCATTCTAAACCTTTTGCATTTTTAAACCCTTAGTATTAGTTAAGACTTGTACACTTCTTATTTAAGATTCTTATATGTTTAATGTGTGCACCTTCCTGCCACAGTAAATTCCTTGTCTGTGTGATGTTTCTTGGCGAATAAAACCCATTCTGAAAAGTATTAATAATTGAAAGATGTAGAAACAGAAACAAGTTTGAACAGTGAAGAGCGTTGGCCAATCGGATTGGTTCCTTGTTTCTTGTAACGTAGCAACTGTTGGTCATTGTCAACATTTCTAACCTAGAATCTAGGTTTTAGGTTCAAGATGAAGGAGAAACTAATCATGTGTGCCTGCACAACCAGTCCTGTTCAGACACTTAATTTAAAGATTACATTAAAATAATAATCCATAGTGCAGGGTTGCCGATGTTGTCGTTGTCCCTGGTGAGTTTTTTAAATTCAATCTCGTCACATTATGTGACTTTGTTGTGCAACTGGAAAAGCTAGCTACTCTAACTCAGAATGCTGCTGCAAAAAAAGCTGAACTATTGTGGGTGGTAAATAAGATCATGCTACATCTAACCAGCGGATCATTTCTTGCAAGTGTGTCAGTGGTATTTTTACAGACTGTATTAACTCCGTAGGCGTGAATAATGCATGCATCGTCATTGTCGTCCATCTTTCGCCGAAGAAGCTAGAGAGGATGCAATGGGAGATTTCCTACAGTAAGCTAGATACTGCTTCAAATTGAAAACGGAGACGATCTTTTGTTTAAAGACAAGTTCCTTAACCTCTGTTGTCAATATCGCCGATAAAAAAAAGTAAATACTGTTACGAAGCATTTGTTTGTAGGTAACGAACGATAGACGTAGCTAGTTTCGCCATTCTATGGCAGCTACACAGTACTTTATGATGACAGTCGTAGCTAGCGTTGTAAGCACTCGTCACTAGAATGGCCATAACTTTAAAACAAAATGTCATATTTCTAATCTGTGTGCTGTTCTACATTGCCCACACAATTATGTGTATATATCAACTCTAACATGGCCTGTATCTTGTATTGAAAGTGTTCGAAAATTAGCTCGTCTAAGGTATGGTGGACTGAGAAAACATATTTGTCAGCCGAGCGAGCGGATGTCGTGGGAGAATTCCTACTGTTAGATTTACTGCTTCAAATTGAAAACGGAGAAGATATTTAGAGTAAAGACAAGTTTCTTAACATCTGTGTTCAATATCGTCAACTAAAAGTAAAAACGTTTCAGTTACGAAGCCTTTGTTCGTAGTAACGCCAGCTGCAGTAAACCTTTCGTGACTCCGGTGTGGCTGTTTGTGACGGTCGGCTATGACAGTGTTGAGCCTCGATTTTTGCAGATTTTTGTGAAACTTGCTTAAAGAAAAATTATCTAGCTAGATTATGTACACTTTAAGCTCAATGTACATACCTTGTTTTGCCAATTTGGAAAGATTGTGGAAAAAAGTAGAACCGTTTTTAGTTATGGAGAGCCATCGCGCTAGCTTGGAATTGCGTTATCCCACTCATCACTTCAGTGGTCATAACTTTTAAACAAAATAGTCTATCTTAAATCTGTCTGCTGTTCTGAATTCAAAGTACGCACATTTCATACGCTCTAACTTATCCTCTATCTTGTATTGAAAGTGGTTAAAAATGAGGTTTTCTAAAAAAGTAATGCAGACGGAGAAGATTTTTGTCAGAATGGCTCTGTGAAATCGTCTTGATAAAGGATGATTTGCCTAACATGATCATATAAATATTTACATCATTAGAAAGCCCTAAATCTTGTCTTCAAAATGGTATTAACAGTTCAGGTCTATTATTTGAAAAAGTCTGCATATTCAGGCAGGAAAGTGTTAAACCGTGTCAAAAATTGTCGCGGTGAGAAACAGTTGTCAGTGCATGACGTCACAATTGACTTTGACTTGAACATTCTGAACCATTGAAACCCATTCATTTTTTTTAGCACTTTAAACTTTAATACCTTAAAAACTGTAAAAGTTATCAATGAGAAAAGTAATAGCACACTAGAGCAGTTCAGACTTTATCAAATGAAGTTTGAACGGTGTTTCTAGTTTAAACGGTGTGAAAGGAGTAGGCGAGCAAAAAAAGTGGGAGGAAAAAATAAATAAATAAGTATTCAGAATAACAATAGTGTTTTTGCTTGCAGCAAACACACTAATAATAAGTATGCAGAATAACAATAGTGTTTTTGCTTGCAGCAAACACACTAATGATAACGTTAGTTGTTTCCACTTCTGTTGTCGAAGCAAATGGGATCGACTTAGGTGGGTAACGTTACAGTTTAGCAACCTAACTATATTGTGATTCAACTCAGCTTCAGTTAGCTAGATATCTTGCTGAAAAATAACCTGACAAAGATCTGGACAAACATGCATCGTGAATTGTTGATTTACATGACAACACAGGTTATTTATTAGAATGAACGAACAGTTCAGTCAGGAACATGAAATAACGCGTTAGCCCCATTGCCAATAAACTAGGCTAAATCATCACACATTCTACCTATACCTAGCGATTATACCTGGATACGTTATTTTTAGTCCTGTGGACAACGTTGCCGCAACGTCGTACCTTGGTCGTAGAACGGATCTCAAGTGCAAGTGGTTTATCCAGAGATGGAGATCACACTTGACTGCTCTCAGTTCTGACACTTTTGTAATGTAGTCTACATGATTTTCAATCACACACACAATATTAAAGGTTGCATCCCAGCACGTATAAATGTAGACAATGCATGTAATTCATGTGCAACTCAGCCCAGCATGTCATTGGCAATCAATTTTCTCATATGCAGAAACGTAGCTTTAATAAATAAAATACTTCACTGAATTTGGAATATAATTTAGTCTTTCATTCTTTACTATAAACATGTACAAAGGCAATTAATTGGTGATGTGTAACATAAGCAAACATTCTTTGTATAGCATACCAAAGCTGTATGACACACAATGCAAATTTGTGCTCCAATAATTTTGTAATAAAAATGTGTTAAATGTGACCTAAAGGTAAGCGACTCAAGAGTTTCATTTCCAAAGACATGTCATCACAGAATATTACAGTTCTTCCTGAGCAAACCTGCCCCTCAGTCTGCCCCTGAGCAACAACGTTGCGCATGCCCATTTCAATGCATGGCTGAAACTGGGGTTTCAGAAGATATTTTGCAGGGGTTATCTTAAGTTCCACCGTCTTTCACAGATTGGTTTTCACCAGGAAAATAGCTACTTCAAAAGGTGAGTTTCTTTACAGAAATAGTTTTAAATATATAAATGTATTTACAGAAATTGAATGGGGTATGCTATTACGCCTATAGGTTTGAAATGTAGGCTATTTAGTCTGTTTATTTGCCATCAGATTCATATTGTTTAAGTTAGGATTTCGCTAGCTAGAGGTAATAGGTTAAAGCCTCCAGACAGTTATGTTGAAATAGTGAAAATGCATATATGGGGCCCTATTTTAACGATCTGAAACGCAAGTATCAAAACGCCAGCGGTTCACAGCCGAGGAGACCAACGTTCTCGCCAGGGCCGTAAAAGATAGAGAAGTGACATTGTATGGGAAAGACAGAGCGTTTTTTTCATTGCACTAAGTTGCCCACTCATGCTGCTCATTGGGTGTGCTCAAGCCTTCGGCGAGAGCACAACCTTTGTTCTCTCAAATATATATTATTGTTTATTTTCGCCCCCCTAAGGATCAGTCAATATTTGGACTACATAGACAACGCCTGTGTCAAAATGTTTGGTCTCGATTGCGTTGCTTGTATTTTTATTTACGTTCCGTTGCACGGTTTAGGAGGTTACAACGTTTTTGTGGCAAAAAAGTGCCTTTAGTCAACGAAGGGTAGTCAGTGCTAGCTACGTCACCACGTCAGCACACGTTAGCAACGACGCATGGATTGATGTGCTGTTGCACAGCGAGTATCGTATCGTGCCGTAGTGTAGGCTACTACTACTAGCAGCATCATACATGTACATTTAAGCAAATCAAGACTTGCATGTACAGTAAGTAATGTCACATTAAAGAATGTAAAGTTTAAACTCAAGCTTGTGTGGTGCGTCGCTGGCTTCAGTGCCACAGCCTAAACTTGATGTCAAAACAAACGTTCTCATTTCCGGCGCTTTCAAACAATCCCCTCACTCAGTGAAGTTTGGCTAGCCACCGCAACTAGCTTGCTCGTAGCAAACTTCTTTTGAAATAGCCATTTCTCCCTAAATAGATGTAAAGCTTATTTACGTTGTTGGGGGCATATTTTCAGTTAGCAGATGGTACTGTTTGAATCGCAATTCCATCTGAAATACTGCCGGTGACAACGTTGTTACGTTAGCAACGACGCATGGATACAACGTGGATAGATGTGCTGTTGCACAGCGAGTATCGTATCGTGCAGCAGCATCATAGATGTACATTTAAGCAAGTAAAGACTTGCATGTACAGTAAGTTATGTCACATTAAAGAATGTATTTAAACTCAAGCTTGTGTGGTGCGTCGCTTCAGTGCCACAGCCTAAACTTTATGTCAAAAGAAACATTCTCATTTCCGACGCTTAAAAACAATCCCCTCACTCAGTCAAGTTTGGCTAGCCTTCTTTTGAATTAGCCATTTCTCCCTAAATAGATGTAAAAGCTTATTTAAGTTTTTGGGGGCATATTTTCAGTTAGCAGATGGTACTGTTTGAATCGCCATTCCATCGGAAATACTGCCAGTGACAACGTTGTTACAGTAGCTTGTTTCAAAGGGGGTTCGCTTGTTTCAAAGGGGGTTCTTGAGTAGGCTAAATGCTTGAAAATATCACTAGATGGGAAAAACTTAAGGGGACGGACCCACCTGCAACCGACGCAAGCGAGCACACCCTCTCTACCCTCTCTAGTTCAAATTCTTATTCTTATTTTTACATATATTTTATTTTTTAAATTGTTATATATTTTTTTATTGTTTAGCTCTTTTTTACTTAATTTAAGACCTGTATATGTTTATTGTTTAAACCTCCCTCCACAGTAAATTGCGTGTTTGTGTAACATGGGCTACATGGCAAATAAACCGAATTCTGATTCTGATTGGCATGGGAGAAGAAACCTACCCAAATTAGCTTTGGTTAAACAGGCGTGGGAGGAAATTGCTACAGTTGTTACAAATCAAGTTCACATACATAGAGATTTCTCATGAAAATCTTTTTAATCATTGACATGAAAAAATGTAACACAGCTAGCCATACAATAAATCAAAACAATACATAGTTTCGCAGGAAGAAGACCCTGGCTTCGCCAGCAGCGCACGGGCCAAGCTTGCGCCCTTAAAATAGCATCTGAATAACGCGCCATTGACTTCAGACTACGTTTTTCCTGGTCAGTGGCGGAATTGTTTTACTAAAACTGCAAAATAGCACCAGAGAATGTTTGCGCCGGAACAAGCCTCCTTTTTTCACTGAACCGCCCCCGGGAGAGCAAAGTCATTCCCTAATTTACCAACGTGCTTCTGGAGGGAAAAGTCCGCTTTGCGTCGAGTGCAAACTAGGAATGATACTTGCGTCGTTGACAAAGTCAATTGCGCTGGGTGCAAGATAGGGCCCACTATATCAAAGTTTAGCGTCTCACAAATCACCCACAAAAGAATCAGTGAAAATAAACGTTCAGAACTTTTAGAAAAACTTGTTCTAAAATAGCTTAGCCCTCAAAGACTGTAGCTAGCGCGTGGCTAATTACATTTTGAGACGGTCGGTCACGGTCGGTCATGGAATGCACAGCAATGGCGCTATATAAAACTGTGTTGTCGCTCAAACCTTATATGTTTGAGCTGTCTAATTCAAAATCACCTTAAATTAATTGAGTTACAAAATGCTATTACTCCTAACTATTATAGTTAGAATAGTTAGCATAACATTACATTAGCTAACACATGCAAAGTTTGCCGATGCTCCTCACAATGCTAGCTCTGCTTAGCTAATGCCATATTGTTTTAATATACTTATCTAGCTAGCTAATTGCAAAAGGCTACATAGAGGCAAGCTTAGCTCGAATTGTTCAACTAATTGGTTTGCCTTTTGCTCCTTTACAGTTGCATGCAGTGCAAATTCTGCAAATTCGTCGCATCCATTCAAGAAGTTCTTCAAAGACACCCCGGACTGCGGCATGGAATAGGAACACACTGACCCAGAAACTCATTTTCTGGAGCCGTGTGACTCCACATTAAAAGGTTAAAGGTTAGATAATTTTTTGTACTAGTACAGTACTAGTATAAATACCATAATTTCATCACAATGTCACTCATCTTAAACTGACTGAGACTACCTTTCCTCCTCTGCCACGACCACAACCAGTGACTGCAACAGACAGATTATCCTACCACCGTCACACGGCCTAGCACTGTCCCTGGGAAATGATGGTAAAGTAATGAATGACCGTTTATAACAGTGACAATAATTGTATGAACCATGGCAACCCTAAAGGCTATGTTTTGAAAAGCATGACTTAAAACTTTTGCATCACCAGATGCCATTAGCCTGGCTCTGCCCTCCTAAGTACTTCCGCTCATTTTTAAATTTTGCGTCTGTAGTAGGTCTGGGATTTCAGTGTATTAGTCGGTTTTCAGAAAAAAAAATGTTGTAGGTCCAATCAGCGAACAGAGGGAGCGGCTGAAAACGATGACGTTGATGTCGTGCACTAGTTTGAATTGTAGTTCAGTAATGGCGGCAGAAAAAGATGCGAGCGAAGCTATTCTGCGGTTGTGGCAACGCGGCCGAATATCCATAAGTTAAAGTCGGAGCAAGAACAATCCTTGCTGAGTTTTGTTGGTGGCCATGATGTTGTGGCCCTCCTCCCCACGGGGTTTGGGAAAAGTTTGATTTTCCAGCTACGGCAGCTAGCTCCGTTACAGTGTTGAAGGCGTTGGCTAAGGCGAACGTTAGCGATTGGTTATGGCAGATCAGAGTGGCTCTGCCAGATCCGATAGTTTTAAACTTCAACAGAGTACCCGCCTTCAAGGAAGTTAACGCTTGTCAATGAAGCGATCCCAGGCCCTCTGTACAAATGAAATGTATGAGGGTCTGGTTAGGACCAGGCTAAGATGCCATACCCCTGGTCTGGTGGAGGAGAACTCATTGGGGGCCCAGGAAAACAGCTGGCAGCCAGGCAAGTGCAAATATAAGACACTCAAAAAAACACTCAAAGCTTTTCAATAGCATTGCCAACTCATTGTAAGGCATACCTAAGTTGTTCTGATCGTGGGGGGGGGACACTTATTTATCAAAACCACAAATGTTGTCATACTAATGCTTTGTATACAACCATTCAAGGTAACATTTGTTATTTACATCAATGTTACAGCTAATCTAGAAGAACCAGATGGCTGAGCGGTGAGGGAGTCGGGCTAGTAATCTGAAGGTTGCCAGTTCGATTCCCAGCCGTGCCAAAAAAAAATGACGTTGTGTCCTTGGGCAAGGCACTTCACCCTACTTGCTTCGGGGGGAATGTCCCTGTACTTACTGTAAGTCGCTCTGGATAAGAGCGTCTGCTAAATGACTAAATGTAATGTAAATGTAACCACAGTGTATGCCAATCATGCAAACTCTTGTAAACTTGTTTTACTTGTCTTTAATGACAGACACATTACAGGTTATGCTCCGGAAGATGGAGACATTGGAGGAGAATCAACGAGAGGCTCTCCTATTCAGGCGACTACAGGGCAGACACACTGAAGAGGTGCCAGTGATGGACCTACAGGTGGCCCAAACACAGGCTGAACTCCAAGACCTTGAGGAGCGCCTTAAGGTGCTGGAGTTCCGAAAGAGAGTGGTAGGTGTTTGGAGATGCAATGAACTATGGCTTACACGCAGCGTTCAACGTTCAAATTGGTGCTGACAATAAGTTAATGACTTCTAATTGCAGACTCTGTGATGAAGTGGAAGACGGGACTGGGAGAGAAGGCTGTGGAGCTCCTCATAGCGGAGACACTCAAACACGCCCTGGCAGCCCATTCAAAACAAGCCAGGTGAATGAATCATGATTGCAGCTTCCATATCCAACCTTTCACATGGCTATGTGACAAAAAAATAGAATCACATAATATTTTTTTGATGATGTATATTATTTTAGATGTGATTTTTTTATGACTTGTATAGCCCATTTCACACGTGCAATTATGTTGATAGGATACTAACTTATTTTGTGCTTCATTGTCAGGGCCACCAGACAGGACCTGTAGCGGGGACTGGCAGAAGATTTTAATTCACTGTTTGGCACTTTGAAATAAAATGACTGAATGTTACATAGAAATGCTGCCTCGTTTATGATTAGCTTGAGTTAGGCTACACATCAGTCCTCCTAAAGTTGGCTACCATGTAGCCTATTATACAAGAACAAGAAGCATTTGGGGCAAATGAGGTCTGCATATGAAGCAGAGGAACTTATTGAAGTTCTTGGAGCATTGCAAAGTGCAGAAATAACTCCAAGAACGTCAATAAGTTCCTTTACTTTACTCGCTACATGCTGTGGGTGAGCAGGTCCTGCTTCCACATCCTCAGCCAAGTCTAAAATGTCTCTCACCAACTCCCTAGAAAGTTCATGAAGATCCTCCATCGTCTCTATCCAGGCACTCTACTTCAGACCAACGCAATGGATCAGACTAGATTTGTGTTAGCCCCACCCACTGACTTTGATGGGCGAGTTTGACAGATAAAATAATTCATGAAGAACTGCAACACGTTGTGACATGAAAATGCAATCGACTGGGGGCGCTGTTTAGCGTTTTGTAAATGTAAATGTATAGCATTTGAATATTGTCCACAGTGTTACAGGACCATGAAATACTTAATTCAATAGTGAAATCATTATATGTATTTTACATAAAATGAATTGGTATTTTCATTTAATAACAAATGTATTTATTTAATTAATATATTGAATTAATTACACATTTAAGTAATTATTTTATGGTGTATTTATTTAATTCATTTTGGCACTTTTAGTCCTCCATAGCCAGGACGTCGCGGTTACGGACTGGTGTCTTTCACTTCGCACGTTGCACGAATGTTTGGTCATCGAATGACGTTGCGGCAACGTAACTGTGTTAGTTGGGTAGGCTATAGCTAGCCATAATAGCAGCCTTACAAATAATTGCGTCTATGCCCCTGATCCTACATCTAGAATGAATAAATAAATAGTTTTAATAGTACCGCTGATCTCAATTTAATTCTAAGCTATTCGTGTCGACTACATTCTGTTGAGTAGTTGAACAGTTATCAACAGATTTAGTCTGCTGATGTTCATCAAACAAGAAAGCAGTAGTCGCGCCTCCCTCTTCACACACCTGTCCTTTCGTTTCTCGACACAAACGCACGCGCAATATTGTACTAGCAAGACGAAAAATGGGTAGTAGGCTAGTCTACCTTATTAAGAATCAAGTTAATAAATTGTGGGCTTAATGTTTGGTGTTGCACAACGATACAGACTATTTTTAAAGGGTGGTTCTCGGCACAAAACGTTTATAGGCCGGTTTTATCCTGTGTATTCTGACTGGAGGGATTTCAGTTGAGCCCACCACAAAATATTTCTGTAAAAACGCTACTCGGCTACACGTCTCGTTTTGAATGATGTGATTCTGAAAATGACCCTTTAATATATTGTCAGGCATTTGAGATTAGTGTTTTGCCACACTGGTATATGGATTTGTTCTGGGTGGAGTGCAGGGTCCGTCAGTCCACCATTAGCTTCCATATTAAACTGCAATCAGATCTGATGTATCACGTTTTCCAAGGACATTCTAAACAATGCTGTATGCACAAATAGCATTTACCTTTGACAATTATTTATAACACCCATGGTAAAGGAAAACATAAGAAAAACCAACCTGTTTAACAGCGCGAGCCAACAGATGTTCACGCCTCTCGTCCTAACCAAATCTGTCGATGGTGTAGGCTCTCGAAAAATGCAACTCCGCTTCCGACAATTGTCACGTGACATGAGGTAATCTGGGCCTGACCCAATACAAGTGCACAACTTTTAGGTAAATGGTGTGAGGCCTTTTTATTTTGGTTACTGAAAACGTTACAAAGGGATTCAGTAAAATCCCTGCTCCCAAAAGATCATACTGCATTTCATTATTCAGTTACCTCCATTATTTGATATATAATTGGTGCATTCTTGCCCAATGCCTATGCTTCGTATAGGCACACCCTAGGGTTGCAAATAGTCCCGTATTAGCCACGACGTCCCTTATATTTTGCCTGATTAATTTGTCCCATACGTGACCTCCCTTGTCCCATTTATTTATTGGTACGCCGATCTAACCACTGACTGATACAACAGTAACAGCTCTGATCACGACACTTCAGAATGATCACCGACACATGTCATCGAATCTCAGCTCGATCCCCCTCACACGTATCAGTACACGTAAAATAAATGCGCCAATTAGACAAATGGCTTATAACAATATATTCACACAAAACTATACCCGCACTGCGGCGGCAGGCCACCTCTTGTCCAGTATTTCATAGTGACAGTTGGCAACCCAAACCCACACATCCATGGGCGGCGTGAGGGGCTAGCAGGTGCTCAGCACCCGCAAGAATGACCAAAGCACCCCGATAGCACCCCCAAAAGTAATTTCTGGAAAATCCGATCGGAGAATCGGATGTTAATTGTACGGAGTCTGACACGGAGCAGTCCGCTGATGCGTTTGCCGCGGATACAGAGACCGCAGCTAGCACAACTGCAGTTCCATTCAAATTAGCATCACGAGTGGCCAAGTTTTGCTCATTTATTAATAGTATTTATATATTATATATATAATTGCGCAGCTCCCCCTGTCAATGATAACACCCCCTCAGCACCTGCATTAAAAATTATCTGGCGCTGCACTGTAAACATCCATAACAACTCTCAGTATGTATTGGCAACATACAAATCCGTTACCAGAAAGAAACAAATACAACACTGGACACATAACAGAACGGACTCTTAATACAATAATTTATTCTGAATATATACAGTTCAACAATCAAGTTTGATTACATGTAAAATATAGAAATAATTGTCATCACAGTATTGATGAGGCAGACATTCCAGTATCGTGGATGAGAAATAAGAAGTGCAAATTCAGAGTAGCATTGAAAATAACTGTTTTCAACTCACATTGAAATTTATCATTTCATCTGACCTTTGAAAAACATATTTTTGGACCTTGACTTAAATTGAGGAATGAATTCCATTAGTCACAGCTATGGAATATTTAATAATGATGATGTAGACAGCTAAATGTATTTCACACTGTACATCTGCATTCAAATATACAAGACCTTAGCAAATTATGAACAAAATGGAAACCATTCATACAGTAGAACATAGTGTCACTTAAAATACATCAGATGTAGTACAAGTCTACACTCATTACAATACACACAAACGATGCAACAGTGACACTTCAAAGCTTTGAAACTTCATGAAATGGCCCAGAGTAACTAACAGTTTTTATAACAAGAAATACTTCTAGACTGATGTTATTCTCTCGTAATATAATTCCCAACAATGGTTGTAACACTTGTGACTTGGTGTGATATCAAACAAATTTAAACAATGCACTGATCAACATTTTTTAAATCCTATTTTGTCACCTTTTCCTTGCCACTAGTAACAGAAAATGATTCTCTATCCAGATTCTCTAGGTGCAATTGGTCAAGTGATGACATCGTCTTGGTCTTCCCTGTGGGGGGAAAATTGCAACAAAGGGCTTGTGGTGGCACTTTACCACCTTGAGGGTATTGGGCTAGAGTTTGCATTGGCACCTGTCCACTTGCCAGTGTTTCTTGAGAAGGGGGATGTGATGACTTTTTACAAGTCATTGTCTCTTGTGAGGGAATGATTGTTGTCGGTAGCATTTTAGAACTTTGGCCATCAAATTGCAGGGCTGCAATAGCCCCAGATGTGCCAGAGGTTAAAATTAGTTTATCATGACCACTAAAGGTATGCTGACTTGTTTCTAGAACAGGTTGCTGGTTCTCAGTTGTAGGCTGAAATGTTGCTTTCCTCTCTGCAGTTAGCTGGAGAGAAGTATGCTGTGACACTTCTCCAGCTGCACCTTCTGGGGAGATGTCCATAGGACCATAGCTAGGGAATTTGCAGTGGGACACTTCGCTCACTGTGAGAGACAATAAAAGGGGTATTGCAATATTATGAACCACTCTGAAATCTGCTCTGAAGTGCCTCGAATAGTCTGATTGGCTAGTATATTAAATATTCTTAAAAAAATAAATAATAATAATTGTCTGGCAAATTGTCTTGTCATGTTATTGTTTAGGGATGACGTTTTCCCTTCAATGCGATCCTAACTGCATCTTTGCAAATTATATAAACAGATTCAGACTTAATTCTAACAACTGACAAGCTATCGTATAGCTAGATGTTAATTGTTAACATTTATCTTACCATTTGTAGCCTTAACAAGATTTGTTTTGCTTTGAGTGAACGGACAGGGTAAGACTTTTGCTGGGGTGTATGTGTTCAAAGGGATTTTCTTCACAGCTGTTGAGCACAAAACAAAGGCAATCAGACTTCCCCTATGACAAATTACAGTTGATTATCTGCAAGTAGCCATACATACCCGAGGAGGAGGCAGAGATGTCTAAGATTGAATCATGGGATTTGGCAATGGAAGCCAGGAAGTCGTCCACCTGCTTCAGCGAAAGAGAGTTGTGCAGGGTCTCCAAAGGGCATATGGATGGGACCATGGAGTACAATTCAAAACCTTGAGGGAAAACAATAGTTTGATAAGCTTTTGAAATAGAAACTGAAAGGGACACACGCTACATGCCCTTCATGAGTGACAATGTAACTGCACCAAGCAAAGGGAGATGAAACTGCCATTCAAAAACATGACGCTTCAATTATCTTTGAAATGATTACAATCCAAATAAAAAGAATCATCTGATTGAGGTGGACACTATGGGATGGAAGCAGATGAATTACACAAATGTACATCCCACAGACGGGATAGGCCATCTATTCACAACTGTTTCATACAGAATGAGGGGGAAAAATAGTTCATGTTTACGTACCGACATTATACATTTTTTGGTTTACTTAACTTTTTGATTTACTAACCATAAACTGACAAACTAAATTGATAACAAATGGCAGGTAATCATTACTATGTGACCCCACACAATAGAATAAAGATAAGCTACAAAAGCTTTTACATAAGGGGTCTAAGTAAATATCTGCAATATAAAATGGCAGAACATGTCTGTAGTATTGACCGGTAATTATCTTAGTGTTATAATTAATTAATTAATTAATATGCAGCAAAAAGAAATACATTCAAATTTTGTCGGCGTTCGCCACAAATATAATTTAAATTTATATTGTTTTTTGTTGCAAACAGAAAACAACTAATGAAAATAACTCACAAGCATTATGACAACAAGGCAGATGTCTCAAAAAAACATCTATGACTTCCACTTAAAAATATTGGCACTCTTACACTTTTTTTAAATAATGCACCAAAAACGCTGGACCCAAGACTGTTGCCTAGCATGGACCATAAGGTCATAAATCACAAGGTAACCTCCCTGAACATGACTACACAAGAAAAAGTGTTCACAGATTACAGCAAAATACTGTTGAAATCGTTTTGAAAGAAACTTGATTGAGTGAAAACATATTCAAGTTGACCTTCAGATACAGTGAGGGAAAAAATGATTTGATCCCCTGCTGATTTTGTACGTTTGTCCACTAACAAAGAAATTATCAGTCTAATTCCAAGTCTAATTGTAGGTTAATTTGAACAGTGAGAGACAGATCAACAACAAGAAAAAAAAAAAAACGCTTGTCAAAATTGTTATAAATTGATTTGAATTTTAATGAGTGAAATAAGTATTTCACCCCCTCTCAATCAGAAAGATTTCTGGCTCCCCCGTGTCCACAGAAGCAATCAATCAGATTCCAAACTCTCCACCATGGCCAAGACCAAAGAAGCTGTCCAAGGATGTCAGGGACAAGATTGTAGACCTACACAAGGCTGGAATGGGCTACAACACCATCGCCAAGCAGCTTTGTGAGAATGTGATAACAGTTGGTGCGATTATTCGCAAATGGAAGAAACATAAAAGAACTGTCAATCTCCCTCGGTCTGGGGCTCAGGGTAGAACATTTACATATTTTTTAGGGGGCAATTTTAGCCCCCACTGACTGAAATCCAGGGGCATTTAAAAAAAATTGGGGTCACTTTTTAAAACTTGTGAAACAACATTTATCCTTTGTTCAAGATTATAAATATACTTATTTAGGCTTCAGTATGAGCAATTGTCATCAAATGGCAATAATATGACTATTAAAGGGGTGATTGACTGGGTTTTTGGGGTATTTCACACTGTTCCTTAAGGTCTCCGAATAGGGTATGTAACATTGGTTGGGTTGAAAATGGCCCGGGTGCTGTTATATGCCCCCTGATACATCCTCTGAAATGTTCCCGGGAAAAAACGCTAGGTTTTCTCCTTTTATGGTATGCTCATGTATATATAGATGAGCTGCACGCTGATTGGTTGGTTTACAACGAGTGAAGCTGTGGAGCAAAGACGCAACACGGCCAACACTCACTGAAACAACAAAGGTGGAGACTTTAAATAAAAACGTACAAATAAATCTATTGTGTCTACACAACACTGTTTTCAACAGATTGACTAGATATCATTTGAAATGATTACGTTAGTTGTTTCCACTTCTGTTGTTGAAGCAAACTGCATCGACTTAGGTGGGTAGAACGTTACAGCTTAGCAACCAAACTATATCGTGATTCAACTCAGCTTCAGTTAGCTAGATAAAAAATAACCTGCCAAAGATCTGGACAAACATGCATCGTGAATTGTAGATTTACATGTACGGGTTATTTATTCGAATGAAACACAGTCAGGAACATGAAATAACGCGTTTGCCCCATTGTCAATAAACTAAATCATCTCACATTAGCTTGCTAACGCAAGAGCATAGGTAAACTAGTTTACATGCCTACTCTAGGCGTTTTTGCTATCTAGCTGTTCTTGCATTCCTTGCAAATCAGCGTTAATAAAAAGCAGATGAGCTAGAGTCTAGCTAACATTGACTCGACGGGCATGGTAGATGTTTGTCTACGTAGCTCTAGCGTAGAAGATCCCTGTGCAAGCAAACAGGATCGACTTAGGTGGGTAACGTTAGCACTAGCTACAGCTTACCAAACAAACTATCGTGATTCAACTCAGTTTCAGTTAGCTCTAGTTATCTTGCTGAAAAATAGATCTGGACAAACATGCATCTTGAATTGTAGATTTACATGACAACACGGGTTATTTATTTGAATGAAACACAGTCAGGAACAAGAAATAACGTTAGCCCCATTGCCAATAAACTAAATCATCACACATTCTACCGATGCTAGATACAGGCAGGATACGTTAGCATTGCTAGTAACTGTTAGCGACAACATCTTACAGCTTGCGGTTGTGATCAACCTAAGGTCGGAACAGCACCTCTTTTCAGCAACAGCTTCATAGCAAATCCTGCTTTACATTGTCCCAGGTTTTTGAAAGTGTCCTCGGTGACATGGTCCGAGCAAATTAATACTTTAGCGTCGTACTTAATAGGGATATTCCCATAGATAAACATCAGCCATGCCTGTCTAGTGTCTTGTTCTTTGGGAAGATAGTGAAAAGTGTCAGGATTCCCGGTACAGCCTGGAACACTGCATTTACGGCGCTCCATTTTCAATATCTTGAAACTTATGAACTTTCTTATTTGTAATTCCTGTGGAAGTACCGAGCAGCGCACAGTTAGCTAAAAAAGTGTTGGAGATCTACGCGACCTCCGTTTATGTTCCTTGACCAGAAACCAGAGGGCGGGTAAATGTAAATTTTGGGGCGTGACAAAGTTGATGCTGCAAGTTGTGACGTCACAACTTGCACTGTTTCAAAAGCTAGCGTTTGCAAGTTGCAGTTTCAAAAAGTGAAATTTTGATAGGAAAGAGGTTTCAATGGACTTTGAGGTTCACTGTATGTCTATTTTACACACCAAACCACACCAAAGGTAAAATCGGTTTTGCAATCAATCGCCCCTTTAAGCAGTAGTCTACAGATTCAAAGTGTTTTCTTAGATAGATAAATCAGACCATCACCACATTTTATTCTTATTTATTTGTGGTTATTAATTGTTATTATTACATTTATTTTATTTTTTTTCCAACTTTTTTTTCAACTGCACACTCAACTTTACCCAAATAGAGAATTGGTTGTCAACCACAAGATAGCAGTTACTTATGAGGATGGGGGGGAAGTCATTCACTGACTGCACTCTGTCTAACGTTAGCCAAGTTAGCTAGGCTAACTTGCAAGCAAGCCTTTGTGACTAACACACTATCAGAGCTAGCTAACGTTAGCTTACTAACGTTAAACTAGCTAAAGCAAACTATATAATTGACAAATAATTATTATTAGTTATCACCGTAGGCAATGGCGTGTTGCTTGGTCGCTGGTGACGAAAGGCCCCGTATTTCTTAATGTTTTCGCTCAACTAGAGTCAGCAGAAGAATTTGCATGTGCCGGATTCACAAGTTCGACATGCTTTGCAAAAAAAAAGGGTATTTTTCTCGTCGTCGTCTCCATTTTTTGATGATCGCTGAGTGAGTGAATTTCATCTTTGGAACCTGAGATGGTGACGGAGACTGTGTTTGCTGATTCCTCATTTCTCTTCACATTCGCAGTCACTCACAGGTCTGATTAAGACCTGTGAGTGACTGCGAATGTGTTTTTTTACGCTCGGTTCTTTACGCACTGTAACATCAGTCAAGGTGGCAACTGGACCGGGTCACAATGTTTTTGACAAGTTAATTAAATTATCATTATTATTAGAGGAAATTATGGGGGCATTTTTTGCCACTCTCCTAGTGATATCAGGTGCAAAATTATATTTCTTAGGGGCAGTTTGGCCCTTTGGCCTCGTGTTTTTCCGACGCTGCTGGGGCTCCATGCAAGATCTCACCTTGTGGAGTTGCAATGATCATGAGAACGGTGAGGAATCAGCCCAGAACTACACAGGAGGATCTTGTCAATGATCTCAAGGCAGCTGGGACCATGTTATAAGAAAACAATTGGTAACACACTACGCCGTGAAGGACTGAAATCCTGCAGCGCCTGCAAGGTCCCCCTGCTCAAGAAAGCAGGGCCGTCTGAAGTTTGCCAGGGCATTGAAAATGGGTCGTGGATGGGTATTCCACCATGACAAGGCAACAAAGGAGTGGCTCAAGAAGAAGAACATTAAGGTCCTGGAGTGGCCTAGCCAGTCTCCAGACCTTAATCCCATAGTAAATCTGTGGAGGGAGCTGAAGGCTGGAGTTGCCAAACGTCAGCCTCGAAATGTTAAGGACTTGGAGAAAATCTGCAAAGAGGAGTGGGACAAAATCCCTCCTGAGATGTGTGCAAACCTGGTGGCCAACTACAAGAAACATTTGACCTCTGTGATTGCCAACATGGGTTTTGCCACCAAGTACTAAGTCATGTTTTGCAGAGGGGTTAATATCGCGTAAGTCGCTCTGGATAAGAGTGTCTGCTAAATGACTAAATGTAAATATATTTCACTTATTAAAATTCGAATCAATTTGTAATTTAAAAAAATCGGGATTTTTGTTGTTGTTATGCTGTCTCTCACTGTTCAAATAAACCTACCATTAAAATTATAGACTGATCATTTCTTTGTCAGTGGGCAAACGTACAAAATCAGCAGGGGATCAAATAATTGTTTCCTTTACTGTACAAGTACAACAGAGTTTGCTAAAGACACAAGACAACATCCTTCTAGGAGAATGTCACTTTGGACGGATTGGACCAAATTAGAGATTTCTGGTGGCGTACAGAATATCTACAAAGAATACAAAATTCAGCCTTCAAAAGAAAAGTATACCATCCCTACAATCAAACGAGAATAGAGAAGGTTGTCACTAGATACCCTATATTGTAAAATATGTGTTTCAGATATTTAAAGGATATGCTAAGGTTTTAATTAAAACGTAATTGTAATATGAACAGATATTTTCTATATATTTTCTCATCATTTGAAAAGTGAAAGGGGTTGTCTATATTTTGTCCATGACTTCAGCATGAAGGTAAAGGGGGACATTTGTATGATCACCAAGAGTGCAAAATTTGCCACTAAGGGAATCGCAAACTAAATATGCTGCAAAACTAAATTAGCTAATCTAGTTTATTTTCAAATATATTAATCACATTCTGTATGTATGATTATCCCACATTATTTTATATTGAATATCCTGAGGTGTCTTTGGTAAAAATGTGTCAACATCTGAAACTAAACTGCCTTGTTAGAAAGCTCAAAAGGAAAGGATTAAAATAGATCTGATAAATCCGGCTAGTGTGTGAACGGCTTGACGATAGAAATAATACACAGCTGTCATAAATCATAATCTGTACTAAATCAACATCTAAACAGCCACAGATCATCTGCCAGTGATATTAATAAGGAAAACCTACATATTTGGAGAATTTGATTTTCTGAAGGTAGAACTTAAATGTGTGTCACTAAAGATATTTCTTAGCAAAATGTTGAAGAAAACGGGAGTGCCAGGTTCGGACTTAGAGAGGCTGAAGAGATAAGGAAACTAAACTTTATAAAACAAAATCTATTATAACTAAGGACACCGTACAACATTTAGACACAATTAAAAGGGTTAATAAAACATAATTAACACTTACCACAGAACATACTGGAAAAGACTGACCCATTTAGAAAAGCAGATAAAAAAATAAAACAATTGGATATCCCAAAATTAATGAAAAACAGAAATGGTCTGCATCATGACATCCAACTACAAATTTGCATGATATAGGTGACAGTCTTTAGAGCCACAGAGGTAATGCACTTGATCTTGTTCTCACTTAAATGGTCCACTCCTTCTCAGTGTGTGAATATTGAAAATTTTAGTAATGTCTTGAATTCTGTCGTAGCCATGTAGCAATGGTGCATGCATTCTTTGACAATATTTAGCCTAGTTGTACAGGTATGACTGGTCAAATATTGTCCATACAGAAAGTACAATATTTATGAATGAGATACAGTTGTAAAACCTTTGGCAATTAAAGCATATTTATAGTTAGTACCAAGGTAAATAATTGCTAAATATCACACCTTTGGACGGTAACAAAGAAGCCAGCAAAAAATGATGGCTTTGCATTACAGGAAAACTATTAAACTAGACTCTTAACACCAGTACGACTAGGTTGAGTAAGTTCCAAGAGAACAAAAGCCACACATGGTTTCTGGGAGTTTCATGAGCATTCAGCACCCAAGGTTCATGGTCACATTCCATGTGCTTGGTAAGGTGGGGGGGTGGGGGTGGGGGTGGGGGGGTGGGGGTGGGGGGTGGGGGGGGGGAGAGATTCTATCCAGACAAAAATCATAATGGATGAGGCAAGGGTGTATCTTAACAAAAGCAAACATACCATTGGTTGGGTGTCGCGCAAATGAGATAGAAAATCTTTTTACAGCAGAACCACGCGTGGCCTCTGAGAAAGACAAAAACAGGTACCTGAAATGTGTAACTAGCAGAAACGGGTTATGGGAAAAGGGCAAAAGAAACCAGGTTTTAGAAGGCATGCATGAAGGAAAATGGGGAAAGGAGAGAGGTCTTGTTTTAGTAGCGAAGTAAGCGTTAGGATTCTTTCAGCCAGAGAAAAGGTGATAAACCAAACCATATTTATAGGCATTTTTATGCTTTAGGAATTCTAGTATGATTGTTCAGATTTCTATGAAGTGGTGCAACAGAACAGGTCTAAACTATATATAAACCCCTCAAAAAAGTTCTGAAACTTTATTTCGGTCGATTATTCCTCCCCTTCAATAACACCAATTGGTATTGTATTTTATATCATTGGAAAGCCTGATTAGTCACCTTTACATCGAGGTACAACTTGTAAGGGCCGTGCATTCGTGGAATGAGCAACACAGCTAACCGTGTGGGTAGCGACCCAAAACATTTTGCCAAAATCCCCCGCAATATTCTTCTGTTGGTCTTCACTCTCGTTTTGAGCTTCAAGTGGGATCAGCTTGGGCGTGCTGTACATGCCAGAGTTACCAACGCAAACATGTTGGCTGACTTGCGACAAATCCTGGTTGAGGAATGGGATGCCATCCCACAGCGGTGTGTGACCAGGCTGGTGACCAGCATGAGGAGGACGTGCCAAGCTGTTGTGGCTGCGTATGGATCTTCCACACGCTACTGAGGTCCCTGACAGTGTAAAATGAATTAAGTGTAAAAATGGCCAATGTGTTGTTTTTTCCTTATTACTGTGGGAGAGTGCTATCATCCAATCCACCAAGCAACTCAAAACGAGAGTGAATACCAACAGAAGAATATTGCAGGGGATTTTGGCACATTTCTTTGGCCGCTACCCACACGGTTAGCTGTGTTGCTCGTTCCACGAATGCACGATCCTTACAAGTTGTACCTCGTTGTAAAGGTGACTAATCAGGCTTTCCAATGATATAAAATACAATACCAATTGGTATTATTGAAGGGGAGGAATAATCGACCAAAATAACGTTTCAGAACTTTTTTTGAGGGGTTTATATATATAAATTAAAATTAAAAAGATATACCGGCCCATAAATATACCAGAATCTCGTTCAAACCACATCCAGCTCCCATTTTGAGCCGACAGCGACCAGCAGATTCGTATGTCATTTTACATGGGAGAAGCAGTCATCTGATGATCAACATGATTTACTGATTTCCACTTTCTCAAAAACACAAGATATTTACAATTTCCGAAGATCTTCAAAGTCTATATATAATTGAGTAAGTCCCAACAACTTTCAAGTCTACAAAACATAACTGGTCGAACCAAAAAGTTTGCAACAGTAGTTTCTATGGTACCAATGGTGTGCTCAAGTTTAGATTTGGTCAGTAGATAAATAAATATAGATTTTTAATTATGTGGGTGTAAATTAATTTTCATTTGCATAATTATTTTACCAAATATTAAATAAAACTTGTTGCATTCTTTAACAAAAAAATACAGAGTCTGAAAAAAAAAAAAAAGAATTGTTTGCTAAATAATTTTTCTTAAAAAACTAAGAATATGAATGCACCAGATGTAAAACAGGATGGTTCACAAGTGGAATGACACTTAAAATGGGCCAGTCATGGCAAATATTTCTCATTGAAATACAGAGAAACTAAATTATTTTACAAAATGATTGGGGGAAAAAAAAGATTCATCTTTTCTTTAAGATGTGTGTGCGTGTTTGCACATACCATCTAAGAAGCCAGAGGAGGTCAGCTTTTTACGGTGTGCACGAGCATAATCTTGTAGGTTAGGTGCACTGGAGGAAGCTCCGAGCACCATGGAGCTAAACAGGCCAGCACAATGAGACCCTGATGGGAGTTAAAAAAGATACATACAGCAACCATGTGGGCCACATCCACACCATTGGAATGCATGCATTTCTTGGAGATTCTTGCCACAAAAGATTTTGCGCAGCCTCATAAGAGCCTTCACATAATGACAGTAATGTCACTTGGCACAAAGATGGCCATGGGAGTTGTTTTCATTCATCCCTATCCTTTTTGAAAAATGCAGGATGCTAAAAACTTTGTGGGTGATATTAACTAACCATAGCAATATGTCTTATTTTCTAAGCACTTGGTCTTTGTCCGAAATATTTTCAATTAAATCTGTCCCTGATATTTAAACGACATATTTACCACTGCAAATAATTACAGAACAATAACTAAAGCAGGTAAATAGGAAGTAAAACATGATGAGCACAACATATGAAAACATGGTTTGAGATAAAAACAGTGTAGCTACATACGTTTTACAACACACAGGACAAGGTCATAGTTTAAGGTCAGGTTCAGGAAGCTGAATGGTGTAGGATAGCCATTTCTAAAATGGTAGCCAACAAAATGCCATTGCTTTAGTGCATAGAATTTGCTGCGGCTACAACATTTTAGGTCACAAAATACATTACCAGCATATGAGAAACTGAGTCAGCACTGTTATTAGTTGTGTGGCAAAAAACTTGTTATAAACTTCAGGTAAAGCTCATTTTAAAGTTGCCAAAACAAGCTTAACATCACAAATTTAGTAGCCTTACTGATCATTTAGTCATACAGAGTAAGAGAGCAGGCTGTGCAAGAAAATCACACTCCAGGTGCATGAGGCACAGTCAAAACATAGCAAAGATTTTAAATGCATAGAACACTTTTATACAAAACAAACTGAATAAACATCACTATCCTGATATACTTTAAGATGAAGTGGGGAATACAGAAGTTCTGCTTTAAAAGTTTTTCTAAATGCAAATGTTACAAAATTAAAATACAGTATAACATTTAAAGACATTCCTGACATGTTTTTCACAATAGTATATGAAATGTTATAGAAAAAAAATATTTATGCTTACCTATTCCTGTTGTTAACTTGTGTTCAGAGTGTAGTCTACCTGGTCTTTGAACATGGGCATTATTCTCTGACAGAACCTATAGGAAAAAATACTATATGAATGTTGTAATTTATTACTGAGCCCAAAAGGGTGGGCATCCACAACTTGAACAAAAATGTGCATATTTTCAGGACAAACGAATGTTAATATGCAGCACTGGGAAATGTTAGTGCACATGGCAAAGAGGACGGAGACAGATGGATCATGCAACATCTCCATGGCCAAGGATACCATTCCAGTTAACAGGTCGGCAATTAAAAAGCACATGGCAGGTGAAGAGATTGCTGGGGATGGAGACATGGCAACAGTTTGAAAAACAACAGGTGTCAACAGTCAGGGTGCACAACTTCAAGAAAGATTCACATTTACACCTGTGTCAAAACTGAAAAAAATAATAAGAGAGGTTAAGGGTTCTAATTTTCCCATTGGAGATATTAATATTTGTGCAAAGACAAAACCAAGATGTGGAAGGGTTGTAGAGGGATGGACATCAGGATTAGGGTTGCAAAATTCCGGGAATATTCAAAGTTGGAAACTTTCCACGGGAATTAACGGGAATAAACAAGAATAAACTGGACATTTTGGGGTAATTTAACTGTATTTACCTTGTCATAAGCAGACATGCATGCAAACATTTGTAATACAACTTTTGTGTGGACATACATACATCCTACTCTCACTGCTGTAAAAAGTTAGTCTACTGTATACAAATAAACTTGGTATTAAAATGAACATGGCTTCAGTTTACCAAGTAATCAATATGCTAGGTAATGACAAACAGTGTTGGGAAAGTTCACTTTCTACATGAACTAGTTCAGTTCATAGTTCACACATTTTAAAATGAACTAGTTCAGTTCATAGTTCTAATTCAACATTTTTAACTAAGTTCACAGCTCCAAAAATGTTAACGCAACATATTGAAAAATATTTCAATATGTTGCGAGCTATAATTGAAAGCTCTATCTGTCTGCAACACCGCACTTGGCCTCTACGCAATTCGGCGCTCTCACACTTGCCAGGCATAGGGCTGAAACGTTCAGACGCAACACTGATGACAAAGACGTTCAAAAACGACAGAACGTTTTACGTTTAGGTTTGTTTCTGGCAGACAATGTTCCCAACCAGCTGCATTCAGGGACCAGCTAAGCTAGGCGTGTATAGTCTTGTTCTCAACTACATTGAAGTTCCCTGTTATATGCTTTTGCAAAAAAAACTTTGGCACGTTTTTTTTCTCTTCAAAATTCCCCAAATTCCCGAGCCAAAATTCCCATGGAAACTTTCCGCCCCTTTGCAACCCTAATCAGGATCCAGGGCTGGGCTGGGACTGAAAGGTTACGATAAGTGGATGCCTGATGGTGGAAGCACGACACCATGAGCACATTATGAGCCCACTCTCACACCTCACAGATCTTACCTGAGGGGCAAGGTAAATACCTTGACCCAGCCTCCCCTCGGTGACAAACTACACAAACCAAATGGTACCGACCTCCATTAAATCAGCTCTTGTTCTATTATCTTTGCTAATATATAAATAGTCCGACAGTGTCCCTACCATAGGTCATTGTATGTCATCATGGATTTAATTAAAGGTGCTATCTGAGCTAGAGTTTGTTACTTTGAAATTGCAGTCAAATTGTAATATTTCATAGTAACCCTACAGACCACATAAAAGTCTTAATACTACTTCTCCATCTCGTGTGGTGAATGCTGTAACAGATCCAGAATCCAAAAGTGTATTGATGTTATTCTGACAATAAAAGTTGGAAAAATCAACAAGCACTTGTTGTAAAGACATGCTACTGCCTCCACACATACAGCTATGTATTATGCACCTTTAACTCTGTCACATGTAGTCTGTCTGCAAAAACAAGTACTTTCAAAGCTGACTTAATAATTGTATGGTTTAAAATCTACTTATAAACATACTTCCTTAGGCCGTGGTCACATTATCCTCTTTTTTTGTTGCGAATGCAGAGGCTTCAGATTTTGTATACACTTTGACTGCTAAAGGTCACATGGCAGGATCTATGTTTATGTAACATGTCCCCTCATTCTCTTCATTGCAGTTTTGTGGTTTATTTTCTTCAACTACTTTAATTAAAATGATGGCTTACTATAAGGTAAGCTTTGTATTGTTAAGCTGCATACTGTAGTTTGCATAACATTCCGACTACTTTGCATCACTGGATATCCCAGCTCCCCTTAGTTGTAATTGGTCATGTCAAAGACAGTGTGTGTGGCATTTGCACTCTGTCAAAAGCTGAACTGCTGCTCTCCACACAAACCATTAACCAATGGTTAATGGTGCAAGTTGTCTTGTCCTATTCACTTAAAAAGCAAATGCAGTCCCCAAAAAATGGAAAGTGTGACCACAGTCTTGATCTTTTTTATTATGTAATCAACTAATCAAGAAAGTATTTATGACATTAAAAACTATTTGTTTCTTTTTTGAAAATGGGGTGAGAAATGTAGTGAAAATAGACTTGCCTACATTTCTTAACAGTGTTAAGTTGCACACAAGCAGGAATGGGCCTGTACCTAGTACTTAAGAGATGCAAGCAGCAGACGACTTTGCAGACATCCCTTCAAATAGATAATCTCCCAACTGAAAAATCCCCACGATCACTCCAAATCGCCCAAACCGACAAAAATCTAAATCGACATTAAAACTTAGCAAATCGCAAAGGACAGCTAATATTTGTTTCAGCAGATGAATATAAAGAATGGCATTGTTTTTATGTATGAGCACATTAACATTAAACTATGTACACAAATCGATTAAAAAAAATAATAATAATTTAACCAGACTTTTAACAGGGTGATATAAATGTATATTACATAAATAATAACAACCATAATGGAAGAGTTCACATATAGAGGAGGAAAAAAAACTAGCTTAAGCACTAGTGTAAAACTGAAGTGCACCAAACAAAATATAATTCAACTGAATCGTACTTTGTAAACGCAAAATTAACTGAATTTGATTAACCCAGGGAAGGAGGCCTAGACCTAGTGCCTCCATAACAACTATTAGAATTTCAAACATAATTACTATGAATCCAATAAACTACAGACATACCAGGATTTAAAGTTATGGAAAAGACAAAAGTAAAGTGTTGTAAGGAAGATTTTTTTTAATGTATTGCTTCTTTACATGAATCTGCTGATTAGGTGTCCTTGTTGACTGCCGCAATGTTCTCATGTGCGCATGACCAAAACGAGCACTAATCTGTTTTTGTGTGTGAAAATAATGAATTAAAATATGTAAAAACCTGTTGCCATGAGCCAAAAATACTGGATGTGAAAGCCAGTGATTTGGGGGAGACAGGGGAGGAAGTTATTTGGTCCCCTGATCTGCGTCTTCGACGCCCAGTACCAACACCACAGGTGTAATGAAGCCAGGTACCAATAGAGTCAGGGCTAGACACACTCAGGGGGCTCTCTTCCTGGAAGTGAGAGAGGGGGCAAAAACAGCACAGTCATGCAACATTACAGAAAAGAACAATACAGCATACATAGATATGTACATGTCCCCATCAATTCCATTAACATTCCCAAGTGCGCCTTTTTTTCAGGAGAGAAGTTGCGTATATAAAAATGTATAGTCATACTTTGCCAGGTGCGGTCTTGTTAAAGTCTGCCTGCAATGGGGACTAAAGGAAAGCAAAACACACAAAAAAGGAAAAATAAAATAAAAATGTATTCTCAGTGTTAACTGTCCATTGGTGGAGTATGTTGATTTAGAGATTAATTATAAGCTACTGGCACAAATTGGTTGATTATATCAAATTGATTTGCACATTTAAAAGTAAATGTAGCCGTAGCCAAGTGGCTTGTGTGCACACACCTGTAAAATGTCACAAGTTATGTTGTTATGTTGATACAATGCACATTTAACAAAATGGTGCCTATCAAATTTGAATGTAAAGATACACTGATCAGCCATAACATTATGACCACTGACAGGTAAAGTGAATAACACTGGCACCTGGCAACATGGCACCTGTCAGTGCGTGGGATATTAGGCATGAAAGTGAACACAGGAAAAATGGTCAAGCATAAGGATTTGAGCGACTTTGACAAGGGCCAAATTGTGATGGCTAGACGACTGGGTCAGAATCTCCAAAACTGCAGCTCTTGTGGGGTTCCTGGTCTGCAGTGGTCAGTACCTATCAAAAGTGGTCCAAGGAAGGAAAAGCAGTGATCCAGCGACAGGGTCATGTGCGGCAAAGGCTCATTGATGCACATGGGGAACGTAAGCTGTTGCGTATGGGCCTGAGTAGCTGCAGATCAGTCAGGTTACCCATCCTGACCCCTGTCCATTGCCAAAAGTGTCTACAATGGGTTTGTAAGCATCAGACCTGGACCACGGAGCAAAAGAAAAAGGTGGCTTGGTCTGATGAATCACGTTTTTTTTTACATCACGTGGATGGCCGGGTGCGTGTGCGTCACTTACTAGGGGAACACATGGCACCAGGAAATGTTCTGCTGGGAAACCTTGGGTCCTGCCATTCATGAAGATGTTACTTTGACACGTACCACCTACCTAAGCATTATTGCAGACCATATACAAACACTTTCATGGAAACTGTATTTCCTGATGGCAGTGGCATCTTTTAGCAGGATAGTCCTCCCTGCCACAAAGATGGTTCAGGAACGGTTTGAGGAACACAACGAGTTCAATATGTTGATTTGGCCTCCAAATTCCCCAGATCTCAATCCAATCAAGCTGTGGGATGTGCTGGACAAAAAAGTCTGATCCAAAGAGGCCCAACCTCACAACTTACATGATTTAAGGATCTGCTGCTAACATATTGGTGCCAGATACAACAGCACACCTTCAGAGGTCTGGTGGAGTCCATGCCTCAACAGGTCAGGGCTGTTTTGGCAGCATAAAAGGGGACCTTCACAATATTAGGCAGGTGGTCATAATATTATGGCTGATCTGTGTATTTCTTCCACTAATTCCACCATTGTTTCATTTAATTCCACTTTTATCTTTTCAACTGAATACCTAAAACTGACAACTCTTCAGATAAAAGTACAAAATACACAAAGCAAAATAGTTCCATAGTGAATTGCATACTATTATAGAACTGTACAGTAGATTGACATCACACTAGAGGCTTCACATGCTGTCTATTGTCAGATTTCTGATCCAAAATTAAATGTAGCATTTGAAGGTGCATGCAATGTGAGGTTGTGACTTTTTAGTATATTACTAGTATGGCAATGATAATTAGAGGGTAGATAATGGACAAATATGTAATACACAAGATAAATATATGATCATAATAGTCAGCTGGAAATGCACCATTATTGCACCAAATGTTTTTTGGACAGTGTAGAAATTTTTTCATAGACATTAACAAAACCATCCCTATTGCATTGTGTTGAATTAAGTGTCTGACAACAGAACTTTGAGAATGTCAGGGGGCCATGGTAGTACTATAAAATTCCTTATTTATTCAAACCAAACAATTGTTTTGTTTAGCAGTTAGACATAAATCATATTTTTTATAAACTATTCAGAAATCACCCTTATTCCCCCCAAAATAAATAGTGCCATAATAGACCACAAGCCTGTGAAAAATTATATGACAAGCATAGGTGTGGTATAAATACAGTACAATAAGATTGCATGTCTGAACAACAGGTTTGAATATTTATACTGGATCCCAAGCAAGTAAGACTTGCTTGGGTTTATGGAACTTTTTCTAATGTGTTGGCAACTACTGCACTTCAGAGTCATTTCACCACGACAATAACCCTAACCAAGGCCATGATGAGTTGCTGATTGAATAAATAAAACATGGTGCTGGGCCGGAAGAAACGCTCAGCAATCATAAATGAACAATTTATGGCTCCCAACAATGACCAAACAGTTTCAACCTAAAATTGAATAATTACACTAACGTACAAAGCCACACAGACCTGAAGGGGTCACTTACTTCCACAGAACCAATCTTTTTGGAGCGTGGCAAGGGGGATTTTCTGTGGATGTAGATTGGGTCTGAGACCATGGGTCGAAACATCATTAGGGCCCGATCCGGTTCATCGCGCCTGGCACCACCTGACCCTTCGTCGCTGTCGTTCTGAGACTTCTTGGAGCCCTCATTCTTATAAAAAATAAATCATAAATGGATATGGTATTTATATTGTACTAGTGTAAAGTGCCTGTGATGCAGTCGATGATTAAGATGCCAGTGAAACACACAAATACAGATTTGAACAGTAGATAGTGCACAGTGCCCGTGATAAAATTGGTGGCACGCACACACACAGATTCCTGGAATTATAGATAGGGCACAGTGCCCGCAATGATGTCGGTGACACACACATTTCTGAAATTATAGATTGCCCGTGATGCAGCTAGTGATGACAGTTCTCAGTGGCTTTGGTATATTTCTCAGATCACAATTGAGATTCTCTTTCATCTCTGAAGTACTTGTTCAACCTCTACATCATCTATTCTAGACACTTACGCACGTCATAAAAGCAATTTCTCATTATTTTAAACATATTGCCAATGCTCTTAACCCTAGTCGAGTGAGTTATTTTCCCGAAACGGATAGCAACGCTACTACCATGTTAGTGTTACTTGTTAGCCTTCTATTTAGTACATTCTGAAGCCATACATCACATACTTGTGACACTACTCCTTAAAACAGGGATACTCAATTAGAAACTCAAAAGGTCCACTCACCAAATTTCCATTCAGTCCAGGGTCCGTCCGCTACAGTGATGGTTTATTTTTCTGGCCCTTACCTCAGAGTTCTGTGTAGGGCTGGGCGATATTTTTGTTACATCGATTTATCGAAGTAATGACTTCCCTCAATAAACTTATCGTAACATTAATTCATTTTCAATAATATCGATAATGTCGATAGAGAATAATTAGGAACAGCAGTCCATTTCATTTCTGTGATGCAGCAGGAAGTTGCGGAGAAATGGTAGCCTACGCGCACTAAAATATACTGAGCACCTCAAGTGGAGTAGCTAATGTTAACCACGGAAAATGAGTCTTATTGCCGAAAACAGTGCCAGCGATAGCCATGGCGAGGGAGCAACTTCCAACGTAGAAATTATTGATAAAAATGGTTGGTCTTCTTCGTCATTTGGAAGTGGTTTGGCTTTTTGAAATCCGACAAAGAAGACAATGTTCGGTGCAAATTGTGTAGTAAACAGTGGCTACCAAGTCTGGTAATACGACAAACCTTTTTCACCACCTGAAACAAAATCACTCGTTGGAACATGCAGAAAGTGTGAGTTTGCGCCAAGGCAGGGCCGGCCCAAGGCATAAGCAAACTAAGCGGCTGCTTAGGGCCCCCGTGGCCACCAGAGCAGTGGTGGATCTATGGGGTGGCAATAAAAAATACTGCCACCCCAATCTTCCCATGGAAAAATATTATTTGTACATTACAGAACATTTCAATAAATAATATAAATATTAGTGTTTCATTTCAACTACATTGTTATAGCCTAATCATTTACCATAGGGAGTACCGTACCCCCTTACTTTGGGTTTTGATTCCACCCAATAACTTCCTTCTGCCACCCAATTGCCACCATGAATGAAAATCTCTAGATCCGCCCCTGCACCAGAGGGCCGCCAAGAGCACATGAAATTACAGTTTAATGTACCGTGTTTCTTCAATTAAACGCTGCTCTCGTTTAAACGCCGCACCAAAAATGAACATTGTGTAATAAACGCCGCCCCAGAAATACGGTAGGAGTAGCATGTCCTGAAATACCTAGTAGCAGCATGTCATTTTAATGAACATACTCTTGTGTTGCACTAGGGGTCCACTGTTAGCTAAATATGTTTCAAATATCACATCAACATACCTTACTGGATACTTACTATGGATGCGAATACGCAGAAAATCGAACCCGATCCAAACTTTTTTTTGACGGACGAAAGGTTTCGGAGGCAGTGTGTAAGCGCGATTGACATAACGTGAGGTCGTATTTATTTTTTAACGTGCGAACATTTCAGATACGAATTTCGAGTCCGAAATTCGTATAATACGCCTGTCTAGATTATCTATTGAAAGAACTGGAGAAGCAGGTGCTCACAACCGCAAGTTGTAGTATGATTTTGTCGGTAACAGTTATTAGCAATGCTAACGTATCCTGTATCTAGCACCTGCCTTTCTCCAGTTCTTTCAAATAGATAATCTAGACAGGCGTTAGCAATAGGCCAGACTGCTATTTGTTTTCTGGCTATTTTTTCGGAAGCTGACCTTCTAATGCCGACAGCTAGTCTAGCTAGAGTCATTTGCTAAGTAAAGTATGTTGATGTGTTTAGAAACGTATTTAGCATTCTACCTATGCTACATACAGGAGACGTTAGCATTGCTAATAACTGTTAGCGACAAAATCATACGTAGCCTACAGCTTGCGGTTGCGATGAGCGTATGGTCGGAACAGCACATCTTTTCAGGTTCAGCTTCTTAGCAAATCCTGCTTGAAATTGTCCAAGGTTGTCAAAACTGTCTTGGGTGAAATGTTCAGAGCAAATTAATAATTGAGTGTCGAACTTCGCCGGGATCTTCTCATAGACAAACAGCAGCCATGCCTGTCGAATGTTTGGCGAGTGTTAACCTTCCCTGTAGCTCGGTGAGACTTTCCGTGTCACTGTCTGTCTTTAATTGACCTTATTTTCTTCATTTTTTTAATCAGTGGCGGTGATTAAAACTGTTGGGCACTCACTGACCTGGAGGTTTAGTTGGCTGAGCTCAGGATAGCCAAAAAAGACAAAGAAATATGAGAACATTATTGAGACGTTTTTATACAACGAATACCATAATATGTAGCATGTTGAAAGTGTTTATGTAGTCTTGGCTCTTCCTCTTGTGTTTAGTGGAGACTTAAAATCGACACTGGCTGACCCTGAATGGGGTAGCCCTTGCAAGTGATCCCCAAAAACCCTGTAAAAAGTAATACACAACATCCGATTTGGACTGTTTTTAAACATCTGATGCTATAATGTGTTCCAGGTAGAGGGTGTAAGCTGTCTTGTGTCTACCTCTTGTTGAGTGTACTGTAGACTGAGCTGGCTGGTGAAGGGACCCTGAGCTGACTGGAGATAGTAGACTGAGCTGGCTGGTGATGGGACCCTGAGCTGCTGGAGATGGTAGACTGCGCTGGCTGGTGATGGGACCCTGAGCTGACTGGAGATAGTAGACTGATGTAACGGAGTTAGAACCGTGAAACTCGCTCCTCAGGTATGTAACAGGCCACCCGCGTCAACGAAGAGCTAGCTTTTCTTTGGCGTAGCTGGTAGTGGTCACGCTTGGCAAGTCGGAGGTCGTGCGTTCGAACCCAGTGAGTGGCGAACGAGCCTTATCGTGACGGAGCGTGGCTACAGCTGTTACATACCCGTCACACTGAGCTGGCTGGTGATGGGAGACTGAGCTGTGTCAACATAATCAAACGAGCGATAGGTCTCGGTCTGCTCTAAAAGTTATTTCCCGACCTTTAACCTTCGTCATTGTCTTTCTTGCTCTGTCCTTAAACATCTAAAGATTATGTTTTTTAATCTCTTCACTCTATAGCCTTTATTGTACAAAAAACATGGGAGCAGACACTCTGACGACTAGAGGGGTATGGTATTCCACATCAGATTATAGGTCTTCTTTGTCCTGCCCATCCTCTCTTCTGCCCTGCCCGCCCTGTCTGTGCTTTTAATAAGCATGCAATGTCTGTTAACTCATTTTCAAATAAAATGTGCTGCACTTAAGATTGTAACAGCAAAATTGATTTTGCAGTAGGTTATTTGTATACACTGTACATCTTGCCAAACAAAATATAGAAAACCTTCTCCAGAACTGCATTTTCACTCTTACGTGCTTTAGCTATATTTGTTGTGTTGGTGAAGTTACTGTAACACCCCTGTGAAATCCAGCATTACCTAGCACAGTGGTTCCCAACCCTGGTCCTCGGGGCTCCCCTGTCCTGCATGTTTTAGATGTTTCCCTGCTCCAACACACCTGATTCAAATGAATGGTCATAAGCAGGCTTCTGCAGAGCTGGATAACGACCCATTCATTTGAATCAGGTGTGTTGGAGCAGGGAAACATCTAAAACATGCAGGACAGGTGTGTCCTGAGGACCAGGGTTGGGAACCACTGACCTAGCATAATGGTTCTGAGGTGCTGAATTTAAGTTGAATCTTTCCACTGCTTTTTCTGCAAGAATGCTTTCCTTGCTGTCAATTTTGCAATTGCAATGGACTCTGAACAAACTTGGTCCAACTAGCTTCAGTAAATGGGTAGATTCAATCTTTTGGTTTGCTACCTACATGCATACAGCATGATTGCAACTACTTGTGGCCTTGAATACACTGCTAGCAATACAATTAATTGTGCACATGCGTGTATTATGCTAACGAGGTTCGTTTTCCAAGTGTGCAGAGATGTCAATATGTATTGATAAGTGTTACTGATGTGGTATACCTACTCTTGACCAATTATAATTACGTATGTCATTGATTCATGTCATTATTATATGTTTAGGCAACACACATAAAACAATACTGTACATTTATTTGAACAATGTTCTGCACATTTCATTATCACTTAACTGTTAACTTGCTCTGATGACTAATAGCAGAGCAATAATATAACAAATATGTTTGTTTAAGTGGAATGTTGCAATGTTTCTTTAGAAAATACCTGAATTAGCCATTTGTTTTACTTTTTTTCCATACATTTGAAGCCCAGTCGACCACTGACAATATACCGGCTCACCAAAATGCACATGTGAATGTTTACTTCCTACTTTACTCGCCTTGAATATCGGGGTACAGAATTGGTGGATTTTATGAAGGTGTCATGTATATGAGCTGTTATTGGATGCGGACCCTAGTTGTCCGGAAAACATGCCTGTGTCGATAAAGAAACAAAATGTTTGTTCCTTGAAAAATGTGCAAGAACTGGACATGCCAACAATTTTTTTAAGGGTTGTAGAAAAGTTTTAAAGCGATACAGAAAAATCCAGCTCTTCCATCGCCAGGGATCGTTCAAATGCACGATTATGAGCTTCGGCCCACCATCTATAATTAAGAAAAAAATATAACAATTGGCGACGCCGAGGGGCCCCCAAATAAATTCTGCTTAAGGCACCATAAAGGCTTGGGCCGGCCCTGCGCCAAGGTATTGATAAAAAGCAAGGTTTTAAAAAGCTTAAGTTACTTGACCCCAGGTACGTGCTCCCTGGCCGCAAACATTTCTCTCACACCGCGCTGCCTTAAATTTTTTTCAGTGTAGGGAAAAAGTTGAGGAATCTGTGGTCTGTCGCCTTAATTATCGTTATCGAATGGAAATATAAAGATCTATATCGATAATGTTTTACCCATATTGCCCAGTCCTAGTTCTGGGGGCCATTTTGTTCAAAGTGTCTATGCTTTTTGTCATAGTGATGTTTCACGTTACCACTTTTGACAAGGGCAACAGTCTCATTGATTAAACACATCAGTTTTGTGCTCCCCACCGGCAACACAGTCTATTGAGTACCCCAGCCTTAAAAGGTTAAGAAACCGACCAAGGAGGCTAAAGTGGTAGGAATAGTGCCCTAGATGTCTGTGATACACGCTGGTGATTATAATTTCGAAGTTAATTTTGGTGTTGAGACATTTGCAATGTGCAGGTAGTTTTGACATCAGTAAACACCAGTGAATTCTGCAACAGAATTCCCTGATCTATACTGACACTTTATATTGTCATTTTGTTAGCTATCCAGCATTTCATCCATAAAGGCTACTTTGAAAAAGCAGCACTGATTTCCTGTATCGCACTGCCATAAATAATATTATTATTTATGTTTCTGGCTCGTTTTGGCTTGCGAGAGCTATCTTAGTGCAGCTCAGTCAACTCAACATGGCTGAGAGTTGAGAGCAATACACACAGAGATTCCTGGCATTATTAGCGAGATGTCTATTTACAATATACAGTGCAATATAATGGAAAATTCGATTATTTTGTGATTTTGTGCATTGTTGTAGATGCAGTGTTTCAATTAATTATTATTGTACAGTTTTATACAGACTAGGTTTTGTAGTTTGACATGCAAACCAACATAGCCGCTGGTTTCATGGCAAAGTATGTCACAGTCCAAGGAATTTTTGTGGCTCACTGTATATCCAGTAAGTACATTCTCTGTAACTGGGGTCATACATCAATTTGTTTAACAGCCTAATGAAGCAGCATTTGCAACTGCATGGCTGGTGAATGCTAACAAAGAACCTTGTATATCCAATAGCAACTCCTGCTTGCTGTCGCTGAAGAGTACTGACCCTCACCTCTCGAGATGCTGGTCTGTAGCCGAAGCCAGAGGGCAGGTTCTTGTCATCCTCACAGCCCTTGGCCCCTGGACTGAAATGTAGCTCCACATGGAATCTTTCCTCAGACGAGGGGTCCTGCAGTTATAGGACTTGCTTTAGCACCGTGTCCCAAATAAATGCAAGCACACAGAGGTTACAACCTTACCTTGTTAGGGTCCTCGTAAAGCATGATTACAATCTGGGTCATGTAGTTCAATTCACTGACGACTTTGAGGTAGTCCATGGCTCTCTTCCATTGGTCATCTTTGGTCTCCTGTAAGAGAAAAAAACTCAAATTGATCTCTTAAAAATGTCTGTACAAAAAGGAATAGATATGAGTCATCATTTGTTGCGGATTGACCATATTGTATTTGACACACAAATTGTAATGAAAAATGTAGCTGCAGCTCAGTACTGACATCACAGAGGGCTCCATAGCGGAGGATGGAGAGCAGAGAGTGAACATGGCTCTCACTGGTGAAGTACAGTCTCGTCCGCACATGTCTCTCCGGTGACATTACTCCACGGGAGTATCTGAGTATATGCAGAGGGTATAAATGAGCATAAGCCCACAAGGCAGGGCCAGTCCCAACATAACAAATACAAGTATGTGTGTTTTTCTTACACCGGGTGCAGTTTGTTGACAGTGTCATCATCTTGTGTCCTCTGGAGGTCAGAGCGGATCTTGCGAATAAGGGGAGTGCAATAGCCTTGGGCAATATCCAGTTTCTCAGGCTGGGAAATACCATATTCCTTATTGGGTGGAAGAATTTGTTTTAAGAAGCGTCACAGATATTGCCAACTGAAGGAATACATAAACATTTCAAACTGACCACTACGCTCAATTACAATTAGTGATTCATTTATGTACCTTATATCAGTCCTTCCTTCTCCCCTCATAAGTAACACATCGGCCAGGAACAAGGATCCACAAAGACTCAGGGGTAGCAGCAAAGACACTGATGTATAGTCTAACACCATTGTCTAAAGCTTGCCAATTTTAAGGTATCTTTCTATTTGATTAACTAAATTAATCATGGATCCATCATGTGGGTAGAATAATTGCATATTGTTTATGATTCCTTTCAAATGTAAGAAATTCCTCCCGACAAAACCATAACTTACTCTGTTGCAAAATTTGCTGAATCTACCCAAATGCACCTGAGGTGACATGAAAAATATAAAATGCCCAGAGAATTATCCTTTTGACAGTTTATTTACACAGGGGCGAGAGAATAATCTTTCCAATTATCAAATTATCCCTGCAATTATTGCATTCTATTTATGGATATGAAAATCCCACTAACCTGTGGGATAACGATGTCGGCCAGGGCCTTTGAGAGGCGGTAGATCTCCATGGTGTGGTCCAACTTTAGGGAGCTGTTGTGCTGAACGTCATACTTAATGCAGTCGTAGATGTCTGGGATCTTGCTGATGTTGTAGCGTCCGTTCTTCATCTTGAAGTCTTTCTCCAGCTTGGCCCAGCGCCGCAGCATCAGCTCCAAGGTTTCGCTGTGGTAAAGCTGGATGTCTGGACAGTATAAAAGCAGGAAAGTTAGAGGGATGTGCTGAAAATTGGAATGTTTTTGGAAATGTGTACACTTACAGTAACTGTACGTCATTTTAATCCTGTTATAAATGTGTTTCCCATACATTGATTATGATACAAATGTTTTATTTTGCCATGTTAAACAGTAAAAAGATTAAAAATATATACATTTGTTATATAAATTGACCGCCACAAATGTATATATTTGTTATTATTATTAATCTTTTTTTACAGTTTAACATGGCAAAAAAAACATTAGGATCATAATTCTCTCCACAAATGTGTCCAAAAAAGATACATTTAAGTTAAATATAATAATATTCATAGTTAAATACATTAGACAAATATAACAATATGAGTCCAACGTAACGTTTATATTATGTAAAGCTCCAAAAACGATTTAGCGCTCAAATTAATGCAAAGAAATGTCTTGTTTGTATTACCGTATTTCTGCGAATGAACGGCGCCCTCAAATAAACGGCTCCCTCGAATAAACGCCGCAACAAAAATGAACGTTGTGTAATAAACGCGGCCCTCGAATAAACGCCGCACCCAAAAAAATCTGAAAACTTATTTGGTTAAATTCAACCCCAGTATTTATTAAACATGTACATAACTTTCTGCACAGCTTTCTGTTTGAAAGCTAACGTGTATGAACGTTTCGGCATGCCGCTTCAGATTTCTACACAATGTAGAACACTTGTATTTGAGACAGTTGTACCAACGCACACCTAATTGATAGCCAATGAGAAAGGGATTTGCCGCACTCATAGACAAACAAAGAATAGACAAGGAGGTCAGCGGTAGTAAATGAAACCTGCGTTTTTAGCTGCATGATTCATTTGTCACAATGCCAGCAACAAAGTTGTCTATGGCTGCACTGCAGCTACAATTCACGAAATCTGTCTTATTAATTAAACGCCGCCCTTGAATAAACGCTGCACCAAAAATGAACGTTATGTAATAAACACCGCAGCGTTTATTTGAAGAAATACAGTACTTGTTGAAGTCCCTATCTACACTCACATCTAACCGATACAAGGACAGAGGTTTGGACTGAGCTCCACATTTTTACATTGTCTGGCTCTGCCCCTAGCCTGGTCCTAGTTAGACCCTCGTACATTTCATTTGTACAGAGGGTCTGGGATTGCTCCATTGACAAGCGTTAACTTCCTTGAAGGCGGGTACTCTGTTGAAGTTTAAAACTATTGGATCTGCCCGGAGCCACTCTGATCTGCCATAACCAATCGCTGGATAAGGCGTTCGCCTTAGCCAACTCCTTCACCACTACTGTAACGGAGCTAGCTGCCATAGCTGGAAAATCTAACTTTTCCCGAACCCCGTGGGGAAGAGGGCCACAACATCATGGCCACCAACAAAACTCAGCAAGGATTGTTCTTGCTCCGGCTTTAACTTCTGGATATTCGGCAGCGTTGCCACAACGGACCGAATAGCTTCGCTCACATCTTTCTACGCCGCCTTTACTGAACTACAACTCAAACTAGCGCACAACATTAACGTCATCGTTCTCAGCCACTCCCTCTGTTCGCTGATTGGACCTACAAAAAGTTGATTTAAGAAAACCGACTTATATGCCGAATTCCCAGACCTCGTACAGAAGCAAAATGAAAATGGAGCGGAAGTACGTAGGAGGCTACTCCGCCCCTGCCTACCGCCAGAAATATAATCATATTCTGTGGGAAACACTGATGTAAGAATACTTTATAAACTTTGGCAGTCATGAGTTTTCATTCAAACTGTGATTTTCCTCAGAAAATTCCTCTGAAAGGCTAAACTTTTGACCATCGTTAATGAAGGATTATAGTTGGGTTTCAGAGCCAAAAAACGTTATGTATATTAGTGGAGTGATATGGGCCAACATGTCTGGCAATTTTATGGGTTGATTTACATGTCACCACTAGACTGTAAAAAAATTAAAAAGGACAGTAAGTCTTTTCTCCTAAGGTTTTATTGAGGGATGTACTGTACCGGCTGACTTTGGGTCCTCCATTCTCTGTCTGATCTGCAGAGTGAGGTTCTGGATGAGAGAGTAGACCTTGTCACAGGTCTTTACTGGGTTCTTGATCATCTGCATGGACTTGACCAGAGAGGTGCTGGTGGTTGGAGCAAGCTGGGGAGATAACAGCAGTTATCGACACAAGTGCCATACACATTTTACAACATGAAGAAATGGGGTCCTACATTCTAGGGGCATGTACAAAACTTCCTTAATATAAATATAATAAATATATAATAAGAGCCATGCAAATATATACTAGTGCACAGCACCCGTGATGCAGTCGGTGACACACACAGATTTCTGGAATTATAGATAGTGCAGTGCCCATGATGCAGCTGGTGATGACAGTTCTTCTCAGTCGTTTTGGTACCTATATTTCTCAGATCACAATTGAAATTCTCTGTCATCTCTGAAGTACTTGTTCAACCTCCACATCTATTCTAGTCAAATTGCCAATGCTGTGGTAGCCAACATTCATGCAAATGATTATGTAGCCTTTATTTGTCTGCTGTTTCCTATGTTATAAATTGCTTATGTTATGTTGATCAAAATGTACTATATTGGTTCTCTTTTAAATTGTCTTACCACTACAAACATCTAAACATTTAGTTCATAACATAAGTCATTACATGCACAATGGTTGAGCCAGTTGTCATAATTGTAGGCCTAATTCACCATATAGCACTTGTACATTTGCAATGTGCTAGCAGTTTTGACATCAGTAACCACATGAATTTATGTGACAATTCACTGATCTATACTGAAAGTATATCCACTTTATATAGTTGTTCTGTTCGCTAGCCAGCCCATTTGAAAGCAGCTGATTAGCGTTTGTAAAAGTGAATTTGCTTCTAAATAACTAAACAGAATGGCCCTATTTTCCTTACTATGCTTAGTTTAATTTAATTGCTAATGTCTTTGTTAATCACATTAGTTCAATCGCAGTAGCCTACTGCACTCTGTTGGATTATAAAAAGGACACCTGCAAAATATGAACTTTGCAGAGTGTCCGGTTCTTCAGTTGATCGTGGGACACTAAACCCATTCTAATTTGTACACACACACACATATTCCTGTCATTATTTGAGAGTTAAATATGTAAAATGTATTCCTCATTCCAGACCTTCTCATAGTCTTCAGCGGTGAAGTCCCTGTCCCTCTGCAGGATCTCATGAAGCCGCGCCTTGACCTTCTGCTGGCAACTGTTGAGCGAGTCACTATCGCTGTCCAGTAGGCCGTTCATGTTGGCACTCTTCACCATTTGTACCAGGATGGGTGTAAGCTCCCCCTCCAGAGCCAATAGACCCTACAGACCAGTTGTAACAATCTTTTATTTGCCAGTTCTGATGCACATTTATTTGGCTCTATTGCCATGTTGTTTGGTGAATAGGCCATTCAGTGACATTCACTCAAGGTTATGGGAGACTAAGGCCGAATCCCAATTCTCTGTCTTACCCCTTACCCCTATCCCTTAGTTTTGCGCGTTCACGTGAGAGTAAGGGCTATCCCAATACTCGTTTTGATCGAGGGGTAGGGCTAAGGGGTAGGGGTTCATACCCCTTAAAACCAAGTGTTTTCGGGAGCTTACTTGAAACCAAGGGGTACCATCCTTAAGTCTTTTTACCCCAATAGTTTCTTTCCAAGGGCCATCAGCCTTCTGAATGGACATTGATATGGACACTGATACACTTCTCACTAGTCACTTTACACACTGTCACTTTCAGCTACTGGTTGCACTTTCAGCAATACTGCACTATTGTACTTCACTTGTCTTAGGTTAGTATAGGTTATTATGTGTATTTAGAGGTTTAGTATACTGTACTGAATATTGTATATTATTTGTATCTTAGGAGGTTTACTATATTTGAGCTTATCATAGATGGAATCCATGTTCTGTGTACTTATGTTATGCCAGGTTGCTTTGCATTGTCTTGTCCTAAGAATTTCAGTGCCCAGTCTGACCCTGTGTTGTTCTGCGCATCTGACAATAAAAGACTTGAACTATGTGAATACTGCGCAACCAGCAACAATGACGGCCAGATCATCCAGAGTCCCATAAATGTATTTTAGGCTTAAATAATTGATAAAAAAATTACGACAGTCTTGTTTTATGCTCTACACAGTCCTGTACATATATATTTGCCACCATGTTCTTAATTGAAACGTTTTTAAAAATCACTAGTTTGCTACACTAATGTTAGATTGCTGATTTGCACAACGGTCCACGCATTTCTCTGACTAGCATTGAATGGACTCCATGCATGTCTCCAGTTTTAACTAAACTCCATTAGCAGCGAATTTTGTTTTATATCAGTACATAACCCTACTTGCTTTGGAGATAGATATACGCAGTGTTTCCCCTACCATTATATTAGAGGGGCGCCCCGCCCCTCTAATATAATGCCCCCCCGCCCCCCCCCCCCCCCCCCAATGGCACCCCCCGCCCCCCTGGAAGGTCAAGTTAATTTTGTATAAAACAGGTCTATAGCTTGATTTAATTTTATTAGCTTTATTAAAAAAACTACCTTATGTTATTTATCTTATTTACACGACGGCATGTCATTTCTGTCTACATTGTAGTTCAATACTCGTACAATATTTACTGCTGGTGATTTGTACATGCAAGTCTGCATGTGTACATCATCATCATCTCTGCTGGCCAGTGCCCTCACAAAAGCCTCCCTGTCCCTGTCAGTCAAATCTGCTGGCCACAAACCTGGGTCAACATCCTTTTTATGACTTCTGTCTTCTTCCACCATGCATCTCTCATCCTCATCATCACTGTAACTTTCTTTCCCTTCTTCCTGTGCTTCCACACTTCTTCCTCCTTCTAGCTCTACCTGAGAGGGTCCTGGCTCTGTATGACGTACACAATGCATGTGATATATACATATATACTGTGATATATACAGTATATATAGACATATGCCATATACCAATAAATGACACTAACACTACAGAACATTGACCCAAATTACGTACAGTTCTGTATCACCGGCACTTGATTACATACATTAGATCCAATAGATTTTTTGGTGTGTGTGTGTGTGTGCAAGCTTCTCAAATAAATTGCCCTTCGTGATGGGAATAATAAAGTCTGTATCTATAGATGCCATTTAACGGCCATATATCGGCGGGCCGATATTATCGGCCGATATTGGGCATTTTCCAAACTATCGGTATCGGCATTTATAATGGCCGATAAATGAATATTAATGTTTTTTTTCAAAGGATTTTAAGTTTCATATCTTAAGTTTGTATTTTTATACATTTTATTTATCAGAAACTGCATTAACATATTATTTTAGTGAGGAAATAATAACAGGAGTCAGATGGCTGAGCTGTTAGGGAATCGGGCTATTAATCAGAAGGTTGCTGGTTCGATTCCTGGCCAGTCAAATGACGTTGTGTCCTTGGGAAGGCACTTAATCCTACTTGCCTCGGGGAATGTCCCTGTACTTAGTCGCTCTGGATAAGAACTTCTGCTAAAAGTGACTAAATGTAAACTACAAATAACTACTTTTAGGGAAATCAGTTTGTTACGCGTTTCTGGATTTAAAAAATAATTATTATATCGGCCGATATCGGAATATCGGATTTTTAAATCACCAAATATTTGTATCGGTATCGGCCTTAAAAATCCTTTATCGGTCAGGCTCTAGACCAGGGGTCAGCAACAGGCGGCCTGCGGTCCAATTGTGGCCCGCCAGCGATTTTATTTGGCCCGTCAAAATATTTCAGAAAATATTTTTTTTGTATCGTTTTTTTCCCCCTGTCGACTTTTATTTTGAAACCGGAAACTGAGTATGGTGTCATTGACTTTTCTGAAGTATTTTTTCGCTATGTCATCTCTACCATAGTCATATGATCGCTATACCTCACGGCTGACAGGTCGCCTGAGGAGAAAGCCACAGTTATGGCTAGTAATCATGGGCGGCGCTAGGGAGGGGCTAGCAGGTGCTTCAGCACCCCCAAGAAATACCAAAGCACCCCGATAGCACCCCCGAAAATATTGCTTGTTAATTAATAGTTTTCAGGCCCGGAGTGGCCATCGGGAGAATAGGGAGAATTCACGGTGGGCCGCGCTGCCCGCTTGTGCCAGAAGATCGCCTGCTTTCTCTTTGTTTTTTCACACACCGAATAAAAGGATATGTCTTAAGTTTGTTAAGTTACTGTGTGACTGATAAGTAAGCTAATAGGCTACATTAGGTGTTGAAGCCATTTCTGTGGAAATAATAGTTTTGAATAATAATTGTAAATTGAGAATTTAAGATCGAATAGTGTTTATGAGAACTACAAGAAATTGTGTTGCATGTGTAATGTAGAAATGAAAAATATTGATAGTTTTCCAGTGACGCTAAGAATAACGTAATTTGATTGGCTGTTTGATTTGATATGAAAGAACAAGAAACACCGCGAAGCAGTCAGAAGCTATTGGACCTTGGAGCAACACAGACTTTTTACCTACACTAATGCCAGTTAACTTGTTAGAAAAGTATTATCCTGAATTTTATACTGTATTACTTAAATCATTTAAAGTAAACTTTCAAAAGAAGAATTTCGGATTACAGACTTTTGTTTCTGAACTTTGGTGTCGAGTAAGAAAGAACTTTGAGGTCCTAGGCTAATGGGCTAAGCTAGGCTGCACCCACATTAGGTTTTAATCTAATTAAGCGCATGATCAGACCGTGCATTAAAAAGTGCTGTTTTCAGTTGTCGCGCATGCTCTCTTTCTCAAACACAAGTACGTGTACCAAGTTGTTACTATGGAGACAACCCTAAACCATCATTTATTGTTGTGGAGGGAGTTAGCTAGATTAAGCTGATGCCAAAAGAATAAAATGGAAGGGAAAAAGATCCCAGGAGGAACTGAAAAAGCCAGGTAAAAAAAGAAAGATCTGTCACTTCATAAATCTAGGTTCCTGCAAGGGTGGGAAAAATGTTTTCTCAAAAGCCCTGAATCTTTCAGGTAAACATTTGGGTTGTAATTTCCAGAAAATATAAGAATATGAGTCCAACGTAGCTAATGTTTATATTAGGCTAGGCTACATAAAGCTTAAAAAACAATTTTGCACTGAAATGAATGCAACATTTTTATATCGTCTGTAACTTACATGCAGGCTGAGGTAAGCTACTCACTGTTTCCAACTGTCCATCATCCAGTACAGACAGTAGTTTATTTTTTATTATTTCATAATGATCATTATGTGAGAAAATAATTAGTTCGAATTTCTGTCATATTTATTTTTCTTTTTTTGTTATGGTAAAAAGAGCAAGAGAGACAGATATCCCCACAGACTCCCTGGAATGATGTTAACTGGCATGTCGTTAACACAATGTTGCTCACCTTCTTCACTGGGACAGGGAGGGGTACAGTTATGGGGAGACTGGGGTGCTGCTGACTCATCTGTTGTTAAGTCTGCTAAAAGGGGCAGGGAGTCGGGACAATGATTTAATATGAATATCTTGCTACGTTTCCCTGTACTGATTAAATGTTGATGAAATGTAGGCTAACACTAGTCTGTAGCTAGCTAGCTTATTTCACTATGGACATTAAGCCAACAGGTTAATACCACAGACTACTGGCTACCCACCTTTTTTGCTGAAAAACTGGGTTACAGATTGAAAACCTCTCCTTTGTCTTTCCTGTCTCTCTTTTTCCTCTGACCTTTTTTGAAAACCTGATTTATATTTACTAGGCGACATTGTGATCACTATTTCTGGCGACTAGCGCGTCTACTGACTGCACCTAAACACCGTCAGTGATAAGTGCGCTAAGGCAGAAACAAACCATTTCATGTCGATACAGGGGGGTGGTCGGTCAATATGGATGTTTACTTTTTGGTCAATGGGGATATTTAACTTTTATTGCCAAACAAGTAAAAACAAAGAGATCATTAATTGTATTATTATATTTGAAATAAACTCCTCAAAAAAAGTTCGGAAACGTTATTTTGGTCGATTATTTCTCCCCTTTAATAATACCAATTGGTATTGTATTTTATACCGTTGGAAAGCCTGATTAGTCACCTTTACAACGAGGTACAACTTGTAAAGATCGTGCATTCGTGGAATGAGCAACACAGCTAACTGTGTGGGTTAGCCGTCTCTGGAGGAGGGGATCCCTCTCTGAATTGCTCCTCCCAAGGTTTCTTCCATTTTTTCTCCTGCTGAGAGTTTTTCTGGGAGTTTTTCCTTGTCTTCCTTGAGGGTTTAGGTTGGTTGAGGGGCAGTTCTAGGGGCGTATGTGAAGCCCTCTGTGACATGCTTGCGTGTAAAAAGGGCTATACAAATAAATTTGAGTTAGTTAGTTAGTTAGGCCTTTGTATTCCTCTTGGAACATAGGCCATTGATGAATTATTTCCACCCTCGTCTGTACTGAGCCATCCTCTCCAGCTGTTTCCACGTCAGCTTCTTCTTCTTGAATTCCTGCTCTGTGCTCCTTCTCCAGGTGTTTTTGGGTCATCCTCTACCCCGTTTGCCTTGTGGGTTCCATGTCAGTGCCTGTTTTGTTATTGCTGTTGTGTTTCTTCGTAGTGTGTGTCCAATCCAGCTCCATTTTCTCCTTAACAGCTGTATATCTACTGTTTCTTGTTTTGTGCATTCCCACAGGATGATGTTGCTAATTGTGTTTGGCCAGAAGACTCCAAGAATGCGTCTTAGACAGTGGTTTATGAAGGTTTGTAGTTTGTTTGTGATGTTATAGTGGTGGTTCTCCAGGTTTCGAGCCATAGAACCGTGTGTGTGGAAGATCCATACGCAGCCACAACAGCTTGGCACCTCCTCCTCATGGGATCAGCTTGGGCGTGCTGTTGTGGCTGCGTATGGATCTTCCACACGCTACTGAGGTCCCTGACCGTGTAAAATGAATAAAGTGTAAAAATATGCCAATATGTGTTGTTTTTTCCTTATTACTGTGCCTTATTATTCCTTATTATTACGGTGGGAGAGTGCAATCATCCAATCCACCAAGCAACTCAAAACGAGAGTGAATACCAACAGAAGAATATTGCAGAAGAATATTGGGATTTTGGCACATTTTTTGGGGCCTCTACCCACACGGTTAGCTGTGTTGCTCATTCCATGAATGCACGATCCTTACAAGTTGTACCTCGTTGTAAAGGTGACTAATCAGGCTTTGCAATGATATACAATACAATATCGATTGGTATTATTGAAGGGGAGGAATAATCAACCGAAATAACGTTTCCAAACTTTTTTTGAGGAGTTTATATATATACTCAATGATGTTGGTTTATATGATATTTAATATAATGTAATTTCATATGAGTTTTTACAAATATTTTTGTACAAAAAAATGTGTCCTAACTTTTCCCCACTATACGGGCCCCTGGGTAGGGGTAAGGGTAAGACAGAGAATTGGGATTCGGCCTAAATGTCACAGAATTAGTTTAGGGTTTGCGAAATAGCTATCTCCTAAAGAAAAGCAGTATCTGACAATCCTGCAAGATTGGTTTGAAGCAAACAGACATGTTATGATATTTTAAGACCTTGTTGCAGCCATGGTGTACTGACCTTAGCAAAGGCTGCTGCTGTCATCTGTACCCTGCCTTCATCCGAGGCGTAGATCTTCAGATCGTGGCGATACGTACTATGTAGTCGTAGCAGGCCACACCCAGGAAATCCTGCATAATCCCCTGCAAAAGTGCAGTTGTTTTAAACAAACAGATCCGATTTATTTATGAAGCTAACAAACACAGGTTTAAGTCAAGAGCAGATGAGATACTTAAAGTAGAGACAGCGGAGTTTGGTGTGTTTAGATGGGTTTCAAGTTCTTACCTTGTCCTCCAGGGTACATACACCGGAAGGCCCTGCCCAGCTCTTCAGCCTGCACCCGGCCTGCTGGGGTCAGCTCTCCACCCCACTTTAACACCAGCAGCAGAGATGGGTCATCTCTCCGGATGTCTGGGGGTTAAGGTAGAGATTGCAAAACAATAAAAATAATTCATGAGATTTATTTTTATATGGAATTATCAAATAATAATGTAAACCACACATTTGTGATGGAATACTGTCACATACTAGGATATTTTGTTATTAACTTATGTAGCCACCTCACCTTCTTCTTCACTAGATGTTTTGGGACACCCATGTGGAAGGTAAGTCAACTGGACCTTTCGATTGATTCCTGAAAAATGGCCGTACCTAAAAATAATATTTAGTAGAATAACTTATCGGAACAACTTAAATCAATATTGTAACAATTAGCAACATTTCAGTAGTTGGTACCAATTCCAGTGATATTTCACAGTACTCGATACAATGTTTGATACCAAAGCAAAAACAAAAATAGGTTACTGAACAACTCTCATTTGTTGACTTAACAGTCACCTACAATATCTAAAGCTGTAGCCTACTTATGACAACAACAGAACATTAATACAATCATGATGCATGTAGGCCTAAAGGCAGAAAATGTGTGTGGACTGAGTGTAGACATTAAGCAAACTCAGCAGATGACTTGGAGATCATTTGTAGAGCTAAAAAATATAAATCTTGACTTGAACATAATTTATAAGTAGAAAAAGTGGATTCAACACGCTTCAACCCTGTTGTGCCCTCTCCTTTCGTATGCCCCAGTATTAGGTAGCATTTGCAGTTTACTGCAAACCATAAAGGACATGAACGGAAAGTTTACAAATTGGTTTCTGGTGATTGACGATATTCTCTTGTCATCTGCCTCACACCCAAAGTATTTCCATACGTGGCTCTTCCACTTTCTTGTAGAAAACTTTTAGTGGAGTGTTGCCAATGTAACGACTGTCACTAGATTTAGCGTCTTTTTCCAAAATTTCAGAGAGCCACTAGCCCACGGTTCGGTTTGTATAGCGGTTTATGGGTCACACTTTCAGTTTCGGTTCGGTTTGTTTAGCACATTAGGGGGAAGAAAAAAACATTACCATTTCAGTGTTCTCTCTCTCTGTGTTTTCTCTGCATGAATAACATGTCTTACATCCAGAGATTTGTTAACATATGATTTCGCTCCATCGCTATTGTAGTCAACACTAAATCCAAAATGTTGCCACACGGGTGACTTAACCCTTGTGTTATCTTCGGGTCATTGTGACCCACCGTCGTATTGCGACAACTTTACCGCATACAAAAACAAAGTGAAGCATTTTCTTTTAACCGTTAGGCTGTCTCATACCCCCCACATTGCAAAGGTTAAAATACAATTATTTTTATTTGTTTTTGTATTGGGTAAAATTGGGTAAACACAACGATGGTTCGTTATGAACCTTTGGGTCATGTGACCCGAAGGCAGCACAAGGGTTAAAAGACGATGGTACATCCTCAAACGCTAACCTTTCGCCTCCAACATGCCATCTCCATTCTCCACACATTCTTAAATTGCCTAGCTTCGTATGATTTGCTCCAGTTCCTTCCAGTACTTGACTTGTCATTGATATACTGACAGTTCATTGGACACTCTCCGGGAAAGGGTACGGAAAAGGACAAACGGTGTTAGGTTGTGATCCAAAAAACCGCGGCTTACATGTAAAAACCGGGCCGTGGTTTGTGTGTTGAACAATTCGCTTTTTCGGGTTTGCACCCCTAGTAAATACACATATCTGAGAATTTAAGATAGCCTTACATTTCAAGTACAGTTTTCAGTTGTTCCAGTTTTGCTTTGGATTCTTCGATTTCAGAGTCTGTGTTCTGTCCCAGTTCCACCAGGAGTTGTCTGGCGATATCTAGGACTTCCTATTTGTGAAAAAAATTACAAACTGTAACTAAACTAAAGTCTAAACTCTTGAAAAACAATAATTAAGAGACTTACAATGGAATTTACCTGTAATTGCTTTGGCTTTTTTAACTTTAGTTTTCCACTTTTGTACCCATCACATTTCTCAAAAAGATCAAAAAACCTACAGTGAAAATACAATACAATTCCATTAATAATTAATTATATAATTAATTTGGAGAGAAAAAATCAGTTGTGTAGTGGTGACTTTTAGCAGCACATCTAGGACATTGCAACACTGTCCATGCGTCAGGTACCTCTGATGGCGAACCTCCATCTTCATTTTCTGTTTGGGAGTTCGGTCCCCATGCCGAATCACTGCAATGACACACCTCAGCTCCATCCTGCAAGTGGAAAGTCAATGGCAGTGAGGTCACACACCTTGTGAATCAAGGTCATTTGAAACCCATCCAATTTTTCCGTTTGAAGTCACTATGCACTACGTATACTGTAGGTATATAAACTAATGTCAATGGTTGTTCATACATTGTTCCCGAAGTAGTGGGAACAATAGGGATGTCCTCAGCCTCCAGAGGAATGGACCAAGGTATCTGAAACTGTGGGGCTAGCTCTCTCATGATGATGTTCCTACAGAGAAAGTCAAAAGGTCAGGCTCAAATGTCAATTAGTAAAAGGTATCTGAAACTAGCTCTGTAGAACCAAACTGTTCAACAATGACAAAATATCCAGGTAATGTCAGTAATTAATATAACCCTAGGATCTTGGCGCAGTCATCGTAGTACTTCATGGAGTTCTTCACAAAGCTAAAGCCGTTGACATCACAGACATACGACTGACCATTAGCACGTAACAGGTCAAATCCACAGACCGTTTGCTGAAGGAAAAACGAAGGAACAAATGTTAAACTGCTCCCTTTATAAAACACACATGCATAACATTTAAGCAACTTTGACCTGTTAACAATCCTGTCAAATTAGCCTAAAACACAATCAAGGCACACCCAAAGTAAATTGAAAGCTGTTCTTGAATAATTTGGAGTACATGCATGGTTGTGGTGCATTTTAAAAGGTGACACAGCAGTCAGAATAATTGTAAGTGCAACTGGTTTTGAGTAATAGAAGTCTGAACACATTGAAATAGGAAGTTTTTTCCACTTGAATTCCTTTTTGCATACAGATGCCCGCGAGTACTATAACTTGGAGCTATTCACTGGAAAACACAATGGACCCACAGTATGAAGCCTTACCTAGTCCAAGTTCAAATGTTATAACAATACCACAAATTGTTTTTATTTACACTTGTTTTTCGAAGGGTACGTCCACACGTTATGCAAAAGTGCCTTTTGGATACTCCAAAAGTACCCTAGGTAACCATGGCCAAATACTTTATTCATACTATTATAAAAAGGTATTACTTTTCATAAAACTCTACTGAAAGGTGTTACTTAGAGCTATCATATCCCATGTCCAGATCCACCATTAGTATTGCTGACACAGAATAACTGAAGCCAGTGTCGGACTGGCCATCGGGAGAATCGGGAGATTTCCCGAACGGCCGGTCCAACTAACGGCCGCTATGGCCATGGCACTATGCAAAAAAATTATATAGCCTAATAGTTTACGCTCACTTTGAGGACGGCCTGAATACCAAGCAACTGTTTAACTGGAGCGATCCAAAATCCAAAGGGTGGGGGATGGGGATTTCCCCCGTGTAAACTTGAAAGGTGCACTTGTCTGTCCGGTTTACAGATCGCGATTAGTCAAAAATCTAGCGTTTTCCGGGTACGGCCAGTTCGTTGGAGTGGGTGGAAGCAATTGAGTTTGCGTGCAGTGTTTTAAAAGTCGTTTGCAACCGAGAAACATTGTTTTCTCTTTTGGAAAGAAATGGAAAGGAAAAGAAAAGGAGAAAAGGGTGGCGCGGAAAAAGCAAGAGACAAAAAACAACGCGCACTCCTGCAAAATGTAAAAACATTGAACGAATGTTTAGACCGGCAAAAGCCAAGCTAAGTGAGGGAGATAGTCTGCATCACGAAGATGCGGCAGTACCAGAGGCGTCAGGTGCAAGCAGCTGGATTGTCGACATTTAGAGAATTCAAATATCCAAACCATATTGTTTTAATTTTTCTAAAAACATTATACATATAGGCTATATATTTTAAATGAAGGAAAATAAATGTCCAAGAGAAAAAGGCACTTTTAAATATGCACAACATGTTTTTTTGGATTTAAATATTAAATGTGCTATGTGGATCAAATGCAATCGTCTTATTCGTTCTGTTCTGTGTATTAAAGCAGCCACAGGTGACACAGGGCAAGAGATGGAGGCTGCTGTGGTGACAGGGTCCAGTGGAGAGACTTTGACAGGTGCAGCAATGCAACTGTACACAATAGACTATATGTTAACAGGGTTATTATATGGAAATTAGTTTGTTGAATTGATTTTCATTATTGACTATAGTTAACTGATTATTGTTCTTTTGCGACATCAAAAAGCAGATGCAGAAACAGAGAGAAGTAAGGAAAAAGAAAGTAAGGGAGAATTGCCATATTCATTTTTAGATACTTTATAAGATCTAATTTTCAGAATTTTCTAATAATCAGGGTTGATGTCATAAACACTCTAACACGCACGCACACATGTGCGTGCCAGGTCTATGCAAGAGAGCCAATGAAGAAGAACCATGGGACATTTGCATGCCTTTGTCTTAACCAATGACTGTAAAGAGCGGGGCTGCTTAAATAGCTAGCTAGCACAACATGCTAGCAGACAAACTTGTAGCACAATGGCGTGTGATGTTTTTGTCTCCGGCCGCAAGCAATAAAGCTTTCTTAAACTTGTTCACCGACTGACTGTGCAATGCTTGATAGATTAATATTTCAGACACTGTATCAGACACAAAAGGGACAACATTCCTCTCCCCAACTCCAGCAACTGGTCTCCTCAGTTCCCAGACAGATACAGACTGTTGTTAAAAGAAGAGGGGATGCTACACAGTGGTGAACATGGCCTTGTCCCAACTTTTTTGAGACGTGTTGCTGCCATCAAATTCAAAATTACCTTATTCTTTCCTTAAAATGGTCCATTTAATCAGTTTAAACATTTGATATGTTTTATATTGTGAATAACATAATAGGTTTATGAGATTTGTGAATCATTGTATTCTGTTTTTTATTTTATTTTACACAACGTCCCAACTTTTTTGGAATTGGGGTTGTATAGTACTAATCCTGTGGCCTGCCAGCAGGCTGTGGAAGGCAAACAGGTTAAATGCAGGCCTTTATGGTGTAAAATAATAAACTTAAAATTGTGTTAATTTTGGATGATTTATATTCATTTGATACATTCATAGAAAGTTAACTAAATACAACAGGACAGTCAAAAAGGACATTTAATTTAAAACCTCAAATTCACATGCAGACATAAAAAAATAAATTGGTATCAAGAAATTATGGATCCCATTACTTTTTCAAGCTCATCTCTTACTCAGGCCTCGCCCATTCATTTATCAGTTTCACACTTTAATCTTAGTCTGAGTTTAAGGATCGTAATCAAAGTGCCAGACATCTTGTTTACAACTGGGTACAGATGTGGATGTGTGTGTGTTGCTTACACTTGGTTACCTTAAAGGCCAGACAGACTTTCCAGGCGATGAGCTTTTCCCTGGCATTAAGGATGACAGGGTAGCGCACCTCCTTGCCCTCACTGTCCCGCTCAACCTTGCCATCCAAAGCTGGGGACTTCCTGGCCTCTGCATGAGCATAGTCTGGCCCGACAGTGTACACCTGGACACACGTGACACGATCTAGTCAAAAGGAGCTCGTCGGCATTCCGTATTGTCCGCTAGAAGCCGTTTTTTTGTTTTTATTTTCTTGCATATTACAAAAGTTTCAGTTTTGAAGAAGCCACTCAATATAATAAACAACACGTTTAGGATTACTAAATACTCATAATTTGTTCTTGTTTACCTAAGCTTCAAGTTGAGTTGTGGGCGCGTCATGTGTGACGCGATTTGATTTGCATCACGGTGCAGACGGTTTTTCCCTGGGCTACTTATGCTAGCGCGGTGGTACTAGCTGTAATGTTTCGTATGTAGGCTGTGTTTGTCTGTACAAAGTACAATATTATCCCCCCTCCTAATCAAGTAGTGAATCGGCAGATTTGGTTTCAAGCCAAGTAGCCTTAAATATAATGTTTCACAAGTAGTTGTGTCAACTTTCAAGCATGCATTCGGTGTTCGGTGTACAGTTTTGTCATATGTTCTTTTTAGCCTACATCCACGGACTAAATGGAATGAATAGGCTAATTATGGGCATTGCATTGTGCAGAGGCAGATTTTTCTTTGTTTGACCTGGTAAACCATGAATAGGCTACATCTTTCAGGCTGTTTTCGGAAGATGTAATTTGCACCAACAACTTAACACTAGTGCTGTCAGTTAAACGCGTTATTAACGGCGTTAACGCAAACCCATTTTAACGGCGTTAATTTTTTATCACAAGATTAACGTTATTTTTGGCCTAGCAAACTTTGTAGTTTTTTTCACATGCTGTTGCAACGACTACTGACGTTAGAAAAACTACAACACCACACCGGATCTAGCTAGACCGGAAACAAAACAACAGGCACGCCGCACACACTTGTTTGGGCTTGCGAGCCGGCTAAAGAGTAATAGGCTAACGTTACGTTTTGAGTGGATAGCAAGCGCGAGACGCCGAAATGGATGCCAATAAGATCCTGAATGGAAAGGTTACTTTTAAAAAGTTGCCAAATGGTTCCATTGACAAGACCAAATTGATCTGTGTGTTTTGTCGTTGTGAACTGAGCTATCATCGCAGCACATCCAGTCTGAAATACCACTTGATGGCCAAGCACACAGCTGATGCGAATTCTCTATTTTCAGATTTCAATGACACATAATTTGAAAGCTTACAATCTGCACTTTCACAATCTGTCACCTTTTGACTGGACCGTGTCACATATACACACATTATACACATTCTTTTAACTTTTCTAGGAATCTGTAGTCATTCTAATGACTGTTGACAAGATGTTGAAGATGCCCTGCATTGTTTCATTAAACACTATTTGTATTTTAATGTAAATCATGACACAAACTTTGAGGTGGTGCTCTTAATGGTCACTCAAACGTGGGCATGATCCACATTGTAAAACTCAAGTGGCTAGTGTCAGTGTCATGACACATCTAGGTACCCACCTAGGAGCAAAAGTAAAATATGTTTTTGCAACTTCAACTGATATCTGCAGGGCATAACCTATAAATCCGACTATGGACTCTGAAGATCATAGAAACTTTACATGAGATCCCCCAACGTTTGACAGAAAATTGGAGAACATTGAGTTAAGTACAGTTTAATTTGTAGCTGCAGTGAGATAATGGGGATGTAACTACCTTCACGTCAGTTCCGTCCGTTGGCATGAACTCTTCATAAATATAGGATCCAGTTTTCCTCACGTTGCTCTCGGGGGAGTACACACTGCTTCTGCTACCGATCTGGGTAGACGATGACAGGAAGAAAAATTACAGGCCTGGTGCAGGTTCATTACTAGCAGCTATGAATCAGGGGCTCAGAACCAAATAGAGTTTGTATTGCTACAAGGTCGGATTATAAATGAGGCTCCATATCATGACGGGGGCGGGGGGGGGTCTTAGATTTGACAGACGCCACTTTATGCATGCTATTAAATCTGTTACAGGTAATAGCAGTTATATGATATATAATATGTTTGTGTGTGTGCTCTAACCTTACGGAACAGCCTCTGACTGCCTCCTCCTGCAGAGGTGGGGTAGTAGATGTAGACATTGTGGTCTTCGGCACTCACAGGCTTCTCCACAAAGGGCTTCTGGAACACCTCTCCGTTTACCTCCACATGGTCCTCCCCTTCCACCAGGTTACACTCTTAAGAAACAGAGTATGGCACATTAAACAGGTTATCTACAGGGAATACAGACTCCAAAACTTTTCACTGCCCATTCATATCCTTAAGATGGTGGTGGTTACACAGTTGAGCTGTGGTGTGTAGGGATGAGTGTACGGGGATGAGTGTAACCAAGTTGAATTGGTTCACTTCACTCCTCAGTATAAATACTGCCCACCTGCGCCATTGAAGAGCTAGCTTTTTGATGGAGAAGCCGGTTAAAGCGGTGTTTATAGAGGTGGTCGTCACGTTCATGAGTTTGAACCTGTGTCTGTGTGGGCAATATCGGGAGTAGTGTTGTCACAAAAAAACGATACTCCGGTACCAAGTCAGTACTCAAAAAAACAAACTGTACGATACCAGAATTTCTGAAGTACCAGGTTTCATAGTCGGACGCTGACAAGCACAGTGTTGCCAAAAAATCTCAACAGTAGTTGCTAGGGGCTCTCTGAAAAGTCACAAAAAGTCGCTAGATTTGTCGCAAGATTACATTTTTTGTCACTAGGGAAGGCGAAAATCTCTAAATCTAGCAACAAAGTTGTTAAATTGGCAACACTGGACATGCAGCTAATGCTGCAGGGGCTCCACCAAAAGTTGTTGACAAAAAATTGAAAGAGCCATATATGGAAGTACTAGTAGGTGTAGGCAGATGAGAACATTGTCCATCACCAGAAACCAATTTGAAAACATCACCTTTCATGTCCTTTATGGTTTGCAGCATACTGCAAATGCAATACCTAATACCTTCAGTTTTTTGCTTTGGTATCGAAAATGGTATTGAGTACCGTGAAACGGGCGTAGCCAGTATTGGGCCAGGGCGGCACTGGCCCGCCCACATTACTCACTGGCCCGCCCAGGCAAGTTTGATCAAAATGCATTTTTAGTTCATTTTTATTATTCAAATGTATTTAAGAAGATATATTAATATAAACCTGATTTATAGTTGACTGGTGTGTGTTTAATTTGTTTTCCGAATAAAATGTAAACTGTTGAAGCAAGTTGTAGAACGATAAGAGGTAGCTATGGTTGCTAGGGATTCCGAAGACTCTGGGCGGCCTTTAGCCAGCTAACTTTGCTAGACTAGCTGCTTTTTAACCAATGTACTAACATCGCCACAATAATGGCTAAACAAGTGACCTGCCCCGGACCGTTTTTGCCCTGGATTCCTCTACTAGCCTGTCATCTGGTAGGCTACCGTTGCCCTGTCATCCTGCCTCAGTGTGTACCGAACAAAACGGAGCTGTTTTGTGCTTGTAATAAGTGTGCGCTCTGCGCTTGTATCATCTACCCCAGTCTCCACTGAGTAGCCTATTCGTTCCACTATGCTGGTTTGTCCAGCCTTTATTGAGCTCTGTTGGTTGAACATGATGTTTAGATAGTGTTTTGTTGTTGCCTTTGTTGAATATTGCAAAGTAAAGGTGTCACTGTTTTTGCAGTTGGTCTATAATTTTTTCTACTCTCTAACACCGTGTCGTAACTGGGTGCGAGCGTACGACTGTCGCGTAGCATCGGACGCTCTCTGTCCACACTGTATCCGTCAAATTCACTTCTGTTACGTAAGCTTTCAACGCGAGCGACAAAAAAAATAATAGAAACAGGGCGTCCAACAAAAATTTCAGCCAAAACGTAGCGCTAATTGTTATTTAAGTCTTTTTTTTCTAGGAAAAATTATAGGCCCACTCACTTTTGCACTGGCCCGCCCAAAATACAATTTCTGCCTATGCCCCTGCCGTGAAATGTCATTGGTATTGGTACAGACTACTGAAATTTTTGTACCGTGAAAACACTAATCGGGAGAAAGCTCTACTTGATGAGCAACGTGATACTCATTACATATGCACTTTTAGTTGGCTGCCTAGATAGAGAACCTGTGCTTCAAAAGAGATACAATAATTTGGCAAGAAGTTACACAAGAATACCCCACGTATAAATCCAAATAACTAGTGCTAGCTACTTCCTTGTAGCCAAGTTTATTAGTACCTGTGCTTTGCTATCTCAAACCATTATAATGATGGACTGAATGTGACTCTACAATTAATGATCCGAAACTATTAAAGATCCTGTAAAGTGGAATTGAAAATTAGTTTTAAGTTCATCACACCACTGAAGAATGTGTTGTTAACTACCCATCCAAATTCGAATGAAAAAAAAAACACTGACAAGTATGTTAAATTAGGCTTTGAAACCGTGAGAAAATCAGCAGTCATCTCTGCTTGAGATTGGGGGGGCGTGTGGCCTGAAGGAGCTGAATCTCCACCCCCTCGAATTTAGCAACAACAGCAACACTAGCTAAATCAATTGCAGATATCAGAACAGACCTACCTGCAGTCTCTGAGTGTTTTATGTATAAATTACTCTGTCTTTGCATCGTACCAGCTGAGTAACAGAATGCAACCATCTGTGATCTGACGTAGATAGGTCGCTGTGACGTAGATCGGTCGGGTTTTGGCTTCGCCTATACAAAACCTGAGCTGAAAACGGAAGAGAAAGTGTTCAACGGTCTAACACGTATGTAATGTACTGAGAAGCAAATCATGGAATTTGCTTTACAGGATCTTTAAATCTAAACTGCCGAGCTGCAAAAAACAGCCCATGCTTTGAAACATTGGGCCTTGATATACATGTATAAAAACCCTTTTAATTACAGCATAATCAAATGACTCAGTCTGGAAGGTGGCTTTCAATCAGGACTACTTAGGAAACCGATTAATAACAATGAAACCTCATGAAAGTAAAAGCATTGAGCAAAGTGACTGCCTGTTGTTCCACTGGCACCAACACTAAAACAAGTCTTCAAAAGGTTTTGTAGGTTGTCTACTGACACTGAGGTGTGACATGCAGGATAGATTCCAGTAGTTTGGCCACCGAGTCAAATAAGTGAACTCTGCATGCCCAACTAAACTGGTTTACGCATAGGCTACTTGACTAGAGCCGTTTTAACACACTAAAAAGTGTCCGCTAACACCAATTTTACCCTTCCCTGATACAAGATTAACTGTACATAAACAATAGTTTGCACAACAAAGATGTCAGACTTCATGATGCATTCTGTATATATTTGAGTAAGAAGTCTACATTAGATGTCAGTTCTGCAGTTAGATTAGATTAGAGTGGGCATAACTCAATACATTTGATCACTATCCATTACAAATTTGAATATATGAACATATCTACAGATATAAATCAATTGTGATAGATATAACATCTGGGGCCGTATTCCCAAAACATTTTATCTTACCACTAAGAGTTCTGCTAAATAGCAGAAGCAGGGCCGGCCCAAGCCTTTATGGGGCATTAAGCAGAATTTATTTGGGGGCCCCTCGGCTTCGCCAATTGTTATAATTCTTTCTTAATTACTGTATTTCTTCGATTAAACTTCAATTTAGTACACATTGTTCATTTTTGGTGCGCCGTTTATTCGAGGGTGGCGTTTATTTGAGGTCGACGTTTAATAGAAGAAACACGGTATTCTAGGCTAGCTGCGCGAACATGCTAACGTGTTAGTTCGCAACCTTAAATGTTCTTAGACAGTTTGAACAGTACCGTCTTCTAAATCACCGATTAAGCAACGAGCAAATGTCAATGTTAGTTAGACTAGCTAGCTCTATCTCATCTGCTTTTTATCTCATCTGCTGATTTGAAAGGAATGGAAGAACAGCTAGATAGCGAAAACACCTAGACTACTTACTGTAGCCTGTAAACTAGTTTAGCTTGCTAACGCAAGAGCACCTGCTTCTCCAGTTCTTTCAATAGATAATCTAGACAGGCGTTAGCAATAGGCTAGACTGCTATTCGTTTTCTGGCAATTTTTTCGTAAGCTTCCCTTCTAATGCCGACTAACAGCTCGAACAGTCTCTAGCTAGCTAGAGTAATTTGCTAAGTAAGGTATGTTGATGTGATATTTGAAACGTATTTAGCTAATAGTGGACCCCTAGTAGTGCAACACAAGAGAATGTTCATTAAAATGACATACTGCTACTATAGGTATTTCAGGACATGCTGCTCCTACCGTATTTCTGGGGCGGCGTTTATTACACAATGTTCATTTTTGGTGCGGCGTTTAAACGAGAGCAGCGTTTAATTGAAAAACACGGTACATTAAACTGTAATTTCATGTGCTCTTGGGGGCCCTCTGGTGGCCACGGGGGCCCTAAGCAGCCGCTTAGTTCGCTTATGCCTTGGCCCGGCCCTGAGTAGAAGTTATTAGCTAAGTTTCCCCCTAAAACATACTCACAAAGCTGTTGAGACCAACTTTTACTTAGGAATGGGGAGAAATCTTAAGCTAAGACAAAGGGCGGGGTTGACTTTGTTGCTATGGATTCTGTCAACAAGTTTACTAACTATGCCCACAGTGATAATAGGGGATGGATCTCTGTCTATGATTTCATCATAGAAATATTGTAGAACAAGGTATTATTTAGCAATATGTGAAATGTTGCCATATTAAATTGTTTTGCCATTTTCAAATAAAGATGTTCAGTTGTAGGTTGTGTCACTAACTAAACAAGCATATGTTTAACTAATTGTAAGTCTCTTACATGTGCATCTCGTAAACAAATAGCGAATTTGCATAAAGGAAGCCGTATGAATTGTCGATGTGGGGTCTGCAGAGGGTATATTGTTTGATACAATGTTATGTGTTGTACTGATGGATGGCTGAGATATACGTAGTTCGTCTGTGCTGCATAGATGCATTTTCCCTGTGGCCAAGTAGTGTAGTTGTCAACCTTGATCTCTGGTGTTTACATTTACATTTTACATTTAGTCATTTAGTAGACGCTCTTATCCAGAGGGACTTGCAGTAAGTACAGGGACATGCCCCCCGAAGCAAGTAGGGTGAAGTGCCTTGCCCAAGGACACAACATCATTTGGCACGGCTGGGAATCGAACTGGCAACCTTCAGATTACTAGCCCGACTCCCTCACCACTCAGCCATCTGACTCCCTCCCTCCTGTTACTGGGTTGTTTCTATAAGTGACTGCATCCCTGATAACTCTACTACAATCATAATACCCGACGATACCTTTTCAAAAGCTCTAATCACAAAATGTTTCTAAAATGTTTACGTTCCAAGGCGGATTGCCAGCAACAGACATTTTATGATTGTTTGTGATTTTGTCTTGACAACATTTGTTGTGACTTAGGAGTCCTCTTGACTACCCCTAACTTTTCACAGATTTAGGAGCTGGTTTTAGCGCTAAAACTCAGTTCACGGAGACGGACACAGGGAACGCCCTCTCCGATGTGGAACGCCCTCTCCGAGCCCCTCAGAGAGCTCTACGTGCACCTCCTGATTTTCCTGACTATCGGTCCGCTAGTCTGTAATTTTACGGATACCCCTTGGCTGTGATTGGTCTGTATTAAGAACCGCTTGCGTCAGGGGCGGGGTTGCCGTGACCAACATGACGAACAGAATCATTTGCCCTTTGTCCATTGCTGGCACTGCACTCCAGTGGATCTCATCCTACCTGTCGGGAAGATCCTACCAGGTCTCCTGGGGAGGCAAACTGCCAGGCACTCGCCAGCTGTCCACTGGTGTCCCACAGGGCTCCGTCCTTGGACCCCTCCTCTTCTCTCTGTACACCACCTCACATGGCTTCTCCTACCACTGCTACGCTGACGACACGCAGCTGTACCTGTCGTTCCCCCCGACTGATCCAGGGATCTCAGCTAGGATTGAGGCCTGCCTCACAGACATCTCCGCCTGGATGACCGAGCACCACCTCCAGCTGAACCTCACCAAAACAGAACTCCTCATCATCCCGGCCAAACCCTCCATCTCCCACGATCTCTCAATCACCCTGGGATCTGCGACGGTGACCCCTTCATCCTCTGCCAGGAACATTGGGGTTACCATGGATGACGAGCTCTCCCTCACAGCCCACATTTCTGCGGTCTCCCGGTCGTGTAGATTCACCCTCTACAACATCCGGAAGATCAGGAGATACCTGTCTGAGCACTCCACCCAGCAGCTAGTCCAAGCACTTGTCCTCTCCAAGTTGGACTACTGCAACTCGCTGCTCGCCGGTCTCCCAGCATGCGCAACCCGCCCTCTCCAGAGGATTCAGAACACGGTGGCCCGCCTGGTCTACAATCTACCCAGACGCTCCTATGTTACCCCGCTCCTCATCTCCCTCCACTGGCTACCCATCATGGCCCGCATCAGATTCAAGACCCTGGTACTGACCTTCCGAGCAGTGAACGGGACTGCACCCGACTACATCAAGTCTCTCCTGCAGCCTTACACCCCCACCCGCCACCTACAGTCTTCTTCAGACAACCGCCTGGTGGTCCTACCGCTCAAGAGCGCCCAGTCCCAACACAAGCTCTTCTCCTGTCTGGCCCCCCAGTGGTGGAACCAACTCCCCACATCCATCAGAGACACTGACTGTCTCCCCACCTTCAAGAAAAGGCTCAAGACGCACTTGTTCCAGGAGTACAACGGTACTTAGGAAAGGTTTGCTGGACCCCATGTTAGTTTCCTCAAGGATCGCAATGACTCTTGCTTAGAGCCTTGCTGCCCCTGTTGGTTAGTGGTAACTGATTTAAATTGTTGAAATATTTTTTACTGTTGCTTGCTTTTCTACAGGTACACTTGCACTTATAGCAATTCATGTTGTTTAATTGTAACTTGTTTAACTACATGCTCTTGTGGTTCTTCCCTTTGGCACTTGTTTTGGTTGTTCACAATATGTGCTTCATGTCTTGGCTGCCCGCAATGTTTTTGGGGCTATCTTGTTGTTATCAGTGACCTATGCACTTTGTAAAGCTCTCTCTTGGAAGTCGCTTTGGATAAAAGCGCCTGCTAAATGAATACATGTAATGTAAATGTATATTGATGAAACAGCTAATTTTTACATTTGCTCTGACTTTTCGATAACCTAGCTAGCATCGCAGTGCAGCGCCACCTACTTCTGGCGGTGAATTGTTTTCAGCACCCACAGGAGTACTATAAATTCAACGACTCCGTCCAACTCCGTCCAACTCCGTCCGTCTGTCGGAGTCGGAGTAGTATAAATCGGCCTTTACTTTTAGCCTAACATGTTTTGTGAATACAGCCCCTAAACTCCTGAAAGGTCAGTGGTAAACACCTTCTGTTGTGTCAACAGTTGGTCTGCACTGAATAGCTGCCCTTACACTCCATTCCAGACATTGAGAGAGAGAAAGAGAGAGAGAAGTTCTCATGAGTGAAGGAGACATTTTGAAAGTAGCAATTCAGCCCATGAGTAGTCAGTGTCGAAGATGAAACACAAAAGTTAGAGACTGGATGGCAGGAGAGCCTACTTTTCTCAATATCTTATCAATATCTCTGCCAAAGCTGCTTAAACTGTTTCCGCTTCAGGAGATAGTCAATAACACAGGCTACCTTCGATTCTCCTGGCCTGCCAACAGCAGAATGCGGAAACAAAGCTGTGCAAATACCTTAAATACATGGATAAAGTCAGGGCCGGCCCAAGCCTTTATGGGGCCTTCAGCAGAATTTATTTGGGGGCCCCTCGGCGTCACCAATTGTTATATTTTTTTCTTAATTATAGGTGGTGGGCCGAAGCTCAAAATCGTGCATTTGAACGATCCCTGGCGATGGAGGAGCTGGATTTTTCTGTATCGCTTTAAATCTTTTCTACAACCCTTAAAAAATGTGTTGGCATGTCCAGTTCTTGCACATTTTTCAAGGAACAAACATTTTGTTTCTTTATCGACACAGGCATGTTTTCCGGACAACTATGGTCCGCATCCAATAAGAGCTCATATACATGACACCTTCATAAAATCCACCAATTCTGTACCCCGATATTCAAGGCGAGTAAAGTAGGAAGTAAACATTCACATGTGCATTTTGGTGAGCCGGTATATTGTCAGTGGTCGACTGGGCTTCAAATGTATGGAAAAAAAGTAAAACAAATGGCTAATTCAGGTATTTTCTAAAGAAACATTGCAACATTCCACTTAAACGAACATATTTGTTATATTATTGCTCTGCTATTAGTCATCAGAGCAAGTTAACAGTTAAGTGATAATGAAATGTGCAGAACATTGTTCAAATAAATGTACAGTATTGTTTTGTGTGTTGCCTAAACATATAATAATGACATGAATCAATGACATACGTAATTATAATTGGTCAAGAGTAGGTATACCACATCAGTAACACTTATCAATACATATTGACATCTCTGCACACTTGGAAAACGAACCTCGTTAGCATAATACACGCATGTGCACAATTAATTGTATTGCTAGCAGTGTATTCAAGGCCACAAGTAGTTGCAATCATGCTGTATGCATGTAGGTAGCAAACCAAAAGATTGAATCTACCCATTTACTGAAGCTAGTTGGTCCAAGTTTGTTCAGAGTCCATTGCAATTGCAAAATTGACAGCAAGGAAAGCATTCTTGCAGAAAAAGCAGTGGAAAGATTCAACTTAAATTCAGCACCTCAGAACCATTATGCTAGGTCAGTAGTTCCCAACCCTGGTCCTCAGGACACGCCTGTCCTGCATGTTTTAGATGTTTCCCTGATCCAACACACCTGATTCAAATGAATGGGCCGTTATCCAGCTCTGCAGAAGCCTGCTTATGACCATTCATTTGAATCAGGTGTGTTGGAGCAGGGAAACATCTAAAACATGCAGGACAGGGGAGCCCCGAGGACCAGGGTTGGGAACCACTGTGCTAGGTAATGCTGGATTTCACAGGGGTGTTACAGTAACTTCACCAACACAACAAATATAGCTAAAGCACGTAAGAGTGAAAATGCAGTTCTGGAGAAGGTTTTCTGTATTTTGTTTGGCAAGATGTACAGTGTATACAAATAACCTACTGCAAAATCAATTTTGCTGTTACAATCTTAAGTGCAGCACATTTTATTTGAAAATGAGTTAACAGACATTGCATGCTTATTAAAAGCACAGACAAGGCAGGCAGGGTAGAAGAGAGGATGGGCAGGACAAAGAAGACCTATAATCTGATGTGGAATACCATACCCCTCTAGTCGTCAGAGTGTCTGCTCCCATGTTTTTTGTACAATAAAGGCTATAGAGTGAAGAGATTAAAAAACATAATCTTTAGATGTTTAAGGACAGAGCAAGAAAGACAATGACGAAGGTTAAAGGTCGGGAAATAACTTTTAGAGCAGACCGAGACCTATCGCTCGTTTGATTATGTTGACACAGCTCAGTCTCCCATCACCAGCCAGCTCAGTGTGACGGGTATGTAACAGCTGTAGCCACGCTCCGTCACGATAAGGCTCGTTCGCCACTCACTGGGCTCGAACGCACGACCTCCGACTTGCCAAGCGTGACCACTACCAGCTACGCCAAAGAAAAGCTAGCTCTTCGTTGACGCGGGTGGCCTGTTACATACCTGAGGAGCGAGTTTCACGGTTCTAACTCCGTTACATCAGTCTACTATCTCCAGTCAGCTCAGGGTCCCATCACCAGCCAGCTCAGTCTACCATATCCAGTCAGCTCAGTCTACCATCTCCAGTCAGCTCAGTCTCCCATCTTCAGCCAGCTCAGTCTACCATCTCCAGTCAGCTCAGGGTCCCATCACCAGCCAGCTCAGTCTACCATCTCCAGTCAGCTCAGGGTCCCATCACCAGCCAGCTCAGTCTACTATCTCCAGTCAGCTCAGGGTCCCTTCACCAGCCAGCTCAGTCTACAGTACACTCAACAAGAGGTAGACACAAGACAGCTTACACCCTCTACCTGGAACACATTATAGCATCAGATGTTTAAAAACAGTCCAAATCGGATGTTGTGTATTACTTTTTACAGGGTTTTTGGGGATCACTTGCAAGGGCTACCCCATTCAGGGTCAGCCAGTGTTGATTTTAAGTCTCCACTAAACACAAGAGGAAGAGCCAAGACTACATAAACACTTTCAACATGCTACATATTATGGTATTCGTTGTATAAAAACGTCTCAATAATGTTCTCATATTTTTTTGTCTTTTTTGGCTATCCTGCGCTCAGCCAACTAAATCTCCAGGTCAGTGAGTGCCCAACAGTTTTAATCACCACCACTGATTTAAAAAATGAAGAAAATAAGGTCAATTAAAGACAGACAGTGACACGGAAAGCAAGTATTTAATTAAAACTCACCGAGCTACCATTGTGGTGCCGAGACTTGTAGGCTTACTAGGCTAGCTACTTGACGCAACTTGACCTAGGTTGTTTTTACTATCAGCTGATCCTGTTACGAACCATTCGATTAGCTAACAAGATGATACACGAGTTCTGGTTGGTTGGAGAGAGTTAGGTAGTTGAGACGATTGCCTGATAAAGTTGCTAACTTTGAACTAAGCTACAGAAAGAATGTGCAAGAATTGGATGTGCCAACAAACGAAAATGTTTTAAAGGGGTGATTGATTGCAAAACCGATTTTACCTTGTCATAGTTGAATAACGACAGTTCGGTGGGTAAAATGAACATACAGTGAACCTCAAAGTCCATTGACACCTCTTTCCTATGCAAATCTCAAAATGAAAAGATTTGGCTGTAAAACGCTAGCTTTTCAACAAAGCCACCGGACTGACGTCAGTCCGGGGACCGCCTTTTTTGGCTCTGGTCTGCATCTTTGTCACGCCCCAATATTTACATCCAGACCAGCCCACTCACTGGTGTTCTTGCCCAGTCCGAGGTAGCGTAGATCTCCGATGCTAGTTTAGCTGTGCGCTGCTCTGTGTAGGCTACTTCTAAGCAATTACAAAGAATAACGTTTTGAAGTATAACAAGGATATTGAAAATGGACCACGGTCGTAAATGCTGTGTTCCAGGCTGTACAGGGAAGGCTAACACTCGCCAAACATTCGACAGGCATGGCTGCTGTTTGTCTATGAGAAGATCCCGGCGAAGTTCGACACTCAATTATTAATTTGCTCTGAACATTTCACCCAAGACAGTTTTGACAACCTTGGACAATTTCAAGCAGGATTTGCTAAGAAGCTGAACCTGAAAAGATGTGCTGTTCCGACCGTACGCTCATCGCAACCGCAAGCTGTAGGCTACGTATGATTTTGTCGCTAACAGTTATTAGCAATGCTAACGTCTCCTGTATGTAGCATAGGTAGAATGCTAAATACGTTTCTAAACACATCAACATACTTTACTTAGCAAATGACTCTAGCTAGACTTGCTGTCGGCATTAGAAGGGAAGCTTCCGAAAAAATAGCCAGAAAACAAATAGCAGTCTGGCCTATTGCTAACGCCTGTCTAGATTATCTATTTGAAAGAACTGGAGAAAGGCAGGTGCTAGATACAGGATACGTTAGCATTGCTAATAACTGTTACCGACAAAATCATACTACAACTTGTGGTTGTGAGCACCTGCTTCTCCAGTTCTTTCAATAGATAATCTAGACAGGCGTATTATACGAATTTCGGACTCGAAATTCGTATCCGAAATGTTCGCACGTTGAAAAATAAATACGACCTCACGTTATGTCAATCGCGCTTACACACTGCCTCCGAAACTTTCGTCTTATCGTCTGATTTTCTGCGTATTCGCATCCATAGTAAGTATCCAGTAAGTTATGTTGATGTGATATTTGAAACGTATTTAGCTAACAGTGGACCCCTAGTGCAACACAAGAGAATGTTCATTAAAATGACATGCTGCTACTAGGTATTTCAGGACATGCTACTCCTACCGTATTTCTGGGGCAGCGTTTATTACACAATGTTCATTTTTGGTGCGGCGTTTAAACGAGAGCAGCGTTTAATTGAAGAAACACGGTACATTAAACTGTAATTTCATGTGCTCTTGGGGGCCCTCTGGTGCAGGGGCGGATCTAGAGATTTTCATTCAGGGTGGCAATTGGGTGGCAGAAGGAAGTTATTGGGTGGACTCCTGGAGGCGAATCAAAACCCAAAGTAAGGGGGTACGGTACTCCCTATGGTAAATGATTAGGCTATAACAATGTAGTTGAAATGAAACACTAATATTTATATTATTTATTGAAATGTTCTGTAATGTACAAATAATATTTTTCCATGGGAAGATTGGGGTGGCAGTATTTTTTATTGGGGTGGCAGCTGCCACCCCTTGCCACCCCTTAGATCCACCACTGCTCTGGTGGCGACGGGGGCCCTAAGCAGCCGCTTAGTTCGCTTATGCCTTGGGCCGGCCCTGGCTAAAGTAAACAGGCGTCATGAGTGAGCCTGAATGGACACTCCCTTTTCTAATGTAGCAGACAGAGGAAGTTGTTTAAACTTTCAAACTATTTTTGATGGCAGAATAATGTGAAAGACGTTTAGTTGTGAGCAAGAAGTCTTGGAGTAGCACAGACAAGCAGGTAATGATCTTGAGAGTTAAATGCTAACACAATTTTGACTTTAATTGACAAGGTCATAACAACCATCCTCAACACCCACTGCTGTTTTTTGAGGACTTTTGTGATCAAATGATTTAAAATACATCATGAAAGCCCTAAAGACAGACTACCCACAATACAGTGATGGGTGTTGTGTTCGCAAACCTATCAAACACTAACAATATGGTACTGAATCTGTCCCTCATAGCTGTTAAGAGGCCATTGTGCAGGCGCCTGATTAGAATGAGAAATAATGTGATATGAATTCAGTGCAGAGAAAGACTGGGATATTATATGGCTTGGATAATATGATATGGCCGTGTCCTGGAGTGGTCTAGTATCGACAAAGATTCCTAATGCTGGCGAATAATACACCCATTTTTAATGTTTTTTTTTGCATATAATCCTAACCGAGCTGGACTTCTTAACCCTGCCTGTCCACTGAACAATTCTCACCAATTGCAAGGCATAAAAGCAAATTAGGTGTAAGCAAAGTAAGATCATTGTAACCTTGCTACATGAGTTAATGTTCTGTATATAGTAAGCTGGTCTCCCAGCATGCGCAACCCACCCTCTCCAGAGGATTCAGAACGCGGCAGCCCGTCTGGTCTTCAATCTACCCAGACGCTCCCATGTTACCCCGCTCCTCATCTCCCTCCACTGGCTTCCCATCATGGCCCGTATCAGATTCAAGACTCTGGTACTGACCTTACGAGTGGTGAACGGGACTGCACCCGACTACATCAAGTCTCTCCTGCAGCCTTACACCCCCACCCGCCACCTACGGTCTTCTTCTGACAACCGTCTGGTGGTCCCACCGCTCAAGAGCGCCCGGTCCCAACACAAGCTCTTCTCCTGTCTGGCCCCCCAATGGTGGAATCAACTCCCCACCTCCATCAGGGACACTGACTGTCTCCCCACCTTCAAGAAAAGGCTCAAGACGCACTTGTTCCGGGAGTACAACGGCACTTAGGAATGCTTGGCTGGACCTGATGTTAGTTTCCTCCAGGATCACAATGACTCGTATTGAGAGACTTGTTGGTTAGTTGTAACGGTTTTAAATTCTTGTACTCGCTGTGAAATATTTTACTGTTGATTGTTGTTTTGTCTTCTTTTCTACAGGTACACTCTTGCACTTTTTGAGTTTCATGTTGTTTAATTGTAACTTGTTTAACTGCATGCTCTTATGGTTCTTCCCTTTGGCACTTACTTGGTTTTTCACAATGTATGCTTCATGTTTTGCCTGCTCGCAATGTTTGGGGCTATCTCGTTGTTATGAACAGTGACCTATGCTCTTTTGTAAAGCTCTCTCTTGGAAGTCGCTTTGGATAAAAGCGTCTGCTAAATGCATAAATGTAAATGTAAGCCAATGGTAAAAAATAATTTAAAAATAAAACACAGTTAAACTAAGGTGATGAATGAGAGCTGCAGTCCACACCACAGAACACATTATTGATTACATTGGATTAGAATAGTCAGAGGAAACATATTGCTAAAGGAAATAATATGAACAATACCGCTTCATATGTCATGTCAAACATCGTCCTTGTGGTGTTTGAGAGAACAATATTTAAATTGTTTACATTTTATTAATTTAACAGACACTTTTTTCCAAAGTGAAGTACAAACAGTTGTAGCGAGCTCAACCAGACCACGCAAAGCCGACATCCGTCTGTCACACCTGTAGAGTCTCATCCAACCACATCAGTCAAACCTAATCAGCCTTGTGGACACCCTCAGTATGCTGATTACCCACCAAACGCCGATGCAAAGGAACCATAGAGTTGGGGCATGTGATGCCCTCTTATCTCTCCAAGGAAGCTCCAAAGGACTTGCTTGAGACAACACATCTCCAGCAACCATTTGTCATCTCTTTTTGTTGCGGGAATTCGAACAAAGAACATACCTTGCCAGAAATGTAGTTCTTCAGGACTTCACCTTTACCAAAGGAGTAGACGGTGGAAATTATGAGAGGAATATTTGTGTGATGTTTTCTACTTTGTTTTAATGTTGTGTTTACTTTAATATTGATTCTAGTAACTACTCCTTCCTAAAATATAACCAAATCAACCTTGGTGTCTACACAAAGTTAACATTATAAAACAATTAGAGCTGTGAAAAATAACGCGTTATGATTAAATTACAGGATTAATTCGTTATTTTTGTTTAACATATTTAACGTAATATACCCAATCTGCACTTCGCTGCTCTAATGCAGTCAGACGGCAGCTGCTATCCAAACAAACAAACAACATGGATAATTCTGATGAACCTGAGGACCTTATGGGAAGTTTGTGTTCCAAAAAACAAAGATGGAACATTCAATAAAACCAAAGAAATATGCACACTCTGCGGGAAGACGTTATCGTTTCACCGAAGCAATACCAGCCTAAAGTAGCTACCACCTCAACGCGAAGCATGCGTTGGTCGGCGAGGGGAGTTCAAGTAGAATGCACCACCCTCACTGAACAGCGTAGGGCCCTCACTAAGACTGCCTGTGACAAGTTGACTAGCACAGTTGCCAAATGGATTGCAAAAAGCTGTAGACCGATTAATATTGTTGAGGACGAGGGGTTCACCGAAGTTTTGCGAGTGGCAACGGGGGACTCAAGCATCAAAGCACCGCAAAGTCATAGACGCACACTAATGACAAAAAATTGGAAAATCGGTAATATGTGATTAATCATGATTAATCCACAAAAACCTATGATTAATTTGATTAAAATTTGTTATCATTTCACAGCCCTAAAAACAATCATTCAACTATATTTTGTACCTGTACAAAGATGTCCAGAATTTTTTTTGAACACCCATATGTAACGGCCAGAGACCAGTTCACACCTTTGATAGGTGTGAAGGAAAGAGGGGGAGTTGAGAACCCAGCATAAGAAGTACCCAACCGCAATTCTAATTGTGACCTAACTGAAATCACACAGACTCAGTCTCATGATCCCTGCAGCGCAGCCACACTTTGACTTCGGATATTCTTCAAATGGGCCTCAGACACGAACAGCTTTCAACCACATTGATCAACCCTGATCAAACGTTACTATGGCTAACGATCTTTCCTCCCCTTAGCATTGGCGTGGGCTATGTTTATTAGGGGTGAGGGGAAAAATCGATTCACATTGGAATCGCGATTCAGTCTTCTAGCGATTCACATTGATTCACAAATGTAAAAAATATATTAAAAAATATATAAATACATTGTAATGTTTTATATATTGTATTTTTTAATCATATATTTTTTTTTTTAATAAAAAAATCGCAAAAAATCTTTGAAATTCGAATCGTGAGGTCCAAAAGATTCCCCCCCCTAATGTTTATGATTTGGAAGGAACTAACATTGACTGTACAATTTCTGTCTTTCATTAAGTTAGACCATTTCATTCTCTTAATTGAAACCAATCTCTCATATCAAATTCATAATCTAGCTTGTTCATAGTACCCATATTTACTTTAATAAATTATTTGTAAAATATAATTTGACGTTTATTTTTACGATCTGCTCTACTCTTCTACTATATACTATATACACTATTTAATTTGTTCAGATTACTGATTATTACATATTAACTAGGTTTCCTTGATCTCTTAAACCAATATCAAGGTGGTGCCCCGTTGATTAAATACTTGATTAGAAATTAAGTATATCTATTCTAAAACAACCACACCCCGCTACACAGTGCAGTTTGTGCAAAGACTTCATCTTCCCTACACCCTCTGTGCTACTAACCCTCTGGTCTGGCAGGGTCTCTGTTGAGAACAGCGTAGCGTGGAAGCAAGATCCCTTCGGCCTTCAGTATCCGATACACCTCTCTCCTGGAATAGAGAAATTTGTGTTAGAAGTTATTTTCATTTGTAACAGCTTTTAGTTAGTTGTTACCTTTTACCTTTAATTGTAGAATTGCTTGAGCATTTCAATGGCAACTCTGTAAAGCAAGAGTTATGCAGACTGTTCATTCCTGTTCCTAAACAACAAGATGACTATTATTACCCCCTCAAAGACTGCATGATGCTACCATTGTTGGGCCATATTAAACCTCTTTCAAAAGCAGAACACCTGAGACTTGTTAAGATTCAGGTTCTATGTCGTGGAGCTCCAGCTCCATAGGGGCTCTGCTCCTATTGGTTTACAGCTCTATGTTCACAAAGCCGTTCACAGAAAGCCAAAATGTATCCATTGCCAGGTAGCCTACCGCTCATTCTCCCAAAAACTTAAGCACGGGTTGACATCCTGAAGCTCAGAAACCGGCAACTACGAAGATTTCTACAATGATTGAAGAGCAACCCACATGGCCTTACTTCGATGTCGGCTCATCCACTGCCACCAAAAGCTTTTCTCATGGCTCTCTGCCGGTGCCGTGACCTGGATGGTAGGGACGGGCAGGATTTGTGCTTTGTTTGCCTCGGCCCATGCCATGGCAAGGACGGCCTGGTTTTTGCCCCTGACTGTCAGCATTGCACTCGCCTCTCACTTGAAGAATGGCAGAGTTGCTTTACTTTCTTCCGGGAGGAGGAGTCCCTCTAGACAGTTATCTCTGCGCTGCTCTCTGATGGCGATAGTTCAGATGCAGAAGTGCTCCTGAGGATCCTATGAAGGAAGAGTCTTGGCAGTGGAGGCCTTTTCTACCTCGCTTAATCTCCCCAACACTCGTTTAATGAAGACGGTGCCCCGCTACCGCAGGCTCTCCTGTCTCGATAAGGAGAGATCTTCCTTTGAGCCCACGTCCTGAGCCCCCCGCCCGAGGAGAAAGACGACCCATGGTCTTGCGGCCCGCACGGCAAGAAGAAGAAGACACCTCAGCCCTTCGTGCCCGCCATGACCAAGCTACGGGACTACGTGGAGGGCTCATGGGATGCAGTTTTTGACCCACGCCCCAGTGCGAGCATTACTGCTATTCACGAGAACTGAAGTGCATTCCCCCCCTGGAGCAAGGTTTAGTGTCTGCCTTCAACCCGCGATCACCTGTCTGCCTCCCTGGCAGACAGAGCATCCCAGTGCGCGACAAACCCTTGTTACTCAGATGAAACTGGTTTCCTTCATGTCCGCACCTCGTGTAATAATAAGGAGTAAATATATAAGTGAAATGTTCGGAGAAATATTTTTGTCTGATCCCGGGATCTTGCTCACGTTTGTTTCACCTTGAAGCTCAATAAACATTTTGCATCAAACTTTGCTGAGTTCCAGTGCTGTTCTTAACTTGGAAAATGTCACTACACTACTACTTCCGCATCCCAAGGGAGCGGAAGGAAACGACCCTGTGGTGCTTGAGCTACTGGTGATTACTGTTGGACCCGACCTATTCCATTGGAGAGACTCGTGAGTTATTATACACAAGCTCCCATTGGCAGAGGGGTGTCCCACTACCCGGTCTTCACGGATGCGTCTCCGGGTGGGGAAGAGTCTGCCAAGAGGACTCAATCAGAGGGGAGTGGAACCCGCCAAGAGACGTACCACATCAACTTTCTAGTGCTTGAAGTGGTCCGACGGCCCTTTCTCCACTTTTCCTTAGTGTCGAAGGGTCAGGATGTTCTCCTTCGATCGAACAACATGGTGACAGTAGCTTGCGGTGCCATCTTCTGGCTCGGGTGGGTTCAACCCCGCAGTTTTTCATATTAGTTTTGGGAGAATGAGCGGCAGGCTGCCGTCCCCTTTTATAGGGGTCACCGGTCAGTGGATACATTTAGGCTTTCGGTAATTGGCTACGTGATGGTAAACCAATGGGGGCAAACTCTATGGGGCTCTGCTCTGCTCCACTCATAGAATTTGAATTTGTAGCAAATTGCATGCTCCATGCATTTGGATCTATTATATTTGCTGTGATCTTCTGTCTTGTGTGTATGTGTGTGCTTGAGAGAGAACAAGCATACAACAAGGTTAAGAACAATAACCATGTATTAGATCTTAAATCACATTTATGTGAATATTAGTGGTGGGCCGTTATCGGCGTTAACGTGAGACTGTTATCGGGCGATAAAAAAAATATTGCCGTTAATCTATTCTCAAAGTTGGGTTGGGAGCTGGGTCTATACTACGCAAGCTATGATGACTTTCACCTTGATATTTTTGCGCGAATGTATACCTAGCCGAATTGCACTGTAGGGGGCGAGAACAAGTCTTCGAGCCTGTGTGTATGCCTTGTGTATGAAATTACCACATCAAAAGTGACGTGCTAACATGGATGCAGCTATGAAGCCGCCGGGTTTGTTTCAGGGAAAATTTATTTTTAAGAAGCTTCCCAATGGAAACCTCGACAACACTAAGGTTGTTTGCACCTTGTGCAATGCGGAATTAGTTTACTGTAGGAGTTTTTCCAGTCTCAAATACCACCTAAACGCAAAGCATCCCTTAGCTAATGCGGAAAATGCCGGGCCAAGCACTGATGTAGCACAGGGGAAGAGTCGTCGTCAAACTACTATGTTTGAGTGCAACCGAGGCAATAAACAGTTAGTAAACACAAGTACATCTTATTGAACATAATTTATTTTCATCACCAATTATCATAATAGAACAGCTTTCTCAAGCAGTTTGTGATGCACTTTGGAAACAGGAGATGAGCCCCTGGTCTAATGTGCCACCTGGCTTGAGAAACCCGTTCTCAAAGACTTACTTTTAGTAATTATTTGGGTAGCACACATATTCTGAATGCCTTTGGCGGAATTCAAATGAGCCATTTTAATCTAGATTAATTCCAAGATTACAGTGAGATTAATCTAGATTTAAAAAATGTATCTATGCCCACCACTAGTGAATATATAAGTATGAACACCTAATATAGCCTACACTCAATATCAATCAGTCTTTTAAATCTTAACTGCATTTACTGTACTTTCTGAAATCAGAGGGTGACTAGTCTGTGCAGCAAAACTACCCCATGGGGAAAATGTTAACTTCAGGAACAATAGGACTGATAATTAACTTGCTAGTGTCTTTATTAGAACAATAATGTGCAACATTTTATTAACCTCAAATACTGAATGCTCATTGTCTAATAAAACAATATATGGTTTTCATTTTGCAGTATATTTGGTTCATATGGTCAAATGATGTTCCTTTAACAACTATCAATGATCTCACCTGTCTTGGATGTAATACTGGAGGTCTAGGTCATTGATGACAAAAGGGTTCCTGAGTTTCTCATAGGCCACTGCCTTATCCAATGGAAAACCTGAAATTATTGGATTAATTTTGTGAATTACTGTGACTGCAGACAGACGTAATCCACACTTAAAAAATAAATGTTAAAAACTTTCTTGTACAAGGAAAGGGAAGAGCCAATTACCATTATTTAATTTGCGCATTGTAACCCATAATGGAAGAGGGGTCCAAATCTTTGATTTGTTATTTTCAAGCTAACTTTCAGGTGCCGTGCCAGTATACTTTTGCTTGCTTGGATGTGGTAGGATTGCATGGTAAAACGGGTCAGGTTATTAAGTTCACATGCATTCTATATTCAGTTTGTGCAAGTGTTTGCTTGAGAAACAGTTTGACAGTACCTCATTTGGCACAGGGGCTGAAAAAGAGTACATGTGTACAACATGTGTATTTAAACTTCAAGGTCCCCCAGTTAACCTCTGATGTCCAGTCAATAAACCAATATGCACCATGTAATATTGAGTGATACTGCAGGCAGTCACTTGACACTACACTGGCTGAATCCTGGCCTAATGGCTCATATACACCAGTACTTGCTTAGGCTACAAATGATTGGTATTTCACAGTGAATCACATTTACATAATGTGATTCAAAAGTAGCATGCCTGGCAAGTATGACTGAGAAGTAGTCAGCTCAAACAAGGATGCCTGTGTGTGCCTGGGCTGTGTGCCAACATGAAGGAGGGCATGAAAGTTGACTCTTTATAGGGTTGTGTGGGTGTGGGGAAGTGTGTACATAGCGACTTGTGCGGGACTGTGCCGTGTCTAACTGGCACCCAAGAAGTAACACATTGAATCTCACCTTTGGAGTGGAAGGAGACGAGGCAGTCACAAAGAGGCCAATTGTCCACCGACTCGTTGAGGATAACCTCCTCCTCAAAAGTGACCACTGTGATGTACTTGAACAGGCACAGGCGCTCCAAGATCTCCTTCATGGGTTTAGACTTGGACTTCTTGGACATAGCACAAATGCCAACCACAATCTGTCTCTCTGGGGGCTAGGGCAGAGAATCACACATACATTTTTGGGAGAGGGGGTGGCTAACAAGTAGAAAAGGGCAAGTTGGTTCACATTTCACTGGGATCCAGTGAATTAGGATACACTATTTGGAAATTAACTTGAAGAGCCTTTTTGCCCACATTGAAAACGAATTGTACGGTGTCAGAGACTTGATAACTAGCCTAATGCTTTCAAGTGACCTGCTGGCTTACGGTTCCAACAAGCACAAGCAAGGAAGGGGAGCTATCCAAGACTGCTATCAGAGCACTTTGCTATCAGAGCACTTTGTTACTCCAAGCAGATATCTTACTCTCAGAACTAGGTCAGTTCAGAGTTGACTGACTGTCTGCAGCCCTGGACAGCTGTTGGCATCACCACCCATCAGTCAACGTTGATGCCAACAGTCATGGATGCCATTGTATTCATGGAGGTCTCAAACACAGTTGTTTTTATGTGAGACTGTTTAAGGAGCATAGTTTGCAAGTAACAGAGGAGTGTCAAAATCAAAACAAGAAAACAATTTTTTTTGATGCAGGAGTTTTGGGATGTAAATGTTATCTAACTATAAAGGTAGGAATCTTTCTGTGCCTGTCTGTCTCCGTCCGTCTGTGGCTTGAACCGGGGACTGTATGAAGTTGGTGCCTGGCAGGTGTATTGCTCAGGACCCAATGACGCGCAGTGTCGTTTGGTCAAGTTGTTTAGATGACTGATTAATGAGAAATAAATATAAACGCGTTTGTCGCCATGTTGAGCTGCACTTAGCGTTGGAGCCATAGATCACTCAAATATGGCATCATGGAAAGAGGCCACAAGGAAATTGAAGATTAAACACCATCTTGCAACTCTCATGTATTTCTTATTACTAGACACAATTGCTTCGTGGCATAATGGACCACTACAATCTACAATAACCAAGAGAGATCTTTGGTGGACTCACCGAGTCGTACATCTCATCCTCATCCTCCTCTTCCTCTACGTTCTCGTAAAGGCAATCGTAGCCCATTACCCTGCCATGGTCCAGCAGCTCCTCCCCCTCGGCATCATCACAGCCCACAAAGAATCGCGGGTGCTCATTTGCATCCAATGGATCACCTCCTCCAGCCGACATGGCCAGGGCCAAGAAGAACACCCTGGGGTAGAGGCAGGGACTACTGCTGCTTCTATGGTTCTTCCTTTTTACGCAAGTCTGCCTGTACGTGTGCCTTCTTCCCCCTTACCCCCACCCTGACACTCCCAAACTTTTATTCTAAACCTCCCATCCTTCTGCACCCTACACACACAGTTAAGGTCTTTATTTAAAAATAAAAAAATAATCACAAAAAAAGAGTTGTGGCTTTCTGACCCCACCCCTGGGATACCCTCTGCCCTGACCAAAATAGTGTCCTCCGGAGAGAAAATTAAGTGGTGGGGTGATTATTTTAATGTGTTGGTTAAAGGAGTTATTATTATTATTCCCAGAGCATGTCCAGCACTAGTTCAGTGTAGTGCTCAATTGTGCCAGTTAAAGGGTAATTTTCACCAGCTGGAGCCTCACTCCCTTCTGTCCTGGACCTGCTCCCCGAGGCTCAGCATGGTTTTGTCCTCAGCCTATCCTGTAAAGAAAATGCACACATTCAGTTTAGATGTATACACAAAGTCTCTTCAAAAGCCCTGACATTGTAAGCTTTTGAAATAAAACTACAGTTTTAATAAAAGTTTAGAAGAGTGTGTAGTGCGCACATTGTGACTGTGTATGTCCATGTCATATGCAGACAAAAACACAGTGATAGGGTGATTAAACAACCATTTTGAATTCATGAAAATAAATACAATTTGAAGCCTTCCCAAACAGAAGGCTAGCCTGGCTCTGCCGTCCTACGTACTTCCACTCAAATGTATTTGCTTCTGTACATAGGTCTGGCCATGAGGTCCGTAAGTCAGATTCTGCAGGTTGATTTTCTACCTGTCCAATAAGCGAACAGAGGGAGTGGCTGAGAACGATGACGTTGGTGTCGTGTGCTAGTTTGTGTTGTAGTTCCGTAATGGCAGAGGAGAAAGATGCGAGGAAAGCCATTCGGTCCGTTGTGGCAACGCTGCCGAATATCCAACAGCTAAAGCCGGAGCAAGAACAAGTTTTACTGAGTTTAGTTGGTGGCCATGATGTTGTGGCCCTCCTCCCCACAGGGTTCGGGAAAAGTTTGATTTTCCAGCTACGGCAGCTAGCTCTGTTACAGTAGTGTAACAGAGCTAGGAATTGGCTAAGGCGAACGCTAGCGATTGGTTATGGCAGATCAGAGTGGCTCTGGGCAGATCCAATAGTTTTAAACTTCAACAGAGTACCCGCCTACAAGGAAGTCAACGCTTGTCAATGGAGCGAGGCCAGACTCTCTGTACAAATGAAATGTACGAGAGTCTGGTTAGGACCAGGCTAACAGAAGGCTACATCAAACGACAATTTAGGCTATATTCATGTAAGACTGCAAAATAATTGCTACGGCATTAGTTATAAAGTAGATAAATAGGATGTTTGTTGTTTTAGCATAAGGGTGCTGGGTGCACAGGAAAGTATGCAGCAACTTGGACAATGATAGTAACAGAGACACACATGGGTGTGACAGATTCAGCCAGAGGAAGGTCAGAACTCAGAGAACATGACATTATGCGTGTGCTGAGCAACTCTGCTGAACAGGCTCAGAATGAGAGAGCCTATGGAGGGGTTTTCTTCCACTAAGGGACTTATCGGGTGGAGCTGGAATAATCCTCATGTCAGCACAAGGCAGCAGGCTTGGAATTCCACTTCAGTTCAAAATGGAGGGGTTTTTCTGCCAGAGACACTAATGAATAGGGTCACCGAGAGCAGACAAACAAGAAGTGGCAGAGGGAGATGATGAGCGGAAAGGAAGCAAGAGCAGCTTGAGTTAAAGTCCCTGTAAAGTGACAATAAAATATGTGTTCTGAGTTTGTTACACCACAGAAGTAAAAGAAAATCCCAACCACCCAGCCAAATTTGAATGATAAAGAAATTGCCAAGTAAGCCAACTGAAATAAGTTATCAAAATCTTGAAAGAATTTGTAGTTCTCAGATCTCAAATGCTGGGTGCGTGTCTGCTAGGTCGCTGAAACCTCAGCTGCTCCTCCCTCAACTGTCGAATACCGCTACAACAAAAGGGTTAGACTCTACAACAAAAACTCTACAACCCTTTAACAAAAATGGATGCTCCTAGACGGTAAATAAGTTACGTTGTCGACAAAAAAGGTACCAACTTGAAGCTAAACACAGAAATGTAATTGTCTTTGTATTCCTTTTATTATTTACCAAACTAGCTAGCACTTGCTATTGAACAAATGAAAACTTCAAATGCTAGAGTAGGCTACATTGTTTTAAATAGGCCTAAATACAAAACTACCTACCTAGCAACCAGGACAGTTTCCTGCTAGCGCACGTAGCTATCTCAGGAATTTAGGGTTGGCATAACGACGGAGGCGTCCTTGCATCGGAACGGCATTGTGACGGCAGGCCGGACAGTTTTTGGCACCCAGCCACACAGCTCCATTTTGAAAAACGATTTAATGGTCTAGCTCCACAATTCAGAACTGCATAGTTCATTCTCTTTGTAATGTGTTTCAGCAATACATCAATTTAAAAAAGTTTAGACAAAAACAAATTCTATTTAGTTAAGGGGCCACATACTGCCCAGTTTGATCTCAAGTGGGCCAGACCGTTAAAATCATAGCATAATAACGTATACTTAATGACAATATTTCTATATGTTTAAATCATGTTTGGTGGTTAAGGTCTTTCTACAATAAACTAGTAACATGAAGACCAAAAACTCAGACATCAGCCCACTGTTTATCTGCCTGGGTTCTCCTCTGCAGATTCCCTCACTTTGTGACACGTTTGACGTCAAATGTGTCACAAAGCGAACAGCGAGCGCTGCTGCCTGTGGCAATGAGCGCTTCTGCCTACGGAGCAGACATCGCATTTACACTGTTTTTGAAGCAATTACTGGATCAATAAAAAAAATTACTAAACATTTGTACTTATAAACCTTCATATTCTTAACCTTTAGATGTGTGAGTTCTAAATATTTCCGACGCTTCCGCGGGTTATTTTTCCAAAACGGAAGCTAGCTAGCTTTAGTTAGCTTCCGTTACCTAGCAACTTAGCATAATACTCATAGCAATGCTACTACCTGCTAGTGTTACTTGTTAGCCTCCCAATTGTAAATTTTGAAGCAATGCTATAGTGTTTGTCATATAGTTTTTGTCTATAGGAAAATAGTCGGTTGGAATGTTCAGAATTGCACACGTGCAACGTTACGCTGTGAGCAGGGGCGTCTTAATAGCACTTGAAGCCCCTGGGCTATGGACTTTTTTTTAATTTTTTGAGCCCCCCCGCCCGCTAATTGCACAATTTCTTTTTGCCCCCCTAAGGATCCGTCAATATTTGGACTAGGGTGGCAACTAACGATTATTTTAATAACCGATTAGTCTGTCAATTCTTTTTTCGATTAATCGATGAATCGGACAAAAAAACAAAAAAGCATTCATTTCCAACGCTTTATTCAAATGCATAACTGACAGTGCAAATTCACAGTGCAAAAAATCTTCAGAATGTGCACAAACAGGCACACAATTTTGAAAAAGTTATTAATATTAGCGTGGATTTAATGCTATTTTCCAAGATTAGCAATTTATTTGAGTTTTGTTTAAAACTTTATTGAAAATTGAAAGGTTGTGGAAGTAGGCCAGACTTTATTAGAATAATCTGGTGTATATTTAAGATTTTTTGACACAATTTTGAAAAAAGTTAAGATTTGCGAGGATTAAGCTATTTTCAAAGAATAGTGATTTTCTATAATTTCATTTGAAACTTCATTGAAAAAGTAAAGGCTGTGGAAGTATACCAGACATTGTTAAGATACTCTGGTGTCTGTTTGAGGTTTTATATTCCCAAAAATATTATAAAAGTCTACATTTTTCAAAATGGTATGAGTTGTTTTCACCCGGTCCCTAACGCGATGCCGCAAAGTAGCGTCTTCCGAATGTGAGACGAATGTCGAATATGAAACTAACTTCACCTCGGTCAATTAACACACTGTTTCGATGTATTTAGTGTGAAATGCTCCCACACCTTGGATGACTTGGGTCGTACTGATTTCTCTGCCTCCGCCATGTGTTTCAGAACAACATTACTCAACAACGTCTCTCCGATGGCCTTTCTTCTACCTTCGCTCCGCACTCAACTAAACTTTTTTTTTTTATACTCAAACATCTCCGCGACATATTGAGTGGCGTAATAATCGCGCGACACAACGAATCGATAATGAAATTCGTTGCCAACGCTTTTAATAATCGATTGTAATCGATTTAATCGATTAATCGTTGTTGCAGCCCTAATTTGGACTACATAAACAACGATATCAAAAGTTGTCTTGGTAGCGATTGAGTTGCTTGTAAAGCAAAAAGTGCCTTGTGTCAACGAAGGGAACTCAGTGCTAGCCTACGTCACAACGTCAGCACACGTTAGCAACGACGCATGGATACAACGTGCATTGCTGTTGCACAGCAAATATACATGGAGGCAGGTGGCTGAGCGGTTAGGGAGTTGGGCTAGTAATCTGAAGGTTACCGGTTCGATTCCCAGCTGTGCCAAATGACGTTGTGTCCTTGGGCAAGGCACTTCACCCTACTTGCCTCGGGGGGAATGTCCCTGTACTTACTGTAAGTCGCTCTGGATAAGAGCGTCTGCTAAATGACTAAATGTAAATATCGTATCGTGCCATAGTGTAGTAGCAGCATTAGCTATACATTTAAGCAATTCAAGACTTGCATGTACAGTAAGTAATGTCACATTAAGTAATGTATTTAAACTCAAGCTTGTGTGGTGCATCGCTGTCTTCAATGCCACAGCCTAAACTTTATGTCAAACGTTTTTAATTTCCGGCATTTGCAACCGACGCAAGCAAGCACACCCTACAATTTCCCCAGAAATTGTACCCTCTCTAGTTTTTGTTACATTTTGTAACATTTTGTTTAGATAAGGGGGGGGGGATCCCTCCACCTCCACATCCACCACTAGATGCCACTGTAGAGCATGACACCATGAATACCGACGTTTATCATCATTATTATTTTGTATTATTATTAAGAGGCCCCTGATTGGTCGAGGCCCCGGGCTTAAGCCCAGGTAAGCCCGTGCATTAACCCTTGTGTTATCTTCGGATCATTCTGACCCATCAGTCATTGTGACCCACCGTCGTATTGCGACAACTTTACCGCATACAAAACAAAGTGAAGCATTTTCTTTTAACCGTTGAGCTGTCTCAGACCCCCACATTGCGAAGGTTAAAAGAAAATAATTTGTATTTGTTTTTGTATTGGGTAAAATTGGGTGAACACAACGGGTTAAGGCGCCACTGGCTGTGAGATCCGCATTCGAACCAGTGTTTCCCCTACCATTATTTTAGGGGGGCGCCCTGCCCCCCCAACGGCACCCCCTGGAAGGTCAACTTAATAATAAATAAATAAATAATATATATATATATACATATATTTTTTATATATATAGCTCCCGATCACAAAATAAGTAATTTAAGGTTACCTTTCCTATAAAACAGGTCCCCCCCCCCCGCGGAAAATGTGATTATTTGGTCGCAGTCTGGAGCCCTGAGAATATATACACATGTGTGTTAGATTCAAACATTCTCAGACACAAAGTGAAGCAATCACATGAAAGTGGGGCTTGTGGGTCAATTTAACCTTGAATGCAGCCAAATCAATTTTGAAATGCAATTAATCACATACTGCCTTAGCCCATACTTTCCAACAAAAATGGATGAGTCAGGGCTCTACGCTAATGTTTTCCCCAAGGAGTACATGTGCTCCTAAATGAAAATGTTTTGGAGCACACAAAGAAATTTAGGAGCAGTGTTTTTTTTTAAATTGTATTTGTTTATTAAACATAACTTAACAGTTAATGCTGTTAGACAACTAACGACTTTCACTCTGATATAACTAGAACAAATACTTTAAGAAACATATAGTTTATAATATTTTCTTAAAATACGGGGACATTATAGACTATGTAAAGCACGCCACGGATTAAAAGGCTTGGTAGTCAAAGCTAGGTAGACCCAGAGCCATATAAAAAGAGAGTTGGGACACTTCCACAGACTTCCATTGTAATCGAAGAATGCGGAAGTAAAGCGTGTCATGTGCGACCAGTGTTTGCTCTATGATTTTTTTGTTGCAGTGGGGGCAGGTCTGTCCTCCACCCCCACCCCCACCCCATAGCTAATGTAATATTGCTCATATTTTCGTCCGATTACACCTAAAGCAATAAGGTTAGGCTACTTAAAGACACATTCCACTCATAACGTATGTTCTAAATGGTATAAAAGCTGGCAATTAATAATTGACGTAACAAATTATTGTAAATGGTCAGTAGCCTATAGCCTATCGATTTAAGGTACTCGAAAGCATGTACACGGTCTGCTTCATTTGATCTTGATAGGCTAAGCATTCTGTAGCAAATAATAACAATAAACCCACTATTTATTAATTAAAACTACTTCAGCATAATAATGCACCTAAAATACAAACGTGAGCAAGGGCAGCAATCGCTATCGAATCAACAGACGTGCAATTTAGCTAACAGGGGAAGAATACAAACAACAAAAATCACCAGTTAACTTACTTTAAATTTGCAAGAACTATAGACTTATACAACTTAAATTAACTGACAACATAAATTATACGATTTACAGTTCTCAAGGACGCACACACGCAATCTCAACTGCGGTGTGAAGCCCGCTATTCTCAGACATGCACTCTATCTATTATATAGTATAGATACAATATAGTTCTACTATTAGAACTATATTGTTATTGGTGTTCGTTGGCATACAAAGTTAGTCTTCTCTTATTAGCCTAGTTAGTACATCTGATTAGAGCTAGCAACAATGAATTGCAGATTAAGGGGTCCCCTATCGTCCAGCTAGCTGTCAACCCTCGGCAGGAATTTCAGGTCCACTCACTAAAAACTAACTTGACCATCTCACTGGACATATTGTACAATAAAATGTTTAATTGAATGCAATTGGTTGCCTTGTATATTCTGTTCTATTTACCAAACTCCTTTCTTGTCTTAAATTGAGCAGTTGCTGGTGTGAGCTACAGTATGGTAGCTAGCATAGCCATTTCTAGCTCTGCTTGACAATATTGCTGCCTAGTGTTATAAGTTTATGAAATACATAAATGTTAATAAAGTATCAGACATATACATGATACAACACACCAGTAACCAATTGATATTGTGTGTTAATAAAACGAACATTTCAGTAAATCGAGATGGTGGTGCTGCTGTCTGTCTCGTCGAAAACCATTCAAACAGGTTGCCAGCAGTGTTTATTTTGCAAGCTAATTACTTGAACCAAGTGATCACGTTTCGGTGAGATCAAAGTGTCGTAACTCTCTTTTTATATGGCTCTGGCCCATTGGTTGCGAATCGTCGCTCTCATTTGCATAAAGTTAAGCTTGTCATCATTAGGGATGGATATCCAGTGAACCGATTCCTTGGAATCGTCAGCCAAATTCTTTAACGATTCTGCTAACGGTCCTCTGTGCCGTTGCGCATGCGCAAACTTTTATAGTTTATTCAGACTGCAGCAAACATGGCAACTAGGCACAAGCGTTCTAAAGTTTGGTTGTATTTCACACGACAAAATGACAACGCCACTTGTAACGCGTGTAAAAAAGTATTTTTCGTTGAAGGGAGGAAATACAACAAATATGAAGAAGCATTTGAACACAGCATGGAATGAAGTTACTGGAATGTCATGTGTTCGATGCATGCAGCAGCGCAGCTAACATTCGCGCTTCATCTCTAACTATCCACGGTAGAGCTAAACTCCTCAAATGTGATCACAACCACTTGTCACTGTGTGAAGGAATTTGCCTTTATTGTGTATAGTCAATCAAGTTATCTTCTGTCCCATTGTTTGAAGCATACATTTTAGCTCCGGCATTCGTCTCCCATTATTGATCACTTCACGTGAATTATCGGAGGGCGTGTGTTATCAGTAAACGTTCGCGTTGTCTTGTTAACCCATTATTAAACTGAGCATATCGATTTGTAATCCATTATTAAACTTCGCATTATAATTGTTTAACAGAATGGCCGATGTTTGACTGTCATATTATATGATTTGACCTTGGCTGAAAATGGAAGATTCTATAGCTAAGCTAGCGTAGCTAATAGAAGTGTAGAAGAAGAGCAACGGAAAAATGTAAATGTGTATGTATACATACTGTATATGGTGTACAGCATTATAGAAAATTATATAAAAGAAAATTAATGTAAATAAACACGTTTGTGCCCCCCCCCTTGCCCAATAAGAATCGTTAAGAGAATCGATAAGGAATCGAAAAGCAGGAATTGATAAGGAATCGGAATTGTTAAAATCTTATCAATACTCACCCCTAGTCATCATGCTATGTTCACATTGTGCAGTCACGACCCCGTCACTTGCTTTCCACTTGCTTTTTTTTTTGTGGTATGCTTCACTTCATCGGGCGGTTGTTGCGTGTATTGACAACAGCCCGTCACTTGCGCACTGTGCTCGTAAATTATTTTTCAAGTTAGCACATACCTATTTTTAGGCGCAAATGCAGACACAAACATCTGACTTTTCAATATGTCTACAGCTAAACAAAAATAGGCTATTCCTTTACCGATTCCCACATGATTGTTGTCAAAAGATAAAATCATCATATTTCAACTTGGTTTTCACCAGCCTTCCCCTTTAAAAGGTCTATAGCAACACTCTGTTTGCCACTCTAGGCTCTCTCTATTTATCCCTCCCTCTCTCTCCTTCAGGTAGCTTCATAAATAACTAGTGCATAGTGCCGTGACGCAGACAGCGATTAAGATGTCAGTGAAACACAAACAGATTACTTGAACTCAGGGGCGTAGCCACGGGTAGGCCTGGGTAGGCCCGTGATCAAATTGGTGTCACACAAACACACAAATTGTTGTCACACAAACACACATTCCTGGAATTATAGACAGGGCACAGTTCCCGCGATGATGTCGGTGACACACATATTTCTGGAATTATAGATAGATAATGGATCAAGCTGGGGAGATAACAGCAGTTATCAACACAAGTGCCATACACATTTTACAACATGAAGAAATTAGGTCCTAAATTCTAGGGGCCTGTACAGAACTTCTTCAATATAAATATAATAATATAATAATAAATATAAAAGAGCCATGCAAATATATACTAGTGCACAGCGCCCGTGATGCAGTCGGTGACACACACAGATTTCTGGAATTATAGATAGTGCAGTGCCCGTGATGCAGCTGGTGATGACAGTTCTTCTTTCAGTGGCTTTGGACTATAGCCTATTTCTCAGAATCAGAATTCAGTTTATTCGCCATGTATGTTATACAAACACGGAATTTACTGTGGCAGGGAGGTGCAAAACACTAAACATATACAAGTCTTAAATTAAGTAAAAGTACAAAAGTTTAACTATTTCTAAGAACTAAACAATCTAAGAATACAACAATTTAAATATAAAATAAAAAATATATAAAAATAACAATAAGAATGAGCAGCGTGAGTGGTCAACATAGTGCAATCGGATACTGAGGTAAGGTGGCTGGCTTGTGCATACTGTAATTGCCATTAGATGGACTTATAATAGTTAAATAAGTGAATGAATGTCAATGGGAGTCCTTGGCCTTGTTGAAGAGGCCAGTAGCAGATGGAAAGAAACTGTTCTTATGGCGTGAGGTTTTGGTCCTGATGGACCGCAGCCTTCTGCCAGAGGGGAGTAGCTGGAACAGGGAGTGACCAGGGTGGGAGGGGTCGGCCACAATCTTCCTCGCACGCCTCAGGGTCCTCGAGGTGTGCAGGTCCTCGAGGGTAGGCAGATTGCAGCCGATCACCTTCTCAGCAGTGCGGATGATACGCTGCAGTCTGCTCTTGTCCTTGGCAGTGGCAGCAGCGTACCAGATGGTGATGGAAGAGGTGAGGATGGACTCAATGATGGCTATGTAGAAGTGCACCATCATTGTCTTTGGCAGGTTGAATTTCTTCAGCTGCCGTAGGAAGTACATCCTCTGTTGTGCTTTTTTGGTGAGGGAGTTGATGTTCAGTTCCCACTTGAGGTCCTGGGAGAGGATGGTGCCCAGGAAGCGGAAGGACTCCACAGTGTTGACTGGGGAGTCGCACAGGGTGATGGGGGTGAGTGGGGCTGTATTCTTCCTGAAGTCCACAACCATCTCCACTGTTAAGTTGTTCTGGCTACACCAGGTCACCAGGTTGTCAGCTTCCCACCTATAGTCAGACTCATCCCCGTCAGAGATGAGCCCAATGAGGGTGGTGTCGTCCGCAAACTTCAGAAGTTTGACAGACGGATGACTGGAGGTGCAGCTGTTGGTGTACAGGGAGAAGAGCAGAGGGGAAAGGACGCAGCCCTGAGGAGATCCGGTGCTGATGGACCGGGAGTCAGAGACTTGTGTTCCCAGCTTAACGCACTGCTTCCTGTCAGACAGGAAGTCTGTGATCCACCTGCAGGTGGAGTCGGGCACGTTCAGCTGGGAGAGCTTGTCCTGAAGCAGGGCGGGGATGATGGTGTTGAAGGCAGAGCTGAAGTCCACAAACAGGATCCTGGCATAGAATGCTGGGGAGTCCAGGTGCTGTAGGGTGAAGTGGAGGGCCATGTTAACGGCGTCATCCACAGATCTGTTGGCTCTGTAGGCAAACTGCTGTGGGTCCAGGAAAGGGTCTGTGATGGATTTGAGGTGTGCCAGCACAAGGCGCTCAAAAGACTTCATTACCACAGAGGTCAGGGCGACGGGTCTGTAGTCATTGAGTCCTGTTGGCCTTGGCTTTTTGGGCACAGTGATGATGGTGAGATAGGATGATAGTCAAATAGGATGATTGATTACTAATTTCATTTATGAGTCAAATAATGCAGCCACATTCTTAAAATGAAAAAGCATTTCTGGAAATGCATTTTAATTTTGGTCACGATTTGCTTCCATACTATGGAAGTACTACACTGTACTGAACTGTAAGTAAAGTTAAAGAAAAGTTGCAAAAATTACCAAAATAACAAAACCTTTAATCAAATCAAAGATTGATGTAACCTGTAGTGAGTCCGGGTTAAAGATTCGTTCATCTGCCGACCGTGAATCCGGGTACGAGTCTTTGGATCGTTTTTCACGTGCATAGGCTCAGTACTGGTAGAGGAAGTCGAAAGGATTCGTTCATTTCCCGACCGTGTCTTACTTTCCTCTACTAAACCTATGCAGGTCATGAGAAAAAGGATCCGATGACTTGTCCCGAAGACTCAGTCGGGAAATTAACTAATAATTTCTGTTTCCTCGACTGAGCCTATGCAACTGTCCAGATGCGCGGCCATGAGAGAAAGGAACGAATCACTCTTTGATAGGACTCGTTACTCCCGAGTCCTTGTAAGGATTTGTTCAAAATTAACGAATCGTTCACGAACGACACATCACTAGTTAGCAAGCTAAACTAGTTTGCATGGCTAAAGTAGGGTGTTTTCGCCACCTAGCTGTTCAGCGTTAATAAAAAGCAGATGAGATAGAGCTGGGGCCTGTACTACGAATCAAGATCAACATGCTCTGGATTACTTTCAGTTACCCGGCTACGCGAAGCCTAACAATCGCAATCACGATAAGCGGTACTACGACGGCGGTTATCAATTCTCTAACTCAACTCAGATCTTTCCAATCTAGAGACGTGCGCGTTCACATAAAGGGGCGGTGTTTGCACCGTATGTCCAATCGCAAACATGGACGAAACAAGAGCCGCATATTCACGCAGGAGGAGCAGACAATAATCTTACAAACTTTGTCTACTCCTCAAGCGTGAAATATTGTAATACAAGCATATCAGGAATACAGACATATAATACAGGCAAAATTCAACAAAGTCGCTGCTGCCAAGCTGGCAGAAAATAGCAGACGCTGTAAATGCGTAAGCTACATGACTTATTGAAGATGTGACCATAATTACACGTGTGCATTCCATAACGTAAAACCTTTGTTGCTGTATTATTTTAGTTGCAACCCTGGCAGTGGAAAACGATCTTGGGAGCAAATAAAAAATAAATATAAAACCATAATTCAAAACGGTAAGTAGCAGTAGGCAATACTTGCACATATTTTAAGGCCAACATCTAAAAGGCTGAATTGCCTGAATCAGTCCCTGTTGTAGGATATTGGTATAGCTACAAAGGGCCTATAGAACAATGAAATTGCTTGCAGGAAGAAAAATTAGGCAACTGGGGCGGGGGACCCTCCTCCACAGGACTTCACTCCTGCTGAGGAGCTGGCCCTCTCCAGCTATCAGAGTCACCCCATGATGGAAGGAGTGGAAGGGGGCATTTCTTCAGACCATGGTGGCAGCAGGTTGGAAGCCCAGGCATATGTATGTTTCAAGTAATCTATGTGACCATGTTCATTCAACAATTATTTATGAATATTGTAGTAGTGAAATGTATTACTGTTCTCTGCAGTGACAGGAAATACCGTGGTGTTCCTGCCACCACCCACTGTCATCCCACTGTGCCATACAGAGGTAACAGTGAAACTAATAGTCATACGCCAGTATGTATGCCATATGTGGTTGCATATTTTTTATCAAATATGCCATTTACTTTCTCAAGAGGAGGTCCTAGATGATCAGGAAACTGTGTCTGCCTGCTCAGAGAGCATTTTGGGGGTACACTTTTGAGTTTTATTTACCACTTGCAACACAGATGGTGAGAGTGTGTGAACGTGTGGCTGTGATTGAAGTGTCTGTAACGACATACTAATGGTGGTGGTCTCAACATAAGACACAAGTCCTTAAAGTGCTCATTTCAAATATGACTCAATTGATTAAATTGCTATGGTGTTAAACTCTGGGAGGAACTTCTTCCTCTCCCTGAGCCTAGGACCTCCACTTCAAGGCCAAGACAAAGACATTAGGTATAAGCAATGAACCTTGAAACCCAGTAGTCAAATGGACACCTTCAACTTTCTCCAAGTGTGCCTTGCAAAGGGACAATGTTCTTTATTTGTTTCAGATTGGAGTAGACAATGTGAGGGCCCTGTATAAAAGAACCCTGGAGCTCGACATATAGTATAAGAGGCGTTTAATTAAAAAAACAAGGCTGGAGATAGAAAAACTGGAATATGAGAATAGATAGTACATGACTGAATGAATGACACTAAACTTAGTTACACTGACATTATTTTTCTGTGTTCCTAGGGAAGGGAGAACACAATGAGGATGTATTTTTTAAACTTTTTTCTACGTTTTGGTCTTTTATACCTTTTTGTGGCTTTTTTGTTCTGCCTTTTGAGTCTTTTGTAGGGGTTTTCACTACTTCACTCTTTCAATGTCCTATTAATTATTTTTGGAAAATTGTATAAAAGTGAATGAAACATCAAAATTCAATGAGTAGTAGTGAAATGATCATTTATTTAACTTGTGAAGAGCATTGTATGGTACAATACACGTTGTTCTTTTTGGTTTGAAATGTTTTGGTTGAAAGAAACCCCCATTTCTGATATGGAAATGATTAGAAAATGGGTCAAAGCAACCCAAGGACAAAAGGGTTAAGGGGAGACACCCCAGTGAATAGGGATAACATATCAACATGAAACCTCCCCAGTTGATAACTAATTGTAGGTCAAATATTGTTTTCATTGTTTCCTGTAAATGTATGTTTAAATGAGTAAATGATGCATTAAGTTGTAAAATATGATATCATTTGCATACATTTCCAGAACGGAAATCAGAACATTGAGTGAAAATCCTTGTTTCATTTTGTCAACATATTACAGTCCAAAGTTTTTACAAAGGGCACTTTGGATATCTCTTTTTCATCACTCCATTAATCAGAATATGGTGGCAACAGCCATTAAAGAAAATCCGTAGCAAATTGCGCGGCAGAGCGTGTTCTTGCTCAGGTTCTCCGCATCACCCACACTATAAAAGTACCCATAGAAATAACGAAACGCTATGCATACAGTATGTGGGACTGTGAGTGCACAGCTTCGATGTGTCGCATTGGCAACATACGGCTCAAGAAGCTGGCAATATACGTAATTCCCTCTGCTAAGAATCTATATATTTCATAAAGATACTCATGAGGGAATGCGAAAGGGTTTTGTCGGTCTCTAAATGTTCTGGCTCTTCTGAGCGCACCTCTCACTATCCGCGCACCAAGCTCCACAGGATCTTCTATGAACAGTGACGACATTATCGTCAAGAATTAGTTAGTGGGCGGAGCTTTTATACCGGTTGATCTCTGATCTCCAACTTAACCTGCTCCAGACCAGGTTAGCCGTTCAGCATGTGTTACCATGGCGATCTACCCCGGTAACAAGTGATCCAGCGTCGTAGTACAGAAAACCCTGGGTTGAACCTGAAGTTACCTCGCTAACGCCAAATCTTGATTCGTAGTACAGGCCCCTGGCTAGTCTAGCTAACATTGACATTTGCTCGTTGCTTAATCGGTGATTTAGAAGACCGTACTGTTCAAACTAGCTGAGAACATTTAATGTAGCGAACTAGCAAGTGTAGCAGAGAGTCAACAGACAAAGCACGGTACCATCACACCTTTCTCCTACCCCCGACAAGGAAAGGGTCTTCCCCCTTTTGTCCTTATCTCCCAGAGCAGGAGCTTCAAAGGTTCTGGCCCAGCATGGGGTCAAGAACAGAGGCCACATGGCCTCAGTATCTGACAAAGGATTTATAAGGAAGAACTTTCTTTTGTGGATTTACAAACATATTCTCAAGGACTACATGGCTCATGGACACTATTTCAATGACAGTAGTCGGTGTGTGCTTTTCTCATTTACTTAGAACGTTGTTAATTGATGTTTGATTATAACTTCCCTTCAGGTATAGTTAAGTCAGTCAATCTTGATATCAAAATAATTGTGTCATACTAACAAAACCATTTATGAATGTTGTATTGTTATATTCTGAAGTTTAAGCATTCCATGGACATTTGAAATAACGGAACTCAAAGCTAGCAGCCACTTCACACCTCTAGGCAGATCTCAGGATGACGCCCAGGTGGGGAGTAACTGACCAATCAGGAATTCACCTTTACAAGCAGGGCTCAACATTAACATGTTTTGGCACTGGCCCCACCGGGCCAGTGGGTTTGAAACTTACTGGCCCCCCGTCCAAAAGTTGTAATTTATCATTGTTACAACAAAACCAAAGACTTTGAATAGCAACAAAGTTGTGTTATTCTGTAAACACATCCTGGATATAAAAAGAACAAAAATGAAATCACATTTCTAGTGATAAAAATAAAAAGGTAATAGTCAGCAAAACCTCAAACATGACGTGCTCTCTTCCCTGCTGACAGCCATCTCTGCACAACTCTGTCTGGCAGAAACTGAAATCTCTGGTCCCTCAATGCTAATATATAAAAGCTTCCATAGCATTTCATCAGTATGATACTAACTACCCAAGTCGACAACATTCTTCTGCTGCAGTTCAATAGCCTGGGGGAACGAGGCGAACGGCTGGCCCGTCTTAATTACGTGATATGCCGTTGTTATAAGTCGCGCAATAACACGATGGGCATCTACATTTAAATTCCTGACCAGCATGGTCAATGGTCTGGAAGAGGGATTGTCAACCATTCGCTTAGCTGTCACGCAAACCAGATGCTGTCTGCTAGCATGGCTGGTCAGAGATTGTTTTCGAAAATTGTCGGTGCCTAGGGGTGGGTGATATGGCCAAAATCTTCTATCACGGTATGAGTCATTTTATATCACGGTTACGGTATATATCACGGTATAGTAATTGTTCTGTAAATTCAATTAAGAAATGGTACAAAATAACCATACCATACTTCATCATCACACTCAATTATTTATTACAAACAAAAACAACTGCCTCACATGAGACAACACTTAAGTTGAGTTAAAAACAAATGACTCCAAAAAGTTACGAGTACAAGCGTTCCGATTGGCTGATGCGCAGTCATGCCATCCGCGTGGTGACCTACTCACAGCTCAATACGGATCCGTAATGCCCTCCAACGACAATTTCAAAATGAGCGATAAGCGATCAGTCTGAGTTTTACTATCCATATCTAACTTAGGTTTCGGCGAATCAACCTCGTTAAAGCTCGGTCGATATGTTAAAGCCTCAGTTTGATATTTCCCGGCATGACCTCACTCTCAGTTAGTAAGTAGTTAGCCTTCACTAGTCATCCTAGATCAAGAATGCTAGCAACGCCACCACCAGTGTAATTTTACAACAATAATTTTACAGCACGAGACATAAAACTTGAACAACAAATCGAATTGGTTACCTGCAGAATGGGTCATCAAATATATAATTAATTAGCATCGGCATGAATGTGGTCTGCTTAGACAAAATACACTCCGTTCCGTCAGACCAACGCAAATGTGCTTCAAGGTCAAACGGAAATAGCAAATCAAATAAAAGTTAAACTACAATTCTAAATATCGCAAGAATGCGATTTATATGATGGCTTATATACAATACAACAACCAGACATTTAATTGACACGTGTAATACAAAAATATAGTATAAAAGTACACCACGGTTGAAACGGTATAGCCAAATCTCTCCCGGTAGACACATTTCTACCGTCGCACGGTATATACCGTCATACAGCCCAGCCCTATCGGTGCCTGTATTCCCTCCTCCTGGAGGAATTTGCAGATTTTAGTGCTGATCTTGTGACATATACTGATAACATCTTAATTATGGGTGATTTTAACATTCATGTGGATGACCCAAAAGATCCTTTAAAGTAAGGCCTTTACTGCTCTAATGTATTCCACAGGTCTCACTCAGGTGGTTTCCAAACCTACCCATCTTCACTCGCATACATTGGATTTAGTTCTCACGCGGGGAATCAAGATTAGTGACGTCATTGTCCACCCCCACAATCCTATATTATCAGACCATTGCCTGGTCACCTTCAAAATGGACCTCTGCCAGAGCCTTGGAGGCACTCAGAATATTTCTACTAGCCGCTGCATAACCCCAAGCACAGCTCTGGAACTGGCTAATATTCTACCCGCTGCACTAGAAGCACTTGACGTCCCAAATAAATCATTAAATGCTAAAACGAGGGATCTGAATTTGGTTCTTCAGCTATCCCTAGATTCTGTTGCCCCACTCAAACCAAGGAAAAGAAAAGACAAGAAACTGGCTCCATGGTATTCAGAGGAAACCCGCACTCTCAAGAGGTCCACTAGAAAACTAGAACATAAGTGGCGTACCACTAAATTGGAGGTTTTCCGCCTGGCCTGGAAGGACAGCCAAATGGAGTACAAGCAAGTCCTCATCAGGTCAAGATCAGAATATTTCTCTAAGTTGATTAGTAAGAGCAAACACAACACTAAGTTCCTATTTGATACTGTTGCTAAACTCACTAAGAAAAGTACACTCTGTGTTAGTTCAGATCTCTCTCCCAATGAGTTCTTAGATTTCTTTGACCAAAAAATCTATGCAATAAGGGACAAACTACAGACTAGTCCTGGAGGAGTGGCCATCAACACTGAATTTTCCTCTATACCAAGCATGCTGCATGTTGAGGCTCTCACTCACTTTAACCCTATTTCTATGGAAGCGTTCATCGAGCTGATAGACTCCTCGAAACCCACTAGCTGCTTTCTCGATCCCCTCTCTGCCAAACTCTGTAGGGAACTTCTCCCTATTATTGGACCACCCATGCTTAGTATTATTAATGAATCTATTGTAACTGGCCAAGTCCCTGTGGAAGAAATTGCGATTTCAGGTGTGCTAACATTATTCACTAATCAATAGAACTAGTCATTGGATACTAGTTAGTATGTTCTCATGCAAGCTTGCTATTAATAAGAGTAGATTGTGTCTATGTGTCAGGGTTAATAGATGTTTGGGATCAGGAGAAAGTACTGGGTAAACGTCCTTTGTCATGACTACAAGGAGAGCGCCAACTATGACCTCTCTAGTCTGAGTGGTCATGTGTTGGGAGCTGTGAATCTCTTCCTCTGAGACTGTTGTAACGTCATTACTGCCTGACTGTCACTATCTATGTTTACATTCCTGTGCCCTATAAAAGATGGTCCTCCAGCCTTCAGAGCTGAGAGAGACATGATTGAGACCTAAGCCTGGTGTTGTGTTGTCATTTATTGTCAGAGGTCTGGTTTTCTCTCCCAATCTGCAGATTGATAAATACTTATTAAATCCAGAACTCAACTGAACTTAGTCACTCCGTTTATGAAGAGACGGACAAAACACTTTCTTCATCATCCCCAACGATTTCAAACAAGCTATTATTAAGCCCCTCCTTAAAAAAACAATCCTGGATCCAGGTTGTCTTAGCAACTACAGGCCAATTTCAAATTTGCCATTTCTCTCCAAAATTTTAGAAAAGGCTGTGGCACAACAGCTCACTGAGCACCTCTCCACAAATCAGCTCTATGAACCTCTCCAGTCTGGATTTTGTCTCCACCACAGCACTGAAACTGCATTAGCCAAGGTAGTTAATGATCTACTGTTAGCCTCTGACGCGGGCTCTATCTCTGTCCTGGTTCTTCTAGACCTAAGTGCAGCTTTTGACACTGTGGATCATGAGATTCTCCTGGAACGTATTGAGAACTATGTTGGGATTTCTGGTACGTCACTTCAGTGGTTTAGATCGTATCTATCTGATAGATCACAATATGTCCACTATGATGGCTGCTCATCCAGGAGCTCCACTGTAAAATACGGAGTACCACAGGGTTCAGTTCTAGGCCCTCTGTTATTTTCGCTCTATATGCTGCCTTTAGGAAACGTAATTAGAAGTTCTGGGGTAATTTTCACTGTTATGCAGATGATACTCAGCTATATATGTCTATAAAGTCTGGAGAATTTCCACATGCTATGGAAAAATGTGTTTCCAGGTTGAGAGCTTGGATGCTAAGGAGCTTCTCCTTAATTCGGATAAAACTGAGGTTCAAATTTTCGGCCCTAAAAAAATCTAGAAATAATTTTTCCAATCTGACCTTAGACCTAGACGGCGTCAAAGTCTCTCAAAGCCAGCTGGTAAAAAATTTAGGAGTCACAATGGACCCAGACCTTTCGTTTGAGTACCATATTAAGCAAATCACCAGAACTGCATTTTTCCATCTACGTAATATTGCCAAAATACGAAGGTTCCTCTCAAAGGATGATGCTGAAAAACTAATACATGCATTTGTTACATGCTTGCGTGTAAAAAGGGCTATACAAATACATTTGATTTGATTTGTGTAAAAATACCTACTTTTGTCCGCTTTAGACAGGAACATACGACAGGCGACACAGTGCATCTTCGTTCCATAAAAAAAGTTGCTTCCGTTTGAGCTCGTAGCTCTACTTTGCTGCCATCTTCACTTTATTGTCTTGCGCCAGTCTCGTGCCAGTTGTTAAAAAATGTATCGAGATTAGAGAATTACAATTTGACAAGCACTCATCACTCACTACTCAACTCTTGATTTGCCAACTGTGCGCCCCATGAGCTGCAAAGTTATTTATGCATTTAGCAGATAGCAAAACATATTAAGGATGTTAACTTTTACAATGCACATTTTTTTTTCAATCAATAATTTGCAGTGGCCCGATCGGGCCAGTGAGTTGCTAGTTTAACTGTCCCAACGTTACTTTTTACTGGCCCAGGGCCATCGGGCCATCGTTATTGTCGAGCCCTGACAAGGATACCCCTCTTTCCTTGGGGAGTATAAAACCCCCCAACGAAACAATCACCCCCGCTTGTTCGTAGGAATAACTTAAATGAAACGCGTCATTTCTGACTTTCCTCTTAACTTGCAAATTCACTGAGCGCCCGGAACTTTGACGAGAGATTCTGCTTTCTATTCGTTGGACATAACGAACCATTGACTCCTTTCTTCAAACCAACAAAAGTAACTGCGATTTGCAATATTTCTTACTTGTGACATATTGGCATGTTGTGATTTAATTGTTTATGTTTGATTGTATTTTACAAATGATTTAACCTAACCATCGTTAGGTCAGTTGCCATTGATCGTCATTTGTTACTATAGAGGCCTACCTCTTCCTCTCTACCTGTCTCTCACTCTCTCTCCCTTCCCCCTTCACACGCGCTCTACACAGCCATTGTGTAGCTCGCTCTCATGGCCTACTGTACTACTCTAGCCAAACTAACCCATAACTTATCTGGTATTTGTTCATTATAATTACATTGTATTAAATAAATCATTGTGTATAATACTCACGTATCTCTCATGTTATCTGATCTGCCCTACTTTGATAGAATTCACTACTTAAGATTAGACTGATTATTACGAAGGCTATTATTCAATAAGGTTAAATAAGGTTTCCTCTGTCCCTTAAACAAATAAGAGGTGGTGCCCCCAAGAACTAGATACTTTACTATAAATTAAGTATTGCTAATCTTAACCGTGCAAACCCCGCTACACAAGCTTGTCTAAAGACACGTTAGCATGCTAGCGCAGCTAGCCTAGAATACCGTATTTCTTATAAATGCCGCCCTCGAATAAACACTGTACCAAAAATGAACATTGTGTAATAAACGCTGCAGCATTTAATCGAAGAAATACGGTATACATCCTTTATATTGCCGTTCTGTTAGCTGGTGAAGAGGTCTGCATTTCATTTCGTCCATAAAGTAAACCCTAGGAAGCAGCTCATTCAATGTTATGCTAGCAGTCAGCACTGCAAACTAATTGTAGTTAATAACCTTCCAGCTATATCTACTGAAATACCATTTACTTTAAATATTGTATTTTTTTTTGTTAGCTAGCCAGTATTTGATCAATAAAATTGTCTTGGATTTTCTGCATTGCATTGACATGCATAATGCCTGTTTTCAGCTCACTATAGTTACGGTTCTGTTTATAGTTAGCTTATAGTTTCATATTGTCTTGGATTTTCTGTATCGCACTGCCATAAATAATATTGTTTCTGTCGGATGTCTGTTTTTGGCTCACTATATCCATATAGTTTTGCAAGAGCCATCTTAGTGCAGCTCAGTCAACTCAACATGGCCGAGAGAGCGAAGAGAGAAAAACTGGCAGCTAATTCTTTTCGGGAAATGTCTAAATGCTTATCCAAACAACATCAATGCGGCACTGCACACTATAAAAAGGATACCTGCAAAATATGAACTTTGCTGAGTGCCCGGTTCTCGAGATAATCTTGGGAAACTCGCTGCCCTAAAAACCCATTCTACAAACATACACACACACGTAAAGATTCCTGGCATTATTAGAGAGATCACTGAGGACAGGATGGCCAGCTTATCTGGGACACAGTTGCAATGGTCACTGGCACCATATGTCTTTCCCAGCAGGACTGGGATTGCAACCATTAGGAACAATATTATCAGGTTGGAGGACCCACCACTGCTATCACCTTATTACAATGCTTCCTGGGTTGGATTACATTGGGCATATATCCAACCCTCTACAATGCAAGTAAATCACTTGCATATGCAACCAAATTTCAAGCTAGGCGACAAAAAATTATCTTTAATTGGCCAATGGATAGTAAATTGTTCGATTTCACTCGCCTGTTACTAAGTTAGAGGCAAATAATAAGTTTAGCGCAGATTTAAATGACGCACCATCGCTTGACTGCGAGTTAACATGATTGGCTGCTATGACAACAGACGTACAATTAGTTATTGCCAAAGTTTTGCTCTGTCCGCAGCAGCCTCACATCCTCACGCCTTTCAGAACTGATTTTCATTTCAACAGAAGGCTCAGAGCTTCAGCAGTATGATCCATAAATCAGCTGTGGAGAGGTGGCTGAAGTCAAGTGACAAGAGAAAGCCATTTGCTAAAAAATGGTAGATTAAATCCATATGCAACAAAGAATAATTCAGACAGATAATGTACTTTTTTTTCAGTTGCATGTTCATGCACAGTGTTTCCTCTATGTTGATTTGGCAATTTCTGCCGCCACGGTATCAGAAATAGGGCTTTACAAAAGGCTGTCTATCAGCAGTGATTGTTAGACTGCATGTCGGAGAATAGCACAGACATCTTCACACCGCGAGCGGGCACCCACTCATCTCGGCGGAAAAGGGAGAGGAAGAAAAAAGAGACTATAGCAGAGGTCTCCAAACTTTTGTCTCCAAGGGCTAGGGGTGCAATGGTACACTAAAGTCACGGTGCGGTTCATACATCACGGTTCGGTACGAGTTGGGTACAACGGAGGGAAAAGCAAAACAAACCAGGTTCCTCTACGAGTGAATACGGGTGTGTAGTGAGGTCAGCAGACCACACAGAGCCAACATCTTGCCACACCTGAAAAGTGATTCAATCACATCAGACAAACCTAATCAGCCCTCGTGACACCCTCAGTATGCTGATTACCCACCAAACGCTGATGCAAAGGAACTATAGAATTGGGGGGGGACCTCCCCAATCTACCTAATCAGCCCTCCTGCTAGCTTGCAAGCTTCTAAGGGCTGATCTAGACGACACGTCTCCAGCGACCATTTGCTATCCGTTCCAGAACAATATTTGAACAATCGAATGAACCAGCCAGAGATCAGATCACACCTTTGGTAGGTGTGAAGGAAGGAGGGGAACCCAACTTCCCCCAATCCACATCTGACCCCAGACGGGTCCTCCCTCGAACTGTGAACTGTATAAAGCCCTAAGATGACCATCAATCTCTGACTCCAGCGAAACCAACCATGGCATGAACGCCATCAGGATCGGCGTTCCAAAGGATGTCGCCAAGCTTCTCCTGAGATTCAACTTCATAGTGAACGCGTCACTATCTGGACGTTTCAACAGAAGAACCAAAAACGCAATTCTAATTGTGACTTCACTGAGAGCACGCAGACTCAGTCACCTGACCCAGCGCAGCCGCGCTTGACTTCAGATTCTTCAAATGGACCATTGGCGCAAACCGCCCTCAACCTCAGTGATCAACCCTGATCAAACGTAACTATGGCTAACGCTCTTTCCTCCCCAACATGGCATTGGCGTGAGCTCTGTTTATGATTTGTAAGGATGTAATCATTGACTGTACAATTTCTGTCTTTCTTTAAGTTAGACCATTTCATTCTGTTCATTGAAACCAATATCTCATATCAAACCCATAATCTAACTTGTTCATAAGATCTGTTTACCTTACTTGAATAAATTCATTGTAAAGATTTTGACGTGCGTGTTCACTGATGTTACGATTGGCTCTACACTGAGAACGAATTAATTCCTAAAGATGAGACTGATTATTATTATTCAACATTATTAAACAAGGTTTCCTCTATCCCTTAAAACAAATAAGAGGTGGTGCCCCCCCAATAACGAGACTTTATGATAAATTAAGTATGTCTATCCTTAAACGAGCATACCCCGCTACAGGTGCATTGAAGATCACATGTAAATTCCGATTGCGTCAGTGATTTTTTGGGCCCTATTTGTATGTGTATCTAAAGGCTGTCTAAAGGCGTCTAAAGCACTGTAGGGAGAAGTTGGACAGTTTTTTGGTCTCGTTCCAGTGATTGGCACACCTGGGTGATGGCGTCGGATATTTTTTGTCATTTAGCACACGCCAGATGCGTTATACGTGTTAGCATGTTAGATGTATTTCCACTCACATACCCCACAACTGCTGAACAACGCCGACACACAGTGCTTGTCTTATCCACCACTCTCTCGCCTGTACTACTGTAACTGAATGGGAAACCGAAGTTTTCCCAAACTTGCAATCTTAAAGAGGCCGGCAGGTCCTCTATCTCTCGTGGGTCGCCACCACTCGCCATACTCGTCCTTAGTGCTGCTAACTATCTCTGACTCACAGTGGCGCCAATCAGAGCTTCAAAGCTAAAGCGGGGCAACAGATTAGGTGTCCCTAAAGAAAACGAGTATCTAACAGTAGTTCCGTATTACATAAATTATTTTTATACCGTGTATTCTATGTGTAATGTCATACACTGAACCGTGACGCCTGTGCCGTTTCGAATACATGTACCGTTCCACCCCTAGCGATGGCCAGATAATTTTTCCTTTCTTTAAAGGTGACATGACATGCTGTTTTTGGATGCTTTTATATAAGCCTTAGTGGTCCCCTAATACTGTATCAGAAGTCTCTTTCCCAAAATTCAGCCTTGGTGCAGACTTACAGCCACTACTAGCAGTCCCACAAGGAGCTTTCCTCAGAACACGCTGTTTTGGTGTCTGTAGCTTTAAATGCTAATGAGGAGCGGAGGGGCGGCACCATGCGCTAATGTTTACAATGGATGTATCGCAATCGCTGTAGCCCCGTTGCTGTAAGATGCCTCGAATTTGCCCATTCTCATCTGATAACCCTGGTTTGCAAAGGTACACACTCAAGTCATTTCAATGAGGGGAAAGGCGGATATCGCGCGCGCCATAACACCAACAGCAGAACGGTTATCCAAATAACAAAGAAGTGTACAACACTCACGTTAGTCGTTACAGCATGTGTATTCACACACATACTTGATGCTATCTACCTTCCATTAGCAATAGTAACTCAGCTGTTAGCTGCAGAGCTAATGTTACAGCCACATTCTAAGGGTAGCAAGCTAGGTAACCATATACAGTAAAGCTACAAAATGATATAGTTTAGTTAACTTACTTGTCCGAGGTTAGTAGCTGGACGAAGGAGAGTTAGTACTGATCCAGAATTTAATTTCAGCAAGGCCAGTTTTGTATTAGCTCAAGTTGAGGAAACAGTCGTGGCTGAAGTGTTTGGCGCAGACATACAAAACAAATGCGCTTACAACAGAAGTTGTGTCGGCGCATTTCCAGCGAAAATAAAATTAAGATACTGATTGTTTAGAGGCTCGGATGAAGGAACTACAAAAAGACTTGTGTGTTGATTTGTACATCCAAGCACTGAGCAACTGTTATGCTTCGTTCGTTTGCTAGCCATGATGTCTCTGCAGGAAAAAACGATATTGCACTCGCCCTTGCACGATCGTAGCTCAGTTCCTCATGGGCGGGCCAGATTATCTGGGCGGGCACAGCAGAGAGAAGGGCGGTAGCCTGGCTCCTTGCGACGTCACAAGGAGGAGATTTTCAAACCGAGCGTTTGAGCCTTCATTTTCTCAAAGGCGGAGAAGAACACCCAGGGCTGGGTTTACACCTATCGAAAATTCTAGTCACTGGGGGACCAAAGGCAGGCTAGGGGAACTCATATTAATGTTAAATAACCTCCTAAAGTGAAGTTTTCATGTCATGTGACCTTTAATGTGGGTCCGGGTCGGTCTGCACCAGAAAATGACATGGGCTGGAGCAAGGCCATAGCCATGAGGTCAACATTGGGGGGGACGAAATCTGAGTCTGAGGGTCCCGTCCTGAGAACTTAAAAAAAATATATATATTATATTTGGTTGCCTGTCGTAGTGTAGCCCATTAATATTTTATTCATATTTTTATATCAATATATTGGGGGGGACATTTGGACATTTGCTCCTTCAGGCGACACGCAGACAACCCCCTGCGTGGAAGGCGCCGCCTCTCTTAAGTACCTATGACCCGGATAATGGACGCTACGGCAAGTGAGAGGAGGAGCCATGCAGTGATCTGACGTAGATAGCTGGCTGTGACGTAGATAGGTGGGTTTTGCCCCACCTATATAAAACCTGAGCTGAAAACGGGTGAGAAACTGTTCAACGGTCTAACTACATATTTCAGTGCAACAAAGTTTTCGCACTTTGCACATGCTTTCAGCAACTAATTTCACACGTATATCATGTACTGAGAAGCAAATCATGGAATTTGCTTTACAGCATCTTTAAGTTAACTGGTGATTTTCGTTGTTTGTATTCTTCACCTGCTAGCTAAATTGCACAAGGCTGTTGATTCGATAGCGATTGCTGAACACCCTTGCTCACGTTTGTATTTTAGGTGCATTATTATGCTGAAGTAGTTACACTGCATTAATATAATGTAATTAATAGTGGGTTTATTGTTATTATTTTCTACAGAATGCTTAGCCTATATGTCAAGATCAAATAAAGCAGACAGTGTACACATGCTTTAGAGTGGTCTACCTTAATCTATAGGCTACTGACCATTTACAATAAGTTGTTACGTCAATTATTAATTGGCAGCATTTATGCCATTTAGAACATACTTTATGAGTGGAAGGGGTGTCTTTAAGTAGCCTAACCTTATTGCTTTAGGGGAAATAGGATGAAAATATGTGCAATATTACATTAGCTATTAGACAGTAACCTATTACATTAACCTGCTCCGAAATATAGTGAACTTCTATTCCGAATCATAACGCTATTATTCATTACTTATTCACTCAGATGAGTTTGTTAAAATATTTCTCTAAGAAAAGGAAGACGGCTGATGATGATGATAACCAGGTAGCCTAAGTTCACATTACCTAGCTAATTTGCATTGGGGTTTTTTGCGCTCAGATGCCCACAATGCTTTAAAAATTAATTCTGGAGGAAACACTAGTGGTGGCTTCTACAACATTTTACAAAGTTATTACTGGTTGCCTGATGAAATATTAGACAGGTGACAGAAGCAGACAGGCAGGAGTAGTGCAGGTGGTGGATAGAGGAGGAGACCAGAGTGAAGCACAAGACCAGAGTGAAGTGCAAGTACAGAGTGAAGCAGAAGAGCACAATGTAACAGGAGAGAGGGCAGAAAGAGAGGAGAGTGGAGGAGAAGAAGATGGCGGCATTTTGTGTGAATAAATATATGTGTTTGTGTTGCAGCGAAGTGTCAACATTTTAAACATTTGTAAAACATTTGGCGGCGGGGCTGTGTGTGTGTGTGTGTGTGGGGGGGGGGGGGTTGTTGTTCGGACAGACCTGCTCCCACTGCTAAAAAAAAATCCTAAAGGAAACACTGATGCATTTCATGTAAAAAGTCTGGCGAGTAAAATACAAAATGTACTAGCCAATGGCGACTCAAGCTTAATTGTGTCCGTAGAGGGTTGCCTATATCACAAATCAAAAATAGGGTATGATGGAAAGGAGTGTATGTCCAGCTTCAGGGACAGGGTGGGTGTCCCTATTCAAGGACAAGTATAAAGAGGAGAGATTAGCTCTAGGTGAACTTTCTGGTGTTAGTCGATGTCAAAAAGTTACATTTAGGAAGGATAAAAATGTCACTGGGATTTTTCTGTATTTGGGCATCAGTTAATTCTGTCCAGTTGTTTACCATCATAGCTAGCTTACTAAATACTTGTCTTCCTTTACATTCGTTTACACAGGTGGAGACAAGAGAACTGTCTTGGGTGAATTTCATGAGACATGCTAATGCTAGTGGCTAGCGAACGTTTCAAGCTTGAATTTCACAAATCTTTGTAGCTCTAATGTAGTATTTTTTTGTACATTCGGAAGCTTCCTTCTGTAACGTTAATAAGATGCAAAAGTTGTACCACATATAACATTGATATATTGATACGGAAATTCCCTCAACATGACTAAGTTCACTGTAAATCTGGTTAGTCGCATGACAGTACAGTACCTGGGCATGTTTGTGAGTCTGACTTCAAAACATGAAACCGAACTATCAGGCTTACTACTGCTACTACTAGCTAGTCCAAGTAGCATTGCTAACGTCGTTAGCCAGGAAGAGCTGGCTGACCCCAATAGCCTCGATAATACCCTTTTCAATGTAAACATTACATGATTATTTTAGCAAATAAGCACACATGAGTATGACCAACCTTCAGGTATGCTGTTTATGATCAGGCAATTAGTCCCAACGGTCCTGTACAGTTCGCCTACAGCAGGGGGGTTCGCTAGCAATAAAATAATCTACACCAGCAACCTGATAACGTCATTGGTCTAGAGTCGTCACTAAAAGGGGCGGGAAAGAAACGTCTTACTAAATAGATGGGCTGCACATGACGATGAAGTGAAGACGATGCTGTTGCACATTATATTTGGGCTACTTTGAGAATGTAAATTGGATAGTAAAATTGGATTAATAATGAGGAGACAGGAGCTGTCATGCCCCACAGTGCACCACGCCCGGAGGCGTGTCAGACAGGTGAATGCAGAGTTTTAGCAGAGAATGTCTAATATGCGGAGAACTCATAGACTTATATATTAATAGACACAGCTAGATATTTCTGCCAATATGGCGTCCTCATTAATTTCTATGAAAAGTGCTCAGTGGCGCAGTGAGGCCTAAAGAATATATTGTGCTTATTAAAGTTATGCATTGTGCTTATTAAAGTTCTGTCTTATGAACTTAGAAGTGTGCTCAGGCTTAAACATTGTGTCTCACACAGGGCGGGGGGAGTCAGGGGTAGGGTGACCAGAAGCATGACCCTGAAAAGGAGGACACTTGGGTCAAAAAGGAGGACAACCCCAAAAAGTTGTTGTTGTTGGAGGGGGGGGGGGGGGGGGGGGGGCATTAGTATGAAATTAAGACAATAACATTAGTCATTTTAGTAAGTCAACATTTGTAATTTGAATACAAATCCAATACTTTTTGTATTGGACTGATTTTCTGTTGTCTTTGGTGAGACAAGTTTAGTCAAAAGATTACGGTGGCCCTGAAGTGCAAATCACACCCACTAATATGAGTGCATCCCCCAAATGAAAACACTCCCCCCTAATACGAATCATCTTCCCCCAAACAGGATGACGTGCTCACCTCCCCCCAATACAAAGACACGCTCCCCCAAATGGGAAACGACATTACATTAACTCAAAAACACATTACATTAACTCAAAACGGAAAGGGTAGGTACAACACTTCGTCGCTGAATGGATGCAGTAACTAACAAGAAATTGATCGACAGAAGTACAAATTGCAATAGCCTGACAGAGTTACGTGCAGGACATTTGTTTGGCTATCAAGCATGTAGCAAATTGTAGGCTACTTATGCAAAAGTATATATTGCGTGTTAAACGTAAAAATCGATTGCCAAACAATTATCCTGGTCCACGTAACTCTGTCATTGTGGCATTTCGTTCTTCTGTTGTGGACTATTAGTTTTTTTTCTGAAAAGTCCTGCTTCCTTCAACTGTGTTTTTAGCGTGCGCATAGGCTACTTATTTTAATGTTGTGAAACGTTAACAGCATATCTAAGATTATTTTATAGGAATGTCCCTGATTAAAATAAAGTGTAGTGCAAGTCATGACTCTGAATTGTTAACACAATGTTTCTTCTTTTATTCCAACCAAAACGATCAACTTCATGGTAATGAGAGTTACGTGGACCAGGATGGTTGTTTCGCTATCGATTTTGACGTTTAACACGCAATTTATAGCCTACTTTTGCATAAGTAGCCTACTACTTGCTACATGCTTCGATAGCCAAACAAATGTCCTGGTGCACGTAACTCTGTCAGGCTATTGCATTTTGTACTTATGTCGATCAATTTATTGTTAGTTACTGCATCCATTCAGCAACGAAGTGTAGTACCAACCCTTTCCGTTTTGAGTTAATGTAATGTGTTTTTGAGTTAATGTAATGTCGTTTCCCATTTGGGGGAGCGTGTCCTTGTATTGGGGGGAGGTGAGCAAGTCATCCTATTTGGGGGGAGTTGACTCGTATTTGGGGGGAGTGTTTTCATTTGGGGGATGCACTCATGTTAGTGGGTGTGATTTGCACTTCAGGGCCACCGTAAAAGATAAATAAGACAGACATTCCCCAAACTATTTCAATTGTAATAGAAATTAAAATATATAATTTGGTCAGCTCAGCAGCCGTGTTTTTTATCATAAACTGTTGTTGTGTTCGGAGCAAAAAATTATGTCAAGGAAGAGTGCCCGGCAGAACTAGCATTATCTGTGCCGTTGCCCAGCGCTCTGGGTTGAACGACGTCTGATGTTTAGGCATGTTTCTTCTATTTGTTAACGGTCGTTCTGTCAATGTAGACAGCAGCGTATGTATGACGTAGCCAGCACATGGAGCCTTGTTTACGTTTTTAACCAATGATATAGGGTTAGAACCTAATTTAAGCCGATATTAATCAGACACCGCTTTAAGCCAATCATTTGTTAGACTGCGTTCCAGCAAAATATTCTAGAGCGCGGCTCTTTAGGGCCCAGTGCAACTCCAAAAAGGAGGACAAATATGCGTCCGGCTTCATGCTGCGCCGGACGCCGGACAGGGCATTGCAAATCCGGACTGTCCGGCCTAAATCCGGACGGCTGTATTTTGTGTCTCTATCTCTTCATTTTCAGAAACAACCTTGAAACCGGGTGGAGACGGCACCCGAGCAGGTGGGACGCGTAGGCAAGAACAACTCCCTGCTGCACAGGAGAACAAGCTCAACCCTCTTCTTGTGTTTTTTGTTTTACTTCACTGTATAATATATGCTGGGGCAGGGACAGATAGTTAGTTGGACTTTGTGAACCAACCCAAACTCTGTTGCGGGTAGGAAAACGTAGACAACCCCAGAGCTCTGTAGGCTACTTGATTTCCAACTGCTGCATTAAAGCTGATATTATCGGACCTCTGCGACTCCAGACCACTCTTTCTAGAACACAGACTTGTTTCATTGAATACCATCATTACATATTGGAATAGACACAACAAATTAAATAAACTCCAACAGCCGCCTCTGCAGTGGATAAGAGAGTCTGCTAAATGACTAAATGCAGTGACCATTTCACAGCAGATAGTTTTAACATGGACCAGCACGGAGCCGTTCCGAGCATCGCCCTCCGTTCCTCCTCCGGTCGCACCTGGACAATCCACCGCCGCCAGCAGTTCATCACTCTGTTCTGTGTGCTTGTTATAATTATACTAGATAACTTTTCCAGAGGTATCTCTGCTATGAGTTAGTGCAAACCACTAAATTGATATTAGGCTACTCGGTGTAGAATGATGGTATTTTGGTGAAATGGTAGCTAATGTGTTAGAAGTAGCCTAGTTGGAGAGCTCACTGTCTGCTGTCTCTGGTGTCCATTTTTACTGTTACAGCTCAGGGGAACATTTCATTTATATACATCTGTATGTTTCACTCATTGAACAAATAAATTCAAATTCTATACGGTTTGTTCGGCTTGACGTAGCGTCCATTATCTGGGTCGGAGGTAGGCAGCGAGGGGCGGAGCTTCAGTTCCTTCAGGCGACACGCCCCCCCCAGTCTCAAGCAGAGAAGGCTGCTGATTAGTGATGGGCAGTGCTTGAAGTGGAGAAAAAAAGGTTCCGGTACTCTCTTGCATTGGCAAATCATTATGAAATTTGAGATTTCTACAGTGAAAAACACAACTTGGATTGCTGGTACAACAACAATTTATTGTTAGCCTATTTATTAACAACATAAATGCATAGCCTCGGGAACATATTTTATCAGGGGGGTGACTTAATGTTGCGGGGCGGCAGGGACGGACTGGGAGTAAAAATAGGCCCTGGACTTTTATCCAGACCAGCCCACCAGAACCTGCCCCCGTATAGCTACGCCACCACAGCTGCCTGCTAATGCATGCATAGTCTGTGTTTGATGTGATGCTAGTTCTGGAGTTCGATACTTAAAGGCCAACTTTTTTGGCTTTTATTTGAGCGCAAAATAGTTTTTTGAGCCTCGTGTAAAATAAAAATTGCCGTTTTTTAATTGGTAAAACCTTGTCTAGTGAAAGTGATTTTCTCTTTATTTTTCAGCCCCACCCTTACGTTTCTTATCCTGGTTTTCCATCGTTATTCTTCTCCCGGTGTTCCCGATGGCCAGTCCGCTACTGCGGGGCTATTCCGCGGTGGTGGAATTCTATTCTTCTCATGCTGTCAGCATGAGAAGTTTGAAGCTCATGATTCGTAGCCTACCCGATGTTTCTGGTTGGACTTGGACCTCTGTTGACGTGTCTGGCTCTGGCACACTTGTTCTTTTAGTGCCTTTCTGAAGCCAGGCTAACATGATTACTTACAAACGAAAGTAGTTTCGTTTCTAGGTTTGAAAGCAGCAGTAAAAAATCTGTTTTACTCAGGCATCAATTGATGCTGTCTAGATAACTTTTTCGAATCTAGCGTACCGGTGTTGTCGCCCAACTGGTTTCCACGCTAACTGGTTCCCCAGCTGTGCGTTCACATATAGTTAGCCTCATAGCATAATTGCCTAAGTCATTTTTTGCCCAAATTGTGATATCTGCCTAACTTTACTGTCCTACCACTGCTGCATCATCCTGCCTTTCTGCCTACGTCCTTAGCCAATCACAACACTTATTAGAATCCAAAAACACTTTCTGCCTTAGTCATCTCTTTGACTTAGGCAGTTTTGATACAAACAAAATGGCAGAAAACATGAGAAGACGGCTATCCAGAAGTGCTGTATTAGATCTTCTGTTTGATTCATTTTCATCTGGTAAGAGTTCATATTCAAGTTCAGTTCTTCAATTTTCTAGACACTAAATGTAATTTCAGTCCATCAAACGTATTATAAACTGTGTATTTAAAATTGAAATCAAATTTTTTGCTACAAGATATGATGAAGTAGCTAGCCAACACTAGCAAAATATTACCTCAGAACAAATCTTTACACTTAAGAAACATCACCATAAAAAGACATTTAGGCAATTTTAGGCATGTGAAGTATTTTTTCAAGCATTTACTTCTTATTTTAAGGGCAAATAGATTAGTTTGAGAAATTAGACATTTTGACTAGACATAAGAAATATTTGGTAAGTATTAGATTAGTTTTACAGTGAACCTATGCATTTAACATGGTTTACTCTGTTAAAATACTCAATAGCACTTCATTTTCTTCTTAATTGTCAGGAAATAAAGTTGATAACTATGCAGTGGAGTCAGAGGATCTAGATGAGAGTAGACCTGAGAAAGAAGGCAATGACGTAGACATGGGGCAACAGATAGAAGACGAAACAGCCAGTAAAGCCTCCATAGCTGAATCAGATCCTGATTTATCATCAAATATTGAATTAGATGACACTGTCTTGGATGAGGACTATAGACCTGAGAATGATGACAGCCCAGATAATGGTAGTGATACAGACACAGCTCAACACAGTGAAGGAGATGCAGGAAATGTACTTGAAACTTCTGCTGTTCAACGTCATAGGCGCCCAAGGCCAGATATGTGGAAGCGAGAGGTGATAAAGGAGAAGCGTCTTAAGGGGGAGAGTTACAATAATACAATGGGACAGGAGAGACCACCAAAGACCATGGGCCCACCCTGCACATCACTGCTTAAAGTCAAAGAAACGAAGTTGTGAACTACTGACTGAAGAGGAGAGAACAGATATCTTCAACAATTTCTGGTCCATGCCCTCCTGGGAGACACGCAAGCTGTATATCCAGACTCTAGTCGAAAATGTGCCCATAAAACAGAAGAAAGGTGGTGTTGCATCAAGGAGAACAACGTCCCTATTATACCACCTGCAACTGGCAGATAGATGTAAACTACCTGTGTGTAAGAATCTTTTCTGTTCAACACTTGGCATCGCCCCCAGAACCATCGGATCATGGTTAACTGTGGACATGAAATCCAAAACGGATCCGTGTAAACCCAAGATCAACAAGACTGGCCCACATGTGCCCATATCAGATGTTGACCAGACCTTTCTGAAAGAATGGCTCTCTGGACTGCCTACAGTCCCATCCCATTACTGCCGTCAGGTTCCCTCCTATCAGGATAAGAAGTTCCTGGAGCCGGGAACAGTTCTAAGTGATCTTCACAAGGAATATCAGAAAGCTGCTGGTGAAAATGGAGCGTGTGCTGTGAGTGAGACATACTTTCGAAAAGTATTCAGTGAGCAGAATTACTCTGTGTTCATACCAAAAAAAGACCAGTGCGATGTATGTGTCAGCGCCAAGGTAGGAAATACAGATCAGGATACCCTTACAACTCACTTGAAATTAAAGGCTCAGGCTCAAGCTGAAAAAGCTAAGGATAAAAAGGAATCCAGTGACAAACTTTCAGTATGGACAATGGACCTTCAATGCGTTCTTCTGTGCCCCCAGACGAAAGCAAGTACAATGTACTACAAAACTAAATTACAGATGCACAACTTTACTTGCTTCAACATGAACAACAAAGACGGATATTGTTATGCTTGGGAAGAGCATGAAGGCTCCCTTAGCAGTGAGGTCTTTGCCCATCTGCAGTCCAAACACTTCGAATCAATCCTGGAGGCCAACGGAAACATTGAGAAAGTCATTGTCTGGAGTGATGGCTGTGGATATCAAAATCGGTGTTGTGCCATCAGCAACACCTACCTTCATCTGGCTAAGAAGCATGGTGTCATCATAGAGCAAAAGTTGCTGGTTGCTGGGCACACACAAATGGAGTGTGACTCCATGCATAGCCTCATTGAGCGGCGCATCGTCAAAGATATTCACACTCCACGCGATTACGTTGTCATCTTTGAGACTGCACGAATGCATCCATCCCCATACAAGGTGACTCAGCTATACCACAATGACTTCATGAAGTTATCTGGGGCCTATGTCACCAATATTCGACCAGGTAAAAAAGTTGGTGACCCCACAGTCCATGGCCTCCGGGCTCTCCAGTACTTGGCTGATGGTCAAATCCGGTACAAGTTGGATTTTGAGTCTGAATGGGAGGACCTGCCTCAGCGAATCAACAACCCCGAAGAACCCTTCCACTGGGTCCCACTCTTTCCTGCCCAATTGCCAATTACTCTCAGGAAATTCAATGACTTGCAGGCAATGAAACCAGTGCTACCAAGAGTGGCCCACCACTACTATGACAACCTCCCTCATCAATAGACAGTGTGCAAATGAGTGTGCACAGCACCTGAGTGGAACTTCGATTAAGGGTGGAAAAGGAAAACAGTGGTTAAGGTTAGACATAAAGAAACAACTTGGTTAGGGTTGACAAGTTACACATCTTGTAACATCTAGTTATATTTAGGAGAGTAAAACAACTTTTGTGATGTTATGTTTGCATTCATATGTAAGAGAAAAAATGCCTAAGCAGAGGCGGCGGCACGGTTTTTGTGATGGAGGGGCGAGATTTTTTTGCCCCGCAAAAGAAAAGAAATCTAGACCCTCTGAAACGCTATTTCCTGCATTTTAGGGGGCAGAATTTCATTATACACTTAGCTACTTTTCTCTTACGTTCTCTGGAGAAGGGTGTGTGATTGTCGCGAAAATAAACTGACCCATGCATGTGACACTGAGGACAGCAAGTGCTTTAACAATGATCTTGTTTTCGTTTTCAGATTCGACTTGTAAAATCATGGTATGGGCTACAATTTTTTGCGTTGCGTTTGTTTACAGTTTAGTCGTTCATATCGGTTCTGCTCGTTTTTGATTTGTTATGTTTACCGTTATGCCGATAACAAAGCCTTCTACTAACATGTTCCTGTTCTTTAATGTTTCTAACACATTTGACTAGATCAGGGGTGTCAAACAGGGCGTCCAGCTCGGCGGCCGTCGGATGTCTTGGCAAAGTTTGAAAATTACAGAAATACATACATTTCATTTCTATAAAAGTAACTGCTATTCAGAATCCAAATGTCTATTAAGAATTTGGAGGTTTATGAGTACAAACGTTTTGTAATTTTTTTAATCGATCCAGTAATTGCTTCAAAAACAGCGTAAATGCGATGTCTGCTCCGGAGGCAGAAGCGCTCATTGCCACAGGCAGCAGTGCGACCGTCGTGCCCCCCCGGGATTTCCGTCCATGTAGTAATCATGATATCACGGAGAGATCTGCTGTAGATTTCCTTTTCGGAGCCATGTTAGCATGACGGGCGTGGCTAAAACTTTCCCGGACGGCGCTGGCCTCTGGGAATTGTTTACTTTTCCCGAGAGTTTCCGAGGGGCTCTGACGGACGCCGACAGATTCAAGTTCCATATTTGGTGCGTTGCCTATCACATGACTCCTCCGCACATCGGGAAGGTCCCGAGGAGTTCACAACACGGAAGTGAACAAGGACACAGCGTTTTCCGCGGCAGTGCCGCACGCCGTGAATTTCTCTCGACATTTGCGGTGGATTTTATTGAGGGGGGCGACGCCCCCCCAACATATTTTTCGGAGGGGCGACCGCCCCCCCTGCCCCCCCTGTGCCGCCGCCACTGCTAAGTCATGGCATATTCTGCCCAAGTCACTTTTATTTGTTAGGCAATTGATGATGGATCTTTTTCTTTTTGTATACTTGTTCACACATCTGGCTAAATGTACTGTTATAATATCAATAAAAACAAAATTTTTAGAAATCACATTGTTAGTTTTTTCTTGTTTTCCAAAAACATTGAAATATGACTTGGGCAATTATGCTATGAGGCTAACGATATCAGTCTTCCTCTATCACCTGATTCGTCACAAATTCACAAACATATTACTGGCGATTTTCAAGTCGGATCGCATATTTGCTGCGGCGAATATGAAAGTATGAAAGTATAGGCTACGTTCGCACTACATTACATCCATTCACGACAAAATAAATGGAGACAAAATAAAACATTTGCCGGCTCGCATGAAGTGGGATTCGATCGCACTAGAGCAAAAATAGGCATTACTCCAAAGCCCATTGCTTTACACTGCAAACTATAGTAGCTCATAAAAGTGCAGATAAATCGTTACATATATTAACTACGTTGGCCTTCAGGAAACATCTTGTTTTGGCTTCTTCTAAAACAACTGGTTCCCATAGACACTACCCGAATGTAGGCTACTAATCACGTATTCGGGGTTGTTTCAAGGCAATAGCCATATTAACCACGATATCACAGCCCCTTAATGACACCACATATTGCAAAGCAATACTTAGATCGTCGCTGTTAACCCAGACAATACGATCATCTTAAATGCGAACACTGCCGAGTAGTAGTCTATACATGTGGTAATATTCTACCCGCAACACATAGGCTACTTAGTGTCGCATATATTTGTGAATAGCATCCAGGTAACTTTGTGAGGTTTCTATGATACATACATTTGTATTTTGTTTCTAACAAACACACAACACATGTATTGCCATCATATTTCCTTTATCATGTGAAGCACTAAACATGTTGCCTGAAGGCCAACGTAGTTAATAAATCCGTAACTGAATTACTGAAATTTCCATATGCTTCAGTAGCGTGCGGTATAATGCAATAGACTGCAATTATGAATGTGTTTTTGCTCGTGGGATCGAATCCCACTCAAATCTTTTATTTTTCTTAACTTCCATTTATTATGGCGTGAATGGCTGTAATGTAGTGCTCACTACATTTGTTCAGAATATAACATGATGAAATTAATTGATTTCAAAAGATATAGCGAAGAAACACTCAGCCATAGGCTACACGAAATCGCATAGGAAACGAATGTTTCCATGTTGTGTTACACGTATTTTGATCGTATTGTCTGGGTTAGCAGCGACGTTCTTAGTATGAATTTTTAATATGTGGTGTCAGAAGGAGCTTTGATGTCGTGGTAAATGCGGCTATTGTCTCGAAACAATCCCAAATACGTGATTAGTAGGCTACATTCGGGTAGTGTCTATGGGAACCAGTTGTTTTAGAAAAAGCCAAAACAAGATGTTTCCTGAAGGCCAACGTAGTTAATATACGTAACGATTTAGCTGCTCTTTTATGAGCTACAATAGCTCGCAGTGTAAAGCAATGGGCTTTGGAGTAATGCCTATTTTTGCTCTAGTGCGATCGAATCCCACTTCATGCGAGCCTGCAAATGTTTTATTTTGTCTCCATTTATTTTGTTGTGAATGGATGTAATGTAGTGCGAACGTAGCCTATACTTTCATACTTTCATATTCGCCGCAGCAAATATGCGATCCGACTTGAAAATCGCCAGTAATATGTTTGTGAATTTGTGACGAATCAGGTGATAGAGGAAGACTGATATGTGAACGCACAGCTGGGGAACCAGTTAGCGTGGAAACCAGTTGGGCGACAACACCGGCACACAAGAAAAGGTGCCGGTAGGCCTACGCAAGAAAAGGTGCAGGGACGCTTAAGAGTAAAATGTAGAGGTGCCGGTACTGCGTACCGGTGAGTACCGGCCCACTTCGAGCACTGGTGATGGGAAGTTCGGATCATTTTACTGATTCGGTTCTTTGAATCTCGTTCAGTAAAATGAAAAAATATTTTTTCGAGTCATTCGTTCATGTCAACGGGGGGGGGGGGGGGGGGGTTTATCATATTCTCATTTAGGTTAGTGCATGACATGTGCACCAGCAGATACTATTTTAAAAGAAATTCCTGCATTAAAATAATGTATCATGACAGTTTGTATGATTTGGTCATTTATTATCGCACAAGCATTTAATTATCACGGCAAACAATTACACTGCACTAAACTGTAAGTGTAAATGTAAAGTGAAAATAACAAAACCAGTCAGTATGATGACTTGAGCGAATATCATTCACGTCTTAATAAAACAGCGGCCACGCGAAAGGGAATGAGGAAACTGTTTCCTCTACTAAAAAATACACCAGTACAGAGCCTATGCAGGTCACGTGAAAAATGATCCAAAGACTCGTAGAAAGACCCGAGTCGGGAAATGAACAAATCGTTCGTTTCCTCTAGCTACCACTACAGAGCCTATGCAGGTCACGTGAAAAATGATCCAAAGACTCGTACCCAAAGACCGAGTCGGGAAATGAAACAAATCATTTCTGTTTACTTGGACGAGCCTATGCAACAGTCCCGATGCGCGGCCACGAAAAAATTAACGAATCACTCTTCGAGAGGACTTGTTACTCCCGAGTCCTTGTAAGGATTCGGTCAAAATGAACGAATCGTTCATGAACGACACATCACTACAGCTGATTTTTTCACGATTTCAAAGCCTAATTTAACATACTTGTCGGTTATTTTTTCATCCGAATTTGGATGGGTAGTTAATAACACATTATTCTGTGGAGTGGCAAACTTAAAACTAGTTTTCAGGTCCACTTTACAGGATCTTTAACTTTTGGATATTTGGCAGCGTTGCCACAATGGACCGAATGGCTTCGCTCCATAGAGTTAATATAACTAGAGTAAGCTACTTTTGTCTTCCAAGATGGCGTCCCCATTCATTTCTATGAAAAGTGCTCAGTGGCGCAGTGAGGCAAGCGAGAGCGCGAGACTGGACGCGGCCATCTTTCCACTTTCGTGTCTTCCGGTCTAGCTTTAAACAGTGGCTCTTTTTTTTCCCTAGCTCCGAGACCTCGTGCAAGCTTGCAACTAGCTGTACACGTCATACTTTGCGACAACCAGTCGCGAGCATAGATTTATATGGTTACGAGCGTGTGAGCTGAGGCATTGCAGTTGCAGAATCTATGGGCAGAATGGGGTACAAGTCCGATAAGAATCAGACACATGATGCAAACTTAACGGAAATGTATTCTGTCACTGTATAGTATTCCTTTCACTTGTTTTTTTAGAAATAGGCTATAGGGCTAAATATAGGGCGATTCTAGATGGAACTCATCACATATGTTGCTTTTTTTCTTCGTGATATGAGTATGATTTCCAACGCATTGTATCGGATGAAATAAACTGTTAACATGAACAGCTCCGTCGTTGTTCTCGCCAGGCAAAGAAAGCTTAATAGTTATTTTGGTAACCGAAATCTTCCATAATGCAGACTTACCATTGCTTACTGTCAACTTTATATTCAAACGAAATGCCACGAAATTCACACTGCCTTCAATTTCACATCAGTGTCGAAATGTGACCTGTGTTTTATATGTTCAACCTAGAAAACCAAACGTCTATTAATGGATATAACGTGATCTAACAAGACGTGTTAATAATGTAATAAATAAAAGCTCGAGAAGTGTGTCTAAAATATATTTTATTGAACGTCTTTGCTCCAGATAGACATGTCAACAATCTATGTTCACGCTTAACATACTATAATATTTGCCATCAAAAATCTGTTTATCTGTTTTAAAATAACGGGAATAAACTATATTAACCACATTTAATGTATGTGTGACAACCATTTGCTAAACTTGCTAGAACAGGGCAGGCAACTCAAGCCATTTCTCCCTGTGCTCATTCAATATAAGTCTATGGCTCATTCAACTCCATGTAAATCGGCTATCGGCCAATGTGAACTTTTGTGCTCGTGCCCTGTTAGTATCCGCGAGCACATTTGCAGGCAACTTTTATTGACGTAAGCAAATAAATGGGGTGCTAGTTTACTCATTTCGTGGCATTTCGTTTGAATATAAAGTTGACAGTAAGCAATGGTAAGTCTGCAAATTATTAATATTATTGAAATTACATAGTTATGTTTACAGTGCTTTATTGGGGGGGGACAAATCATATTTTACCAGGATGGGGGGGGGGGTCATGTGCCCCCTGTCCCCCCGGGATTTCCGCCTATGACTTTAATGATGTAAGAAACCACCTCAACAAATAGTCTGGCGGCTTATCTTGTTCCTTACCTGACAGAGTCGTTGAGTTGTTTTGTGACCGGGAGAGGACATTGACCGGGGTGGATATGGAGTGGGCCTGGTCCACAGCCAGGGCTCAGTCTCCTCGACGTGGCTGATCAATGCCCTCACAATCAGGGGATTATTTTGGACTGGTATTGAGCCCTGTGTGCTTGTACCAGCCTAGGAAAGGCAGCGCCACACGTGTCACCTTGATGGCCGTCTCTGGTGATTATAGTAGACCCGGTTTCTCCTGCTCACGTAATGTTTCTGTTTTATTCATTTAGCAGATGCTTTTATCCAAAGCAACATACACACAGGGCGTATAGAAAGTATAGCCGGTCGGAAGTGTAGTTGAAACAGTATTTCAGTGGTCAAACGCACGTCGAAAAGACTTGCATTTAAACACATGCAGACACATGCTATTGTACATCTCCAGTTTGACCTAGATCTGTTGACCTCTGACCTCCAAATTATCTGTGAAGGGTCATCTGATTTCCATAATCCTCTGGTTTCCCTAGAACTCATCCTCCGTTTGTAATCCATTTATAACCAGCTTGCGCTGGACAGATTAGACACATACCGTCTTGAAAATCTCATACTTTTTCTTTTTTTCATTTAGATTTAACATTTAGATTTAACATTTACATTAAACATTTACATTAAATTTAACAGTTCTATAAAATATTATTTTATTATTTTGCATACTGCAGAACATTGCTCTAAATAAGTTATGACATGTATTTAGATGAATTTCTCCCTAAATGTTTAAAAAAGTGACAGTTGAAAATTCTGATGCATTTATTTGTGCTAAATGTGCGAAAACTGAGCAGCCTTTTACAAACGGCGCCCCATAGGCCCCGTTCGTCGTAAGGGTTGAAGCTAAGTTAATCAATTCTGCCATGCAAAGGCAAAAGACCTGTAACTTCAACTTTTTCGAAAATGTTTTTTTTTTCATTTTCGGAACAGTTAAGGTCTGCTTTAGCATGTGGCCAAATATCTTGAATGAACTCTTGTTTTTCGGAGAAAATAGGGGGTCGTCTTCACCGTAACTTCCAAAAGCCCTAGAGAAGCCAAGGCAGAATACCGTAACATCAGTTACGGTTCTTTGCCTTGGTTTTGCTGCACTCCTGAACGTTCCAGTTGACTTACGGTACTCTGCCTTTGTTTTACTGCCCTTCAAAGTGAAGTAACTTTTTGCCGCGCTGGAGTTACGGTGTTATGCCTATGTATAAATACATGTCACGCACGCACACAGACACACAGTATCTTGAATAAAGTTTTTAACAAAGTAGGCTATTACAGATTGAAGTTGTTTTATTAGCATTTAAAAATGGCCCACTGCTCTAGAGGGAAAATGTTGGTGGAGATGGCATTGAAACGTAGACACCAAGATCAAGGTAAGAATGATTAAGCTACTGTACAAGAAAGATAGATAGGCAATCTACTTGAATTAATTCATAACTAGCTAGCTAGCTAGCTATCGCGAGCTAGCGTTAGCTAGTTCAGGTAACTTCTTGACAAATGAAACCAGACTGCTCCATATGCGATCAGAATACACACAAAGCATTGGAAACAACTAGATGGCCTTCTATCAATAAGTAATTGTAAATCATACGCCATGAATGGTAGGCTACTTTTCGTGTCATGAAGACTAGTTAATGCCAGCCTAGCTGTGACAGCTCCACACTGACAGCGCAGGAGTGCGAGTAGTAGGCTCAGCCACTCGACACACCCCTAAATAACCCAATCACACACAAGCTCAGAAGTAACAATCCAATGTTACATTATATGGCCTACTTTTATTTTGTAACCTGATGGGAAAAGAATCCACTGCAAACCTCAGAGAAGTTAATTCCACAAGCTGTAGTCACTTACTGGCATAAGTCGTTCTTGAATATCCTGGTATTGATCCTAAACCCGAGTCTTACATCCTTTACTATTCGTTGTGTTAATAAACATTGCACATTTAAGACATTTGCTGCAATGTTATTCTACTACATGCAAAACTATTTTTTGTTTCATGTCATCTGTGCAACAAAAAAACTCAGTCACGTTCACTCCATTTGACCACATGTATCCAACTGGCCATTCCAATCCTTCTACTACACTTTGCAGCTTGGAGCAGTTCTGGTTTAAAATAAAAACATACCTTGTAGCCTATGATCAAACAGTGCATATAAATAGAAAGTCACAAAACAGTAAAATTATAACAAGGGGTACAGGTTAAGTCATGTGAGTTGTTTAATAATATTGTAGCAACCCAGGGATCTCAAGCTCAGGGTAAGGGATCTCAGGGTAAGGGTTAGGGATCTCAGGGTAAGGGAAAGGGATCTCAGGGTAAGGGTTAGGGATCTCAGGGTAAGGGATCTCAGGGTAAGGGTAAGGGATCTCAGGGTAAGGGTTAGGAATCTCAGGGTAAGGGTTAGGGATCTCAGGGTAAGGGTTAGGGATCTCAGGGTAAGGGATCTCAGGGTAAGAGTTAGGGATCTCAGGGTAAGGGAAAGGGATCTCAGGGTAAGGGATCTCAGGGTAAGGGAAAGGGATCTCAGGGTAAGGGTAAGGGATCTCAGGGTAAGGGAAAGGGATCTCAGGGTAAGGGTAGTGGGACAAACTTAAAATCAGGTTTCTTCCCGTCCGGGGTCTGTTGGCCTTCATGGGGTGTGGTTCTGTGGGGGGTAAAAGCAGAGAGACCAGCAGAGCGACCAGTATGTAATCATGTATGTACTCATACAACAAATAATTTAATATGCATGTCTTTTTTTATTTCAGTTTCTTGTGGAGATATCCCCTCTAAAATGCAGTTAAAATCTGCCGAAATACCCCCTGCAGAAGAAACTGTCTGGACAATCTTTGCAACTTCAGCTTTTCTGACGAGGAGCTGTTTTACATACCTGACATCCTTGCTCCACCTGGCAACCTTCAACTGGTAGAGCCCGCTCTTGCCCAAGCCACAGCACCAAAGCCCACTCTTCCTCCAGTCACACCAGACCTTGCTCCAGCTCCTGAAGAGCTCAACCTTCCCCTGACTGCATTAGAGCCCACCCTTGCCCAAGCCCCAGACCCCACTCTTCTCCCAATCACCCCCGACTCCACTCTGCCACTTACAGCACCAGAGCCACTCCTTGCTCCTCCCCCAAAGCCCGCTCGATTCCCATTGTTACAACCCTGTGGTCCCAAATGCAGGAGACAATGCTATATGCATTTTTCTGAGGAATGGCGGAGAGAAATCTGGGGTAAGTACTGGGACATGCCTTACGCTGAGAAACGGTCATTTATGTTTCATAACATAAGCCAGGTACCAACCGCAAAAAGGAGTAATGGGAAATCCAGTCAGAGGGGCAGATCTTTCATCTACCGACTGAAAGATGGAGGTCAGGTGCCACAGAGGGTCTGTAAGCTGTTCTTCCTTGCCACTCTGGGATACCACCCAGCAAACGACAGCCTGGTCCTTTCGGTGATGGGTAGGAAGAATCCAAATGTTCTTGCTCCACCGAAAGACCAGAGAGGGAGACATAAGCCTGCGAACAAGATGGACCAAAAGCCGTTGAATGACCACATTGAGTCATTCCACCCAACCATCAGCCACTACAGGAGGGAGCACGCCCCATGCCGCCGCTACCTCCCCAGCGACGTCAGTGTAAAACTGATGCACACAGACTTCATTGAAAATGGAAACAACTGCTCCTACGAGTCCTATCGAAAGGCTGTAAAGTCTAAAAACATTAGCTGTACCAAACTTGGAGAGGAGGAGTGTGAGAAATGTCTGTTGCAGGAGCAGCATGTGAAGGCTGACCACCAGGGATGTGATGCCTGCAATGTGAAACATGGCAACAACATTCGAAATCAGCAACAGAGAGCAGGCTACACTACAGGTCAGATGCAGAACGGGACTTGCCTGAAGACACATCGATCAGAAGTGTAGACCTGCAGAAGGTGATCATGCTCCCACGAATGCAGGTGTAAAGTCAGAGGTGTTCACTCGACGGATTGTGGCATATCATGAAACCTTCGCATCAGTGGGGAAAAAAAACAACAAAAAGAAGACCATCTCTGTGGTTTGGCACGAGGGGATTGCAGGGCGAAGCGCTGCCGAAATAACATCAGCTTATGCAGCTGCCTTGGAGAAGGAGCGGGACATTAGGCACATTGTCTACTGGGTTGACAATTGTAGTGCCCAGAATAAAAACTGGTGTCTGTTCTCTTCCCTTGTGTCCTTGGTCAACTCCAACGCCATCTCAACCAAAGACATCACCCTCAAGTACTTTGAGCCAGGGCACACGTTCATGAGCGCAGACAGTTTCCATCACGGTGTGGAGCAGGAGATGAGGGGCAGACCAGGAGGAGTGGTCTACGATTTTGAGGACTTCCTCTCTGTGGTGGGAAACTCCAACTCCAAGAAGGTTGAGGTGGTGGAACTCAAAACCGAAGTCATCAGGGACTGGAAGGATGGCCACTCTTCAGTCAAGGGGAAGAACATCCCCAAACTGGCAGGCCTCAGGGTTGTCCAGTTGCGACGTAGTTCGAGGAGCCTGTTTGTAAAGATGTCACATGAGGAGGAGGACTTTACAGAGCTGGATTTCCTGCTGAAAAGGATTGAGCTCACAATACCCACCACCTTGAGGCCACAGGACAGAGGCATAGAGGAGGACAAAAAGAGGGATATCGTCAAGAAGCTGGTTCCCCTCATGCCACCAACCAGAAGGCTCTTCTGGAACGCCCTACCTACAAGCCTACAGTGCTGCACAGATGAAGAGCAGGTGATAAAAAAAACAAGGATGGTCATCATTATTAATATAAGGACTATTAATAAATAGTAGGATTCAACTTTATACATAGCAGTAATTTATATCTCAAGGCATTTGCATTAAAAAATATATTGTATCTTCTATTTTATGAACATGAATTCTCATTTTGTTTAACATCTGTATTTTGTATTACATAAAACAATTTACTTTATATCTATGCCTAAGTGAATTTATTCATACAGTGACTTTTATATAGCCTTGGCTTACATAGGATAATGTAGTTAGTGAGTCTGATTTATCTGCCCCAGCACCATTGCTATCAGCCCTGACACGATGCAACTGTTTGCAGAAGACTAAAAGCACCTAGACGGAGGGGTAGTTTTATAGAGCTTAATATGAACTTTAACTGTGCTGTTTGGAAATGGGCACCAACTATACTTGTAATGAAATGTTAACTTACTATTTGGATGCACACGAACATAACGGAGGTTTGCGTAGGCTGATGGTCTGATGCAGGGCACATGTGGCTGCAGCCACTAACCGATAGTCTGCTAGTTGGGTGTGCTTTGCCTTCGGCAAGGGCACAACCTTTGTTCTCTCACATATATCTTCTTCTTATTCTTATTCTTATTTTCCCACCCCTAAAACTCAGTCAATATTTGGCCTACATAGACAACCTAGGTGTCAAAAGTTTCGTCTTGGTCTCGATTGCGTTGCTTCTATTGGGATTTACGTTCCGTTGCACGGTTTAGGCTGAGCTTAAGTTTTTGTGGCGAAAAGTGTCTTCTGTCAACGAAGGGTAGCAGTGCTAGCCTACGTCACTACGTCAGCACACGTTAGCAACGACGCATGGATACAACGTGATAGAGACGTTCTAGCACGCAAATTGGAGCTTGGATTATGAGTGAAAAATGCCAACCCCCAAAATTACCAACCATTGGGTTTTGTTGAGAAAGCAATTTCGAGTGGAACTGCCATCTCGGATTTTTTATTTAGGTTGTGAAAGTCTTTGTAATTTGAGCGAGTGCGGGTCGCCCGTGAGACTGCCTAGGCGGCAGCCATGCAAGCGTCATAGTAGTTTAGTATTTTCGTATTTTTATAGTTCGGTCAATTCTACACCACAAAACAGAAGGAGGGCAATGTTATGACGATATGACTATTGTGAAGACAGCCAGATGGTGAGATTTTAATGTAGGTTGCTGTAAAAACTTTGATTGGTTTGCTACGTGAGAGCCCCGTCAGCCTCCGTTGACGATTGCGTCAGCTGTTGTCGATCTTTGATGAGTATTTTCTTAATTTCGTACCAGGGTCAATTCTACATCAAAAATCAGAAGGAGGGCAGTGTTATAAAGATATGGCGATTGCGAAGACAGCCAGCGCGTCAGCATATTTTTGTGATTTGTGTAAAACTTGGAATTTGAGTGACACCACGGCTTGTTTTGACGTTAGCCTCAGTCAGACTCGGCTCACCCACTGGCAGTGTGTAGTACTGTCTTCAATGCCACAACTAAACTTTATGTCAAAAGAAACGTTCTCATTTCCGGCGCTTTCAAACAATCAGTGAAATGTGGAGCAACAGCAGCTAGCTTGCCTCTAGCAAACTTATTTTGAATTAGCCATTTCTCCCTACATTAATGTCAAACTTATTTACGTTTTGGGGGGCATATTTTCAGTTAGCAGACGGTACAGTTTGAATCGCGATTCCATACTGCCAGTGACAACGTTGTTACAGTAGCTTGTTTCAAAGGGGGTTTGCAGCTGTTTCAAAGGGTGTTCTTAATGAAATATGCAATATGAGTAGGCTAAATGCTTGAAAATATCACTAGAAGGGAAAAACTTAGAGGACGGACCCACCTGCAACCGACGCAAGCAAGCACATCCTACAATTTCCCCAGAAATTGTACCCTCTCTAGTTGTTATAATAATCCAATTTTTAAAACTTTTTCACAGTATACACACCATTTCCTAAACTTTATATGGTATAGGCCTACTTATATATAAAAAGGTATATTTCATGCTTACTTACTATTTGGATGCACACAAACATGTAGCTAAATAACGGAGGTTTAAATCAGGCGCAGATGGTGTGATGCAGGGCACGCGCACAATTATTTTTTGCGCTGTTTTACATAAGCCTGGTACTTTTAACAGTAAGTATACACGCTATTTCTTAAACTTTATATGGTATACTTATAATGAAAAAAAGTTAATGACATGTTAACTTACTATTTGGATGCACACAAACATGTAGCCTACTGGAGGTTCAAGTCAGTGTAGGCGAGGGTCTGCAGCAGCTGCAGGGCACATCAGCAACTGAATCGTCTGGTAGTTGGTAGGTTTTAATCCAATTATCTTTCGCGCTCTTTTAAATAAGCCCACCCCTTTAACATGTGAATAACTCGTGTTTAAAGATTTAAATCAACCGAACTGAATGGTTTGATGCAAGAAACAGGGAGGGAGTCAGGTGGCTGAGCGGTGAGGGAGTCGGGCTAGTAACCAGAAGGTCGCTTGTTCGATTCCCGGCCGTGTCAAATGACGTTGTGTCCTTGGGCAAGGCACTTCACCCTACTTGCCTCGGGGGGAATGTCCCTGTACTTACTGTAAGTCGCTCTGGATAAGAGCGTCTGCTAAATGACTAAATGTAAATGAAACAGTCAATAGCTGATTGTCTGCTATTCAATCATATTTTGCGCTCTTTCAAATAAGTCCTGCCCCTTTATTAACTGTGCTATGATTACTAGATTCTATAGATATATTATAATTATTATCATAAACTGATTTCATGAAGTGATCAGCAACCAAATGAGTGATCAAATGGAAGTTAATGTATTTTGCCTTGGCATGGCTCCCTTTCGTTTTTCAGACAATGCAAAGGCAGAGTACAGTAACTTCCGAATAAGGGTCAAAGGTCAAGTTTGATTTAAAAAAATGTATGTACATATTTAAGTTAATCAAAAAAACGAAGAATTGCACATTTCCAGTATCCTACCATCAATACATTTGGCTGGACAACAAAATAACTTTAAAGTCATTTTTCTCAGTTTCACACTCTGGTGAGTTAAGGTCTTTTGCCTTTGTAGGGCAGAATTGTCCCTTTAGCCCGTTAACAGAGTCAGATGGCTGAGCGGTGAGGGAGTCGGGCTAGTAATCAGAAGGTTGCCGGATCGATTCCCCGCCGTGCCAAAATGACGTTGTGTCCTTGGGCAAGGCACTTCACCCTACTTGCCTCGGGGGGGAATGTCCCTGTACTTACTGTAAGTCGCTCTGGATAAGAGCGTCTGCTAAATGACTAAATGTAAAATGTAAATGTAACATTAGCGAGCTGATTGAGAACAGCAAATATCGGTTCCTCAACGGCTGATCCGCATCCAAATCATGTGGTTAATTTCAATCAGGCTAAACTTATCAGGGAAATTGCACGTGCACGTCCTACTTCAAAAGGCAGGAAAGGTCGATCACCAAAACCGTGATTTTCTAACGGTATGATGGTGGAAAAGACGAAAGAGAGAGCGGTGATCTTCTCGCCATCCGAGCAAACTATTATAATGAGTCTCTACAAGCAGCTTGGCAAAAAATTGCCGATAAACTAAATGCGTAAGTTTTGGGAACATGTATAGGCTCATCTTAAGTGCCTCATTACCCCAATCAATCAGATCACATTTCTTTAAATGTGCCTGGTGGCAGCTGGCTTAATGGAAATTAATCATCGAATGAGATCTTGCTAGCGAAAATAAAGATCTCAACTCTTTCAGAATAAGTAGGGCCTAGATAAAAACAAGGCCAAAGAGTATCTAATTGATACGAATTCATAGACACTTATGAGGATATATGTACTGTAAGCGCTTATATCATGTACTATATATGTGTATATGCATGTAGGCCTATGTGTAAATCCCTCTTTGATTTCATTGACTGGGACATGGCCAGGGAATATGATGAATTGATTCATCAGCTGGTTAAGCGCCAAGTACACTTTTCTTACAGCAACGCATGCTGCGGCTTTGCCAATGTTTTCTGCATCACCTATACTGTATAAAAATGTACCTGACGCAAAAAACCTCAAGGCTATGCAGAGTCTGAAGCACAGTTAAAGTTTCAAGTAGCTTTATTGTCAATTTCTTCACATGTCAAGACATAAAAAGGAATCGAATGGGAATCGAATCTGAATTAAAATGTGACGAGAAATGGGCAGTGTAGTTGCTGAAAATGTGCGTATTTTATTGATGAAACGGAGACGCAGAAGCATATTAAGGCCGAAATATGCTTCTGTGTCTCCGTTTACGGATGGGCGGGCGCACGGATACGCATGGACTTCGTTTATGGTTCTCCGTAGGCTGTGGGTGCTGAAAACAATTCACCGCCAGAAGAGTAGGTGGCGCAATGGTGTTTTGTAAGTCGTCGTGGAGTGTTTATTTACCTAGGTTATCGAGAAGTCGGAGCAAATTTACAGCCGTTTCATCAATAAAATACGCACATTTTCAGCAACTACACTGCCCATTTCTCGTCACATTTCAATTCAGATGCTAATTTACATGTACTGTTTAGCTGAAATATGAATTGTAAGAACTTACAGCAATGGCGGTCAAAGGATTCTGTTCGTCCTGTTTATCACGGCAACCCCGCCCCCGCCCCTGACGCAAGCGGTTCTTAATACTGACCAATCACAGCCAAGGGGGTCTCCGTAGCTCTCCGTCGCTCTCTGAAATTACGATGGATAGTTAGAAAATTCAGGAGGTGCACGTCGAGCTCTCCGGGGCTCTCCGAGGGCTGACGGAGAGCTCGTAGAGGGCGTACCACGGAGACGAGGGCGTTCCCATGTGTCAGTTTTTCGAAAAACGCAGAAGCATATATCGGCCTTTAAGATCAATTCACGTTTGTAAACGTTGTTTTGGTTTGCACAACATCGCATTAAGACAGGGACAAACGCTAGCGGCTAGCCTAATAACGTGCTTTCAAATACGATGATGCAGGTACAAGCCAACCTTACTGGTTCCATCTAAATAGGCCTAATGAAACGTAATAATAAATAAATAATAAAATTCATAGTTTACCCACCTCTAATTTTACCAGTACACCACTGGGTCACTGGTTGTGACACGTTGTGACCATTATGAAATAAAGTGTTTTGTAATTCATACATTTTGAATGTCAGTTAGGCATTTCATTATATAATTAAGTCATTTATTTAAGCATTGTATGATATAATTATATATTTAGTCATGTTTTTAACTATTCATTTATCGGCTGCCCTAAAATTCCATTATAAAAAAACACAGACACACAGATTCTTGGCATTAATAGATAGGTGATAAAGATGTCTCTTTAAGGGTAACCAATTAATAGCCTACAGAAGCTATGGTCTATATCCCCTTTAGGCATCCAGAATGTTGCTTGACGTAGAAAATGAATAAGTATACCATAAATATGTGAGCTGTGAATATGTGAGCTGTGAATACATTATGTGATATATTGTGGTGGGTATACATTCTTATTAAAGGAATGTTTTATGCACTCAAGCCATAGTTATAGACCAAACACCATCATCCCCGCCCTGCTTCAGGACAAGCTCTCCCAGCTGAATGTGCCTGATTCCACCTGCAGATGGATCACAGACTTCCTGTTGTTGTGGAAAAAACATCACACTGTTGTAATTATGAACATGGGTAATGATTATGGATTATATGATTGAAAATGAGCCTCTTAATCACTTTTATACTTTTATACCTTTATATGTTATACTACTGAAAAGCCTGATGCAAAGCTGTTGACTGTTTAGTATTTCCCCTAAGATGTAGAAGAAAATCAAGCCCAAAGTGTTCATCTGGATGATTGGGGCTGGGTGTGAGAGAAGGCTATGTGAGCAGGCTCCTACCATAGAAAATGCAGTAATGAGGCAAATTTACGACCCAAGGCCTGGAGCCTAGTGTGACTGGCCGTTAAGGTCGGAGCAGGCCTAAAAAAAATAGATGAATTCTCTATGCACCTGTAATCTGAAGCCTTTAGAGAGAGAGACCAATAGAGTGTTATGCATTTGTGACAAACAATATTGTACCAATAGCAAAATTACAGAACTGATAAGGTTTTGATATAAAAAGAGAATGTCCGGAGGGATTTCTCAGTCTGATTCTGCAGAATCTGTCTCACGTTTGAATGGAATCACCCTGTTGTATTGGATTCTGATTGAACACTTGCATCAAACTCTGCCGAAGTTCCTGTGCTGTTTCAAAACTTAGAGATATTGACCAAAACTTGGTATATAGGATTTCTTCATCACTGTCTGACAGGAAGCAATACGTTAAGCTGGGAACACGTGTTCCCAGCTTAACGTATTGACTTAAGTCTCTGACTCCCGGTCCATCAGCACCGGATCTCCTCAGGGCTGCGTCTTTTCTCCTCTGCTCTTCTCCCTGTACACCAACAACTGCACCTCCGCAAACTTCAAGAGTTTGACGGACGACACCACCCTCATTGGGCTCATCTCTGGTGGGGACGAGTCTGATTATAGGTGGGGGAAGCTGACAACCTGGTGTAGCCAGAACAACCTAGAGCTGAATGCTCTTAAGACAGTGGAGATGGTTGTGGACTTCAGAAAGAATACAGCCCCACTCACCCCCATCACCCTGTGCAACTCCCCAGTCAACACTGTGGAGTCCTTCCGCTTCCTAGCCACTATCCTCTCCCTATTTTATTTGAGATACCTGTCCCCTTAGTATTAGTTAGTATTAGTTAATTAGACTTTGCACCTTTTGTATAGTATAGTTAGACTTGTTTAAACTTACACCACTTATTTAAGATTTACTGTTGAATGTATGCACCTTCCTGACAAATTAAATTCCTTGTCTGTGCAAACTTTCATGGCGATTATATAACCCTTTCTGATTCTGAAAACAGACTGACAGAGAAATGTGTTTAAACTATTAATTATCTGCTTACTACAACTAATCTCTCTCCGATACTGTACAGTACATGCATGAAGCGCAAGATTAAAACAGAACATTTTATAATTATAATAAGCTAGTAAGACTATTTTCTTACCCTTCCAGTCAGGTTCACGTTCATTTTTAGCTTAAAATTCTTCATATCAACAGTGTACAAGTATGAATATATACAAGGAAATCCTATTTAATAAATACATAAATCATAGATCGTCTAGCGATGGTGACTGAAGATTTTCCGCTATATCCGAACCTTTTTTCTTTTTTTTCCAGAATCGATGCAGAATTTCTAAAAACTGGATGGACATAACATTAACCAATATTATTGTGGAATTATCAAGGAGACTTTCGTGTTTTGGGGCTGAAAAATATTAGAGGATATAAGAAAGATCTTCCGTATACAACAGCATCCCACCCTTCCTTTATCCAATGGGAATGGTGTTCAAAGTGTCCAATATTGCCGCGGATGGGTTTACATTGGAGTTAGTTGAAACCCCAAGACATCTCATACTGACGCCAAAGGGTACCCTGTGCGTCCGCATCCGACGCCTAGGGCCGTGACAAAGCGTCGGTATTTGACAACTTGCGAATGAAAATTGATTTTTATATGGCTCTGGGATCACTATATGAAAGGGGCGATTGTAAACTACTGCCCTTCTGCTTGTTTAAAGGTCACATGACATGAAAACTTCACTTTAGGAGGTTATTTAACATTAATATGAGTTCCCCTAGCCTGCCTTTGGTCCCCCAGTGGCTAGAATTTTCGATAGGTGTAAACCAAGCCCTGGGTGTTCTTCTCCGCCTGTGAGAAAATGAAGGCTCAAACGCTCGGTTTGAAAATCTCTTATTGACGTAACAAGGAGCCAGGCTACCGCCCTTCTCTCTGCTGTGCCCGCCCAGATAATCTGGCCCGCCAATGAGGAATTGAGCTACGATTGTGCAAGGGCGAGTGCAATATCGTGTTTTCCTGCAGAGACATCATGCCATTTACATGCAATGATCGGAGAAGCATATTGCAGCCTTAAGTTGATCGTAGAATCCATTGACGATGGATCTTAGTTTTACGGGCCGTTTCCCGAAGCCATCGTAGCACGTAAGAAATAACGATGGTTCGTTATTTTGCACGTAGAAAGCTACGATCCATCGTTATCGGGAAACGCAGCCCAGTTTAATAAGTGTTTCAAAGAAGATGAGGAGAATGTCGCTTTGCAGACACTTTATTACACAAATAACATTATTACTGAAAATAGTATTCTTGCAATAAAACCTCAGTATGTCACAATAAATATCAGACACAGCTCACATCTGATTGTAAAATCTCATAAATACAGCTTTAGATATACAGGATAATCATATTTTTTTCCTTTCAATTGAATGCGATACAATGAAACGTACATGTGACACCAGCAGCAGCTCTTTCCATTATGTGGCACGTTTGTAATAATTGGTGCTGCAGAAAGGCAAGGTACATAATTAAAAAGGCACAAATGTACAGAAAAAGTGGAATTTAAATATTGTGAACCAAAGTATAAAATCCTAAAAGGATAAAAACTGAATTACATTTAGCTGATTAGGTATGTGGATGAAAACTTTCTCCTATCAGAAAAAATCATTATAAAAATAAAACTTATTCTTGCTTTCTTGTCTCCTGTTAAAATTATATTCTATATAACCTTTCTGATTTCTAACAGTACTCTCAACTCAAATCTGGTCCAGATAACTTACATGTATAAATAATGACAGTTGCACAATATACTTGGGAAAGTAGTATGTTTCTGCACAAATAAATAAAAAAAAGACTGGCAGCCAACACAAAACTGTTACATATACAATTAAAGTACAGCCTGGGAGCGTGAGCGGAGAGAGTTAGTCAGTGTGCGGGTGCAAGGGCAGGCATTAGTTTAGAAGACACCAAGGGGTCTTAGGAAGAAGGGACGGGCGGAGGTGGGGCGGAGTACTCCTCGTTCTCTGAATCGGTGGCGTCCTCATCATCCTTCTCCTGGTCGCTGCCCTCTGTGCTGAGGCGGTCAAAGCCTTGCCTGCTGTAGCCCTTGTGAGTGGCAAAGAAGTTGCCCAGGTTCAGACTGCCAGCTGCTTTGCCTGTAAGACAAACACATTAAAGTTATCCCAACCTGCTGCATGGATGGAAGCGCAAACATTTCATATAAATGTCTGGGACAAAACAAAAAATACAAATGGTGTTAAAATGTCTCTGTTTAAGGTTATGATTATGCTCTTAATTCTCGGTGCTTCTGAATGCACCTTTCTATTATCTTTGTGACTCAGGGTACAGGGCTTTGAGGAATTATTTTTTAACCATGTTTTTTTATTCAAGAAAGATAAGACAGTACAGAACGTTTCATGTAGGTACAGTGTCTCGAATACTTTTTTCTTATGAGAAACAATCCCACCCACACCACCCACATACTGCCGACACCAAAAAGGTCAAAAAATAGAAGTATTATACATATATATAATAATAATAATAGATACAAATAACAATAATATAAAATAAAAAAAACAGGGGGGGGGGGATTAGGTTGAGAGAGGGAGCAATTCCCACTATGTAAAGCTCACATCGGGCATCTGACAACGCAGCTGTGCGTACTGGGAAGAGTTGTTAAGGCATTATATCATCTGGGGGGAGAGTGGTAAGCCTCTCAAAGTACAACAGCAACGGAATCCAAATGTCATGGAACTTGTCAGTTGATCCTCTAGAGCAGGGGTGGCGAACCTGCGGCTCGGTTCGCTCTTTGCCTGCTCCTGTGAGGCTCTTACTTAGCGGCTGGGGGAATAAAAGGAATACAAAAAATATATACTGTATATATATATATATATATGGACCCTTTCGCATTTCGTGTCGCGTATCACATCGTTGTTTAAGACTTAAACAAACCACACAGAACTGTCGCAGGGGGGGGGGTGCGAGGCCCTGCTTATTGACATACACGTGATGCACGCGCAAGAATCACTTTCAATCCGCACGGGGACTGTCCATAATTCCGACAGCTATTATCCTGAGCGCGCGCGGAGCCACACAATTTCTGCAAGACGTGCTGACAAATTTATCCAGCGATCCTCGAATCGACTTGTGAAATTCTTGCTTCTTTTTAGTTTTATTCCTTTCTCAGTGCCCCACTCATGTTAGCAAAATCGGTCTTGCTCTCCTGTAGGTGACGTTTGTTTCTCCCGGCCGTCTCCTTCCTCCTCGCACTCTCACTCTCTGGTGTAACGTAAATCATGAACGAAAAAATACATGAGATTTTTTGACAAACGGGAATTTCATTTTAGAGCACATCGAGTCAAGAAAAGGAATACAAAAATATTGAAAGTAAAAAAAAAAAAACTTGCAATTGCAAACTTGGATTGCAAACCAGGCAGGCGCGAGGCGCAAGGCCCTGTGCGGTCGTATAAAAACGGTTATGCTTTGTATTATGACTGTCATTAGATCTGTAAGCCGCTGTTGTAGTGCGGGCGTGCATGTGTGGCTCTTTGCTATGGTGCGTTTTTTTTTTTTGGCTCTTTATGCTGGACTGGTTAGCCACCCCTGCTCTAGAGGAATATTTAATTTTCTCTAATTTCAGGAATAGCATCAGGTCAGTAAGCCAGACTGACGCAGTCGGTGGTTGAGGAGATTTCCACTCCAGAACTATCCTTCTACGAGCCAACAGAGAGGCAAAAGCAAATGCGTTTTTCTTATCAGTGGACAGTAAGACCTCACTTACCAATACACCAATAATTGCCAGTTCTGCATTCAGCCTCACATTTGTGTCAAATGCTTCATTTAAAGTTTAGCAAACAGTTGACCAGAAGTCACTTAACTTTGGACAAGACCAAAACATATGAGCCATGTCTGCTGAAGTAGAATTACAGAGGTCACATCTGTCATCAATGTCCGGATATATTTAGGAAAGTTTTGATTTGGTGTAATAAATACGGTTTAAGACTTTAAACTGTATCCGGTTGAGGCGGGCACATGAGGATGTGCCATTAACTCTACTCTGAGCACAATCTCAGGCTGCGTCAGATATCTCCATCCCAAGTTCTTCAGCCCAATCAGTTCTGATTTTATCTAACGAAACCTCCTGAAAAGAACAGATTGTGTTGGATATATTTGAAATCTGGCCTTTACGCTGCATAGGATATCGTAATATCCCGTCCAACTCTGAATTTGATGGTAAAGCTGGAAAGGTTGAACTCCATGTTTGGATAAAGTGACGTACCTGGAAATATCTAAATAAATCTGACCGTTGTAGTTTAAATTTCTTGCTGCCAAAAAGACCATCTATATAAAAGTCCAACTCTGTGCCACTGTGCAAAGGTATAATTCAATCTGGCTGCAGGAAAGATGTGGTTATTGGAAATAGGGATACACATAGAAAAGTCCAGAAGTTTGAAGTGTTGTCTAAATCAGCGGTTCTCAACCCTTGGGTCGCGACCCAAATTTGGGTCGCGGGAGTTTCTGAAAAGGTCGCGAGACAAATTCTAAATGTTAACCTTTTTTCCACTAGCCATGCTCCCTCTGTCCATTAGGGAATCCCTGCTCCCAGTTCTGACATTAAATTACATAAGCCGGCACTGGTTCTGTAGGCCTATCTAACAATAAAATGTTCGAACATTCAGCCAATCAAATTTGAATGCAGATATTTCAAATGTAGCAACATGCAAAACGTCACTGGACTGCGTGATGATTTACACTGACATGACCGGAGAAAAGTAGAGAAGAGTCGAGAATAGACAAAATAAAATGGAGAAATTTCTAACAGTCAAAAGAAAATCTGAGTGTAAACAGAGTACCAGCTCAGATACGTCTTCTTCTGAAGAACCGAAGAAGAAATATATAAGGGTGTACGACCCGGCATTTCTTAAATATGGTTTCACATGTTGCGTGAAGAATGGTGAGCAAAAGCCGTTGTGTGTGCTATGCAACGAGCTGCTAGCTAACGAAAGCCTGAAGCCTTCTAAATTACAGAGACATTTGATAACAAAGCACGCCAGTTATAAAGACAAAGATTTTGATTTTTTCAATCGTATGAGCCAAAACCTTGAGGCAACCCAAAAAACATTTGAACGTGCCATCACTGTTCAGGAGCAAGCACTACGTGCATCCTATCTGGTCTCCTACCGGCTAGCTAAATGCAAAAAGGCCCATACGGTTGCAGAAGAGCTTATCCTCCCATGTGCCATCGATATGTGCACTGCACTCATAGGTGAAAAAGAAGCAGCAAAATTTAAGACAATTCCCCTGTCAAACGACACTGTTCATAGGAGGATATGTGACATGTCCAATGATGTTGAGCAGCAGCTCACTGAACGTCTCTGCGCTTGTGACTATTTTGCCTTACAATTGGATGAATCCACAGACGTGGCAAGCCGTGCCATTCTCTTGGTTTATGTGCGGTATGTGCAGAATGGTGACTTTGAAGAGCAATTCTTATTTAATGCAGATTTGCCAACATCAACAACTGCAGCAGAGATTTTTTCTGCAATGGACACATACCTAAACTCAGTGGGGCTCTCCTGGTCAAAGTGTGTTGGTGTGACAACGGATGGGGCAGCCTCGATGACAGGAAAACATTCAGGGGTTGTCAAAAGAATTTTGGATGTAGCTGCATCAAACACTACGTGGAATCACTGCTTTTTACATAGGGAAGCATTAGCTGCTAAAGACATGGTACCGGAGCTTCACGGAACATTGAAAGAGGTCGTGAGAGTTGTGAATTACATCAAGCATAGTGCAAAGAATGCAAGGTGTTTCCAAGCCTTCTGCAAAGAGATGGGGAGCGATCACGAACAATTGCTGTATCATGCCGAGGTCAGCTGGTTATCCAGGGGCAAAGTGTTATCCAGAGTTTACAAACTCAGAAACGAACTGGCAGCATTTCTAGCTGAGAAAAACGGACAACTGGCAGACTTTTTTAACGATGACCTGTGGATTGCATGTCTCTCATATCTTGCTGACATTTTTGATCATTTGAACACTTTGAATGTGTCATTACAAGGCAGGGGGCATAACAGATTTGAACAGATGGACAAAATCGACTCCTTCAAGAAAAAGTTGAGTCTGTGGAACAAGCATGTTTCCAGCGACAGATTGGACATGTTCACGAACGTGAGTCAAGAGGTAGAAAACCTGACGGATAGGCCTACTGACAGATCGGTGCTGAAAAGGGTCATGCAAGCGCATTTGGAAAAGCTGCATGTGCGCTTTTGTGATTATTTTCCAGAGCAGAAGGTGCCGGACAAATATTGGATAAGGGAACCTCTTTTGGAATTGACGTGGAGACGGTGACTTTATCATCAGAAGAGGAATCTCAACTGGTGGACCTATCGTGTGATCATGGCCTGCAAAAGAAGTTCTTAGAGTTGATTCTCCCTCAGTTTTGGTGCAGTGTTGCACACAAGTATCCTACCCTTGCTCACCATGCAATCAGAGTTCTTTTGCCTTTCAGCACCACTTTTTTATGCAAAGTTGGATTTTCTGCTCTCACACTGCTTAAGAACAAAAGCACAAACAAACGTGGAACATTTGTTCCACGTTGAACATGATCTTCGGATTGCACTGTCTTCAATCACCCCAAATGTTGACAGACTTGTAAAAAAGAAACAGCCTCAGATTTCTCATTAAAAAGTCAAGCTTAATATTTATATTTATCTATGAATGTTATGAACTTTATGAAGAAGAAGAACAGAAACCTGTAAAACCTAATAAACAGATTTTAAAAAGTCAAGCCAACATGTTGTTAATGCTTTCTCAATAAAAAGTCCATGTCCATGATTTCTCATTTACAAGTTGAACATGTAAGTCCATGGATTCTCCTTAAGAAGTTGAACATGTACATTCATAATTTCCTATTAAGAAAGTTGAAAATGTATGGCTTAAGTCCATGATTTCTCAAAGTTGAGCATATAGGCCTAAGTCCATGATTGCATTACTGATCCTGACGTTGTACATATAAGTCCATGATTTCTCATTTACAAGTTGAACATGTAAGTCCATTTTTCATTAAGAAGTTGAGCATGTAAGTAAGGATTTCTCATTTAGAAAATGAACATAAGTCCTGTTATAAGTGGGACATGTAAGTCCATCTCTGACTAAAAAGGTGAATGTGTAAGTCCATGGATTCTCCTTAAGAAGTTGAACATGTACATTCATAATTTCCTATTAAGAAAGTTGAAAATGTATGGCTTAAGTCCATGATTTCTCAAAGTTGAGCATATAGGCCTAAGTCCATGATTGCATTACTGGTCCTGACTGTTACACAGTTGCATGTGTTTTCACAGTAAAACAGTGGTATAGTATTAAGCCTAGTAGTAGTGGTAGTAATTATAATAATACAATTGTTAAATTATTGGCCTGATGATTCATGCTGATTATTATTTGTTGTTGGGTCGCGACTGCGCTGGTATCTTAAAATGTGGGTCATGGAGCAAAAAAGGTTGAGAACCACTGGTCTAAATTGTGCCCATATTTTGAGGGTAGACTGTACTACAAGATATGAAGCATACTGTGATGGTGGGAAAGGTAATTTTGCTGTAATCAGAGCGGAGAGAGATGTTGATATGCAGGAGCTTGCTTCAACTTGGCACCACTCGGTTTCTGGAGACTGATATCAATATATAACTTTTAGTATGTTTGACGCCCAGTAGTAATTCCTTAGATTGGGAAGTGCTAGGCCACCCTGTTTCTTGGGTCTCTCTAGGAGCTCCCTCCGGATTCTAGGATGTTTACCATCCCACAGAAATGAAGAGATTAATTTATTCAAAGACTGAAAAAAGGCTTTGGACAGAAATACTGGGAGACATTGAAACAAATACAGAAATCTAGGTAGAACGTTCATTTGTACACAATTAACCCTACCTGCGAGAGATAGGTATAGGGCTGACCATCTCTGCAGGTCTGATTCAAATTTTTTCATGAGGGGTTTTAAATTCTTTCCATTAAGATCTGAGAAGTTACGGGTGACCTGTATACCTAAGTATTTAAAGCCACATTTGGTAAAACGGAAAGGGAGTTCATTATCTGAAATCTGAAGAGCCAAATTATTGAGTGGAAAGCATTCACTTTTATACAGGTTGAGCTTGTAACCAGAGAAAATACCAAATATACGTAACATTTCCACAATATTAGGGACACATAACACTGGATCTGATATATAAAGCAATGAGTCGTCTGCATATAAAGAAAGTCTATGTTCAATTCCCATCCTGCGAAGCCCATGTATGACATGTGATGTTCTTATCTTAATTGACAGGGGCTCTATGGCTAATGCAAACAGAAGTGGGCTGAGGGGACAGCCCTGTCTGGTACCCCTTGACAGAGGGAAAAGTTTGGAAGCCAGTTTGTTAGTTATCACTGATGCTTTTGGGGAAGTATATAACAGCCGGATACAGGAGATAAAATTTGAACCAAAGCCAAATCTTTCTAATACGGCGAACAGATAACCCCACTCGATTCTGTTGAATGCCTTCTCTGCATCCAGGGAGACAACCACCTCTGGAGTCTCCCCGGACGCTGGGGAATGCACCACGTTCAAAAGTTTACGAATATTTGTGAAAGAGTGGCGGTCCTTCATAAATCCGGTTTGGTCCATTGAGATTATTTGGGGCATTACAATATCCAATCTTGAGGCTAGGAGTTTAGCTAATACATCTGTGTTTATGAGAAATCGGCCGATACGACCCACACTCAAGCGGGTCCTTACCGGATTTTAAAATAAGAGAAATAGATGCTTCTGTTAGGCTCTGTGGTAGGTTTGATTGACTCAATGAATGATTGAACATTTCAAGGAGAATGGGAGCTAGCTGAGATGATAATTTCTTGTAAAATTCCACAGGATAGCTGTCTGGTATGGAAGCAAATCGTGACCAAAATTAAAATGCATTTGCAGAAATGATTTTTCATTTTAAGAATGTGGCTGCATTATTTGACTCATAAATGAAATTAGTAATCAATCATCTATTGATGATCACCCATCACCTATTTGCATTTTCTTCTTCAAGAGTGCTCAATCTTTCACTTAATTAAAATGAAAAAGAAAGACATTTGAGATTACATTTTCAAAATATGCCCCAGCAAATAGATACCAAAATTCAATTTGAAATGTAAAATTTGAAAATTAAAATGCATTTGCAGAAATGCTTTTTCATTTTAAGAATGTGGCTGCATTATTGGACTCATAAATAAAATTAGTAATCAATCATTCTATTTGCATTTTCTTCTTCAAGACTGCACATTTTATGCCATAATCAAAAAGAAAACAGAGCGGACATTGCCTTTTCGTTTTCGTGGTCTGCCCGCAAAGTACTGCCCATAATTTGAAAACGAAAAAGCAATCTGAGCGGCGCAGCAGAGTGACGTCAGTAGCCGCTCTTCTTCAGCTCCCTGCTGACCGAGCTACCCATCTTGTTCGGTAGGGGGCGGTGTGCACATCTGCATTGCATTGCAAATGTGCCGGGACATTTATTGAATTGCTGGGTCTTTAGAGGACGCATCACAGATCATGGCACTCCCTTAAATTGTGCAAACACAATTTAGAATTGTTAGAATTAGCTGAGCAGGTAGAATCTAATAATATATCTGAGTCTGATGACCGTGACCGAGTAGAACAAGTCATAGAGAGCTTGGCTGCATACTCTGCCGTCACAGATTTACACATTAATGATGTTGCCATAGTAAACCTCTGTTCAGTCCTGGAACGGCTGGATGCTGTGGAGCCTCAAATGGGACGAGGACGACCAACCATCAACATCCCGTTTTTTTTCAATTTGAGGGAGCGCCATGATCTGTTGCAAGAGTTTGTCAAAGTCAGTTTTAGCAGCCACATCTATTTTAGGAATATCTAAATCATTGAAAAACGGTATCATGTTTGATGTATCCTGTGGAAATTCAGATGTATACAGGTCTGAGTAGAATGCTTTAAAAGCATTGTTTATTTCTACCGGATCTATCGTTAACTGTGAGGCACTGTGAATCTGTGGGATCATACGAGACGCTGATCTGCATTTCAGTTGGTAAGCCAACAAGCGACCTGCTTTTTCTCCATGCTCATAATAGTGCCCTCTTGACCACAGGAGGTGTCTCTCTGATTTTTGTGTTGATAGTAAATCATACTGGGTTTTTAGAGCGATTATGCTTTTATATAGTTCTGGAGTTGGGGCTGTGGAATACTGGTGGTCTATTTGTCTTATAGAGTTAAGAAGTTTTTGCTCCCTCTGTTGTCCTGCTTTATGACGTGATATGGAGTATGACATAATTTCTCCCCTTATAACAACTTTCAGTGTCTCCCATAAAGTAGATGGTGATATTAAGTCTGATCTGTTGAATAACAAAAACTCATCAATTGCTTTAGATAAAAATTCACAAAACTGTTTGTCTGCCAGTAAAGCTGTGTTCAGTCTCCAGTTATTGCGCTGTTTCAAATTTTGAGAGAAAACAAGGTCAAGAATCACTGGTGCATGGTCTGATTCCACTATGGCGGTATACTCTACCTTCTTTACAGAAGGAAGAAGTGTTTTGTCAATTAAAAAATCTATTCTACTGTATGTATGATGAACACGTGAAAAGAAAGAAAACCCTTTTTTATGTGGGTAGAATAACCTCCATGGGTCAACACAGTCAGTTTGATCCATGAAATCACAAAGAGCCTGGGACATTTTAGAGCGTGTTAAAGTTTTAGGATTGGAGCGATCCATACTTGGGTCAGTCACAGTATTCAAATCCCCAGCAAGAATGAGCTTATGTGAATTTAGATTTGGAATCAGGGAGGTGAGTTAGTTAATGAAGCCAACATCACCCCAATCAGGGGCAAGTACGACTGGGGTGTTAAAGAGGGAACCTGACACTATTATAAACCGTCCTTGAGGATCGGAGATCGTTTTGGAAGGCGTAAACAATATATTTTTATGGACCAATATTGCCGCTCCCCGTGCCTTGGTGTTAAAGGTAGAATGGAAAGTCTGTCCAACCCATTTTTTTCTGAGCCTAAATTGATCCGCTATGGTTAAGTGAGTTTCTTGTAAAAATGCTACTCCTACATTTAATTTTTTCAAGTGGGAAAATATTTGTGCTCTTTTAATCGTCCCATTCATGCCATTAACATTCCAACTTATACATCGGGTGGATGACATACTCATGACTGCCCTACTATAATTTGTGCCATCAGCCATGCACTATGAAAGGGAAAAGGGGGAGGGGGTGGAGTGTGCACCCCATAGCAGAAAGGTGACTGATCGTCAACAACTCCTCTGAACTAATAATCAAACAAAATGAACAGAAATCCCCTTCGGCAGTATACAAACCCCTTTTAACACAGAATACACAAAAGTCTGTTGTGTCAATCAGTAAACCCATCCCAACATTGAAAACAACATAAAAACTAGAGAGGGTACAATTTCTGGGGAAATTGTAGGGTGTGCTCGCTTGCGTCGGTTGCAGGTGGGTCCGTCCCCTTAAGTTTTTCCCATCTAGTGATATTTTCAAGCATTTAGCCTACTCAAGAACCCCCTTTGAAACAAGCGAACCCCCTTTGAAACAAGCTACTGTAACAACATTGTCACCGGCAGTATTTCCGATGGAATGGCGATTCAAACAGTACCATCTGCTAACTGAAAATATGCCCCCAAAAACGTAAATAAGCTTTACATCTATTTAGGGAGAAATGGCTAATTCAAAAGAAGGCTAGCCAAACTTGACTGAGTGAGGGGATTGTTTTTAAGCGTCGCTTGCACAGGGGGGTCCGTTTTTTAATGACATTTTATTTTTATTTTTTGAACTTTTTATTTAAGCATTTTAAACATTTTACATTACACAACATTTCCTGACATAGTACTTGTGGTAAGTGACATCATAATAAACATCAAAAGTACAGAAGTATTAACAATATTAACAACAACAAAGGGGACGATATCCGTCCATGATGGCCAAGCAAGATGAATCAAAGAGGAAGTCCAAGAAGTGTCTCTTTCCAACAGTATTCTATCCCATCACCTCACCCATCAGACACCCAAGTATCGTGAAATACAGGTCTAATGACATTTTTACAACTGATATTTCTGTATATTTTATATAAAAATGCATAGGGCCTACTTATTATTTATAAAGATTACATAGATTTAAAAGCATCTTTTTTTTTGCTGCTCATTTACAACTCAAAATACGAGTGAAGTATAGAATGAAATATGTCTTCTCATTTCCCCTGCAAGAGGCAGCCTCATAGCTGCTAAATTTGGCAGACCGGTGTAAAAAATTGACCTAATCTCTATGATTTAAACGTCCTTTTAAGTTTTCCCTTCTCGTGATATTTTCAGGCATTTAGCCTACTCATATTGCATTCATTCATTCATAAAGATTCCCCTTTGAAGATTATTCTACGACGTTACCAGCAGTAGAAGATGGAATCGCGATTCAAACAGTACCATCTGCTAACTGAAAATATGCCCCCAAAACGTAAATAAGCTTGACATTTATTTAGTGGAAATCGCTTTCATAAAAACTCACTGGTAGCGATCATTGTCAGTAACAACGCAAAGTGCGATATAGCCCTGTGTGTAGAAGCTGCCCCGGTAAATTGTACTACTACAGTACAGTAGACTAATGCTGTGTTCGTCTTGGTAGCGATTGCGTTGGTTGAATTGGATTTAACGTTCCGTTGTACGGTTTAGGCTGAAATTAATTATTTTCATGAACAGATTGACAAAGTTTAGGCTGTGGCAATGAAGTTAAGGTTAGTAGATATACTTTTTATTTAAGTAAGGGGAGTGCCGAACATGTTCTGTCGCCGTTTGACTACAGCTGTGTAGATGTTTTTGTAGTGTCTCGCGTAGGCTACAGCGTTGCAGTGAGCTACACTGGTTTGAAACCACAGGTAATGATAATTTCACCCACAAATTGTTTACTTGTAATGTAATGTCATAATAAATCCTACAACGAAAATGTGTTTGTGAGGAATGTTTATTTTAACGATTGAAAACAGATGCATCATAGACCACTGTAGTATGTGTTTCCCGGGCAACAGAGGCTAATGTCGTGATGCTAATGCTTCAGTGAAATAGTAGACTACCGTTTCCGAAAGTAGATGTGGGCCTACTTCCTTAATAATATCAGCTAATATTGTACATTACATTTCACAATTGTGTTTCACATCACAAAGTAAAATGAGTAAATAGTTATCACCCTGGCATCTTTGCTTGTGGCGTTTCTGCAGCTGCCTTGCAGTAAAGCTATAGTTAGCCTAGCTATCCCCCAAGTTAACAGATGCAAAAGGAAATGTTCTGCTACAGGTAGTCACGCATGTTTTCGTGACGTGGTGACGTTAGTAACGTCAGTGACTGTGGCTAGCAAATTAGCCACCGTTAGCTTCACTTTTCACCACAAAAACGCAATTTCTACTTAAACCATGCAACGGAACGCAAATAAAAATACAACCAACGCAATCGCTACCAATACGAAACTTTTGACACCTAGGTTGTCTATGTAGTCCAGATATTGACTGATCCTTAGGGGGGCGAAAATAAACAATAATATATATGTGAGAGAACAAAGGTTGTGCTCTCGCCGAAGGCTTGAGCACACCCAATAAATAAAAAATCCAATGTCTGCCTCTAGAACATAGACAGGCCGCTGGTCCCTCTGTAAATCTTGAATCTTCCGGGGATGCATCTTTCCTAACTAAACCGTTAACTTACGGGAGAGCCTTTGACCATCTAAAAGTTAAACTTCAAACCGTTTTAAAATAATCAATATCGCCGTCTGACACTTGCCACATCCTCACGGACTATTCTGACAGTAAACTTGAGTAGCGATAGTAACGTTTAACATTTAGGTAACGTGAATGTATAGAGCTAGACCTTGTACCTGTAGCTATAACATGTAGTTATAGCTACAACTAAATGCTATAACATGTAGTTATAGCTACATGAGTCAAAGTTTAGAATAACCCCAAACAAACAAACTCAATTTCGTGATCGAAAGAGGATGCACATAGGCCGGGTATAATACAGATTTACCTCAAAATGATCATGTTAGTACTTCTATACTATGGCATGCGGAAAGGGACATTCCTAGGCTTACCAGGAGAAGGATAAGGAGCTATGGGGGGTGATTAGTGCCCTCACACACCTGAACAACACACAACCGTCGCTACGCCTGCCAATGATGGAAGTCGCTACGCCAAGCGTCTGCCAATGGTGGAAGTCGCTACGCCAAGCGTCTGCCAATGGTGGAAGTCGCTACGCCAAGCGTCTGCCAATGGTGGAAGTCGCTACGCCAAGCGTCTGCCAATGATGGAAGTCGCTACGCCAAGCGTCTGCAATGATGGAAGTCGCTACGCCAAGCGTCTGACAATGGTGGAAGTCGCTACGCCAAGCGTCTGCCAATGGTGGAAGTCGCTACGCCAAGCGTCTGCCAATGATGGAAGTCGCTACGCCAAGCGTCTGCAATGATGGAAGTTGCTACGCCAAGCGTCTGCAATGATGGAAGTCGCTACGCCAAGTGTCTGACATTATGTGGTAAGTTAGCTATGCTAAGTGGCTAGCTAGCTATCAATGGGAGAAAAACATGAAAGTACATGATCAAGTGTGGCTATTTCAGCTAGCTAGTGTTGGGCTGTATTGGCAGACCTGAATTAGACTCCGAAATTACCATAGAAAATTGTGTTGTGTGTAAATATAGTTTGAAGCAAGTTTTCATGTCATGTTTGGTATTAATTTCGTATTTTATGCATCACATGATTCTAGTAATGTTTTCAGTGTTGTAAAATGTATATTTGCTGGTTTGATAGCCTAGAGTTTTGTCGTGCAGAGGCCCAAAATGTGTTAACATATTCTCTTGTCTTGCAAAGGCATATTTGGCTTACTGCAGCCAAGTACCGGTGATGGGCCATTTGAATTTGTATGAGTCAGGCAATTGTTTCTTCATATAGTCGGCATCGCTATTTCAGTATGCAGGATGGGTTTACAAAAGGAGAAGCTAAACCAATCACTGAGTTTGATTAGCCTCCTATACTTGCTCAGGTTAGGTGCATTATGTTTATTTGCATTTAAAATACCTTTGTTATTGTTTGCTCTGAAGGTAGCGTTTGTTTCTGTATTGATTTTGTTACATTGTCATAATGTATTGATTATCTTACTATTTTGATAATAAACGATGTTTTTGCATTTAACGTTACTTGTCTTTGTGCCTGCTTTCAATGTTCGGACAATATTATTTGCTGGAGTCCTAAGTCACTATCAAGAGAGAGCCTTTTTATGTGTCCCTGACAAAGAAGAGGTGAATATGAGTTGTATGTGCTGGTTTTAAAATGTAATACCATTTCATGTATTCTAAGTTGTTTTGTGTCCACAGGAGGATTGGTTTTCACCACTGTTCTACCATTTAGTCTGATTGTTAGCTGAGTTCCAGTTCAAGTCTTTTATTGTCAGATGCACAGTTAAGTGCCACTTCACCAGTCGTTTGCTGTGGTCGTTGCTTTAGTCTTTGGCTATTGCTTTGCTCTCAGTCGTTTACTTTGCAGCGTTGCGTTTACAATGTGCCACTTCACCAGTCGTTTGCTGTGGTCGTTGCTTTAGAAACCTCATAAGGGAGGCCATATTAGCTAGCTTGTTAGCAATGGCGACGTCGACTGTTTGTGTCTAGAGCTGCTCATTATAGTGATGGTCCGCTCGGTACTGCGGTGTCGATACTGTCCCGACACATTCAACACTCACTGCATCGGAACAACGTTTCGAGACAGGTTTTAAACACACTTCCGGTCACGTGTCAAAGTGTTTCGAAACGTTTTGTGACGTGATCTTGAACGAAACCTGTCTTGTACTTGCCAAAAGACTGACGTGTCGGGGTATAAAATGAGGCGGCAAAGCCAAGGTTTTGAATGCGTGAGACCTTGGTTGAGAGATTTGTGAGAGTTTGAGACAGTTTGAAAGAGTTTGAGACAGTTAGAGAACGTCAGAGACAGTTAGAGAACGTCAGAGAAAGTTAGTTACTTGTGTGCCATTACAGTGCGTTCACACTGCAGCGACGCAAATCGCTTTCCATCGCTTGCCTTCCCACAGTTCACCACGCTCGGGGGCGTTTCAAACAGATTCATGTAGAATGTAGTTCTCTAAAGTCACTGTTGTAGTTGTAATGGCCAAGTGTGCAGACTTGGGTTTACGTACTCGCAACATCGATCAAAATACAACTTATATACAAAATACAAAACTGTTTAATAGACATACACGTTGACATGTGTAAAAAACGTTTTATTATATTACTCAAAGTCTCCGCTAATCTGTCGATACGATAGGGAGTTCCAGCCGGGCTAGCTAGCTAGCTAGTTACCACAGAACGAAGTTACGTAATGTGACTAGACTGAATTTGAAAGTACAAGCACCAACAAGTTCGGCAACCTTGCACCTTGCATAGTTAAAAAAAAAATTACATCTCTGTACGAATACAGCTATGTATCGTACAGGACTGGGTAAGCAGCCACACAAACGATTAGTTTCTCCTCCACCTTGAAACCTAGAAAGCTAGAAATGTGGTTGCTACGTTACGAGAAACAAGAAAACACTCCGATTGGCCATCGCTAGCGAAAATCGCTCCTCATTTGCATAAAGTTGAGAAAATCTCAACTCTGTCGCGTCGCTACCCACAATGCACCACGCAAGCGATTCGCCTGGCTCCATAGAAAATGAATGGAAAACATTGCGTCGCTGCATCGCGTCGCTGCAGTGTGAACGCCCCGTTAGCGAAATCCTGTTTGTGTATTTGTCTGTTTGTGTGCTGTACACACAACAGCACACAAACAGACAAATAAACAAACAGAATTTCGCTAATATATATATATGAATATGAAACAACTTTATACTGTGTTTATTGTCTCATACAGTTCGAAAATAATATTTGGGCTTAAATGTATTGTTAGATGAAAGCCATCGCTGCCGTATTCGATACCACGCCATCTGCATTGCAGGGTGGCAATAATTCCGTTCAACCACAAGGATCCTTAAGATCACAATGTGGAATTAGCTATAAGACTGTTAGTTATGGTATACTCGTAGCTGTCAGCAGATGTCGCTGTTGAGACTCCAATGTTTCAATTGTATCGGTGTTTCGAAAAGCCTCGATTTGCCCATCACTAGCTCATTATATGTTCGTGGTTAATTAGGTTAGGTTAAGACTATATATCCGTCGTGTTATTACCGTTCTACGGCGTTAAAAACAATTTTAAAGAAAGTTATAAGCAAGTTAGGCCGGAGCTCTCCTCTCGTGCGGCTTACTCCCCCGCATGGCCCAAACCGGAAGTCGGGTTTGAGGAATTATAATATTATGAACTAGCGGTGTAACGATACACTCAGCTCACGATTCAATACGTATCATGATACTGGGTGTACAATACAATACGTATCACGATATGTTGAAGAACATTTTAAATTAAACTGAAATCTACTAAAAAACATTTTTTTGTTGGACATACAATTTAGTTAACTACATTTCTGTGAATGCAATGAATGCATGCATGACACAGGTGCAGAGTAGGTTGCGTGCTAGTAGCTCAACCAATAGGATCAAACAGCCGTTGTATTGTAAAAATATTGCCATAACTCTACGATACATATTGTAACAATTTTGTATTGCGATATATTGTTCCACAATATATTGTTACACCCCTATTATTAACTATTGATCACCTGCATTGCTGATTCTGATAGCTGATTCAATGTTCTAGGAATATGGAGGGGAGCTAGTGATAACTGTTTTGTATATGGAGCAAGGAAGACAGAAGGAGGAAAGAAGAGAACAGAAGATGCCCGAATAGGAATTCAAAGCCATGTCTCAATTGGTTATCTTCATGTGTTTGAGGGTAAATGATAACGGCCTGCGAATGTGCTTGAAACCAGAGTAACTTTTGACAGGTCTCCCTCCATGAGCTGCATAGCTTTGCTTTGCAGTGTGTGTTTTCTCTCAATCTTAAATCACTTTAATCTCACTTTCTGGATGGCTTGGATTCCTTGTAAAATGAACCCAAATCTATCATTGCTATGCTAAAATTAACAGTTATTTTTGCATATTATTCACCAGCAGACGGCGATCTCTGCATGACAATTAATTGTGCTGTGTTGTCTGACGGAGAAAGTGGAGTCATACCAAGGGAAAATTCCCCTCAGGGAAGGAATGCAGGAGTGAATCTCTCCCTCAACCTGTTCTGTCCATCTGTCCATCACTATAGAGGTGAGCTCCAGGGGTCAAGAAAGAAGTCTGTTAATGCAGTCTGGCTCCTTCACCTAAGCAGATGGTGTTTTTAAGGGAGTGGGACAATTATGCTGTAGGAACAGACTCTTAGGACTCATCCAGGTTCCTAATCATGTCTTCTTAATGGAACAATAATGGCCAGAGACAACCGCGAAAAAGGCCAAAGATTTCTATATATAGTGTTTTGTTAGTGGTCAACCAAGAGATTTCAGACCGGTGGATGTACGTGTTGTGGGAGAAATCTGGGATTTCGTATGTGATTGTGTTAATCAAAATCAGTAGATCAGCTATTGCCTTATAATCTGTTAATGTATTCTGTCTTATTATTCATTCATTTTAATGTGTTCCTACTGTAACCTACTGTATTGTGTTCTGATGATCACAGGGTCTACAGTATGATGTAGTATCTGCCTGATTGAACAGCGGACACCTGCTGGCTACATGTTATTTTTGTGTATCCCTTTCTATAGGGCTGGGCGGTATGACGGTATATACCGTGCGACGGTAGAAATGTGTCTACCGGGAGAGATTTGGCTATACCGTTTCAACCGTGGTGTACTTTTATACTATATTTTTTTATTACACGTGTCAATTAAATGTCTGGTTGTTGTATTGTATATAAGCCATCATATAAATCGCATTCTTGCGATATTTAGAATTGTAGTTTAACTTTTATTTGATTTGCTATTTCCGTTTGACCTTGAAGCACATTTGCGTTGGTCTGACGGAACGGAGTGTATTTTGTCTAAGCGGACCACATTCATGCCGATGCTAATTAATTATATATTTGATGACCCATTCTGCAGGTAACCAATTCGATTTGTTGTTCAAGTTTTATGTCTCGTGCTGTAAAATTATTGTTGTAAAATTACACTGGTGGTGGCGTTGCTAGCATTCTTGATCTAGGATGACTAGTGAAGGCTAACTACTTACTGAGAGTGAGGTCATGCCGGGAAATATCAAACTGAGGCTTTAACATATCGACCGAGCTTTAACGAGGTTGATACGCCGAAACCTAAGTTAGATATGGATAGTAAAACTCAGACTGATCGCTTTCGCTCAATTTGAAATTATCGTTGGAGGGCATTACGGATCCGTATTGAGCTGTGAGTAGGTCACCACGCGGATGGCATGACTGCGCATCAGCCAATCGGAACGCTCATACTCGTAACTTTTTGGAGTCATTTGTTTTTAACTCAAGTGTCGTCTCATGTGAGGCAGTTGTTTTTGTTTGTAATAAATAATCGAGTGTGATGATGAAGTATGGTATGGTTATTTTGTACCATTTCTTAATTGAATTTACAGAACAATTACTATACCGTGATATATACCGTAACCATGATATAAAATGACTCATACCGTGATAGATTTTGGCCATATCACCCACCCCTACCTTTCTACAATAAATTATGTCCTTTGACCTCATTTTTTGGCTCTAATCAGCTGGTTGTCAAATACTTTGTGTCACTGTACTTATTCCTCCGATGCTACCTGTAGCCTGACAGCTACTCCTTAATCTTCCTTCTCACATGGGGATAGCCAGTGATGCTGTGTTGACAGACGAGCTGTGACCCTTGGGAGGCAGTGCCCACAGGTCTGTGGTTCACCATTGGTGCAGAAGCTTCATTAATTCATGTTGGCATGAGGTAACATACATTAGCTCCTCCTACTTGTGGGTGCCGGAGTAGAGCATTCTTTTTTACTAAGATGGCTAGATGCATGTTGGTGATTGTATTGTGATTCTCTTTGATAAGGATAGTAGGCTATAATATTTACGTGGTTGGACATCAACACGTATAGACAATATATTCAAATGTATTCCGGTAGTGTTAGCATCTGGTCATGGGTTTGCAAACTGAAAGTAAAATTCTCACCCTCCTGGGAAATCTATACTTCTGGTTTTGTGTAAGGCCTTTTTTAAATTATTTATTTATCTCGCTAGAGTCAAGTATGGTAATTAATTAAGGGACTAAGTGGTAACTTGCATCCAACATGCTGCACAAACTGTAACCACACACCTCTGAGTTTTCCCAAGATTCCTCCAGCAGAGTTAGGTTCCAGTTTCACCTCACACCCATCTGTGAGAAAAGAAGAGGATTCCAATTCCATAATTCCATCCCATTGACATAAAGCCCAGCAAGTATTGGTTAAAACACTTGAATCTTGTTTACTGTTGTTGCATTTTCAAGTGTTTATACCTAAAGACAGAATTGACCAACAGATTTATAGCAACTACTACCTCTAGTACCTCTTTACTACCTCTTTATTGCATCGTCGGGTTAAACACATGACTGTACTAAATGAACGCATTACTATTTACCAGTCACTTTTATCCAAAGCAAAGTACAGGTGGGGGAGGGATTCAAAACTGCGACCTCTTGAGCTGCAGTCTGTACCAAGCCATCAAAATATTTAAGTCACCATACACTTCGAATACAGTATAAAGAGTTAGAGTAGGAAAAGTGTGTACAAACACTTTTCCTACCACCAAAGACCCTTTGTTACTCCAGGCAGTAGTCATCACAGCTATATGAAGAAGCAGCTGCATTGGGTCATTTTGCGTACCTCCATACATCCTGCTCTTCCTCCAGCGGATAAACAGCCCAATGGAGATGACCACCACCACTGGGATGAGCAGGAGGGTGGTAATGACAGCCGGGGACACTCCCCGGGCACTCTGTTTGGCTATGGTCTTGACCTTCTGCTTATCCTCCTCATGGGTCTGCTGCTGCTGGGATTTGGGGGGTGGAGGTGACTCAGGGGCATGGTGGTGTTCCTGGGTTGGGACCTCTGGGGGCTTCTGTTGACTGGCCACTGCCATATGAAAGGACACCGTGTGTACAGGCTTCAGGTTGGTCTGGACAAAGGTCTCCGTTTCTATAGAGAGGTGTATTTATGATGAGGATGGTAAATTTACTATAATTGATTGCGACATGAGAATGAAAGTTCACAGGTAAATGTTACTAGAAAAAAGGATTTGGAACATTGCATTAGTTCTGCTTGAAATATTGAGCAATTACATTGACATTTTAGTCATTTAGCAGACGCTCTTATCCAGAGAGACTTACAGTAAGTACAGGAACATTCCCCTGAGGCAAGTAGGGTGAAGTGCCTTGCCCAAGGACACGTCATTTGACACAGCTGGGAATCAAACTGGCAACCTTCAGATTACTAGCCCGATTCCCTAACCGCTCAGCCACCTGACTCGTATTAAATAGGGGTGGGACTCTTTTAGTACCTCACAATTCGATTCGATTCTTGGGGTCAAAAATCGATTTTTAGCGATTTTGTATAAAAACAAAACAAAAACAAAGACTGAATCACGATTCAAATGTGAATAGATTTTTTCCCCCCACCCCTAATATTCAACATATTTTTCTCCCCAAATACTGAAAGTCCTTAATCTAGTTGCTGCACAGTTTTAACTCCAGGAAATAAAAACTCAAATATTGACAGACTGTCAGAAAAATTATAAAATATAGCTCTACACACACTTTGCTGTGGTTATTTAAAATGAATAGGCACACTGCTGACCTAAACAATTCAAACAAAGACCGGAAGTCTGAGCTACAAGTTTCCCTTATATATTAAAAGATAATTCAGGGCTCCAGACTAACTTTTTACTAGGAGCACTAGTAACTGAAAATGTTAGGGGCACAAGCAGAAAATGTAAGGGGGCACACACCTTAATTCAACCTGCAACCCAATTTTTCAAATTTTCCCAATTTTTTATGCATTACTGATAATGTGCTATTTTAGTTCACAGAAGGGCTGTGCGATATGACCAAAATGTCATATCTTGATATAGATCCTTTCATATCCCGATAACGATACATATCACGGTACGGCACTTTCTTTCAATTCAATGAATAGTTTATATAAAATGACCACATGGAGAGGCCAATTTCTTAAAAATATTTTATTATGTACCGACAAATAAAAAGTATTTTTTAAGGCTTAAAATTGCGGCCATTTTGGTCACACATGCTACCGAAATGTAATCTGTGTGACCTCAAAAAATATTTGGGTGTAGCAGACTACTTGTACATAATTCATTGGGACAGGTTCAAGTGGACACTGCACCTTTAAGGGCGCAGTGAGGTATAACTGTTGTGGCGCAACATGTTTTCATTTATCTACAAAATGCTTGCAAAATGCACAGTAATATGTGCCTGCTGTGAGCTGATACAGTGACCAGTCCACCGTTCTATCCAACATTACATAATCAATTAAACTTCATCTTTAGATTGTTAACTTTAATACAGATTTTACATTGGTTAATATTAGCCGTCAATCACTCCCTTTGCAAGACACTCGAGCGAGACACACGAGTGTAGTTGACGTTACACACGTAGTTGAATAATCACTCACGGACCCTCACACACGTTGGCCAACTCTGGCAGACTTGCTCCCTCATCGTTTTTGAAAAAGAAAAAATATAATAATAATTTGCAGGTGGCACATGTGCGAGTAGTTGTAAAAAATACTTGAAAGGGGCGATTGATTGCAAAACCGATTTTACCTTGTCATAGTTGAAAAATGACAGTTTGGTGTGTAAAATAGACATACAGTGAACCTCAAAGTCCATTGAAACTTGCAAACGCTAGCTTTTGAAACAGTGCACGTCACAACTTGCAGCATCAACTTTGTATTGAATTTACATTTACCCGCCCTCTGGTTTTCTGGTCCAGGAACATAAACGGAGGTCGCATAGATCTCCGACACTTTTTTAGCTAACTGCGAGCTGCTCGGTACTTCCACAGGAATTACAAATAAGAAAGTTAATAAGTTTTCAAGATATTGAAAATGTAGCGCCGTAAATGCAGTGTTCCAGGCTGTACCGGGAATCGTGACCCTTTTCACTATCTTCCCAAAGAACAAGACACTAGACAGGCATGGCTGATGTTTATCTATGGGAATATCCCTATTAAGTACGACGCTAAAGTATTAATTTGCTCGAACCATTTCACAGAGGACACTTTCGAAAACTGGGGACAATTTTAATCAGGATTTGCTATGAAGCTGTTGCTGAAAAGAGGGTTAGGGTTAGGGTCAATTTTTCCAACAAGAATGTGTGATGATTTAGTTTATTGGCAATGGGGCTAACGTTATTTCTTGTTCCTGACTGTGTTTCATTCAAATAAATAACCCGTGTTGTCATGTAAATCTACAATTCAAGATGCATGTTTGTCCAGATCTATTTTTCAGCAAGATAGCTAGAGCTAACTGAAACTGAGTTGAATCACGATAGTTTGTGTTTGCTAAGCTGTAGCTAGTGCTAACGTTACCCACCTAAGTCGATCCTGTTTGGGTTAGACAATGTTTTTCATGTTCCTGACTGTGTTTCATTCGAATAAATAACCCGTACATGTAAATCTACAATTCACGATGCATGTTTGTCCAGATCTTTGGTTATTTTTTATCTAGGTAGCTAACGTTAACTGAAGCTGAGTTGAATCACAATATAGTTAGGTTGCTAAGCTGTAACGTATGGAGTTAAATTAGTTTCATAATTCAAACAAACAAACGTAACACGATTCACAAATAAATGTAACGCGATTCACAAATGTATTTCGTGATTCACAAATGTAACGCGATTCACAAATAAATGACCCCATTACATTTGTTTGCAACCTGACGAACACGAGTTACAAATCGGAGAACACGAGTTACAAATCGGAGAACACAGTTACAAATCGTAGAACACGAGTTACAAATCCCTGCATTTGTGTGTGTGGATTTTTGGAACTTTCCTGACGCGCTTAGATTCACAAATCTTTTTGTAACTCGTGTTCTTTAATTTGTGAATCGCGTTACATTTGTGAATCACAAAATACATTTGTGAATCGCGTTACATTTATTTGTGAATCATGAAATACATTTGTGAAGCGTGTTACGTTTGTTTGTGAATTATGAAACTAATCTAACTCCATAGTAATGTTCTACCCACCTAAGTCGATCCATTTTGCTTCGACAACAGAAGTGGAAACTAACTTACTCATTTCAAATGTTATCTAGTCAATCTGTTGAAAACAGTTGTGTAGACACAATAGATTTATTTGTACGTTTTTATTTCAAGTCTCCACCTTCGTTGTTTCAGTGAGTGTTGGCCGTGTTGCGTCTTTACTCCACAGCTTCACTCGTTGTAAACCAACCAATCAGCGTGCAGCTCATCTATATATTCATGAGCATAGTGCTACCATAAAAGGAGAAAACCTAGCGTTTTTTCCCGGGAACATTTCAGAGGATGTATCAGGGGGCATAGAACAGCACCCGGGCCATTTTCAGCCCAACCAATGTGACATATCCTATTCGGAGACCTTAAGGAACAGTGTGAAATACCCAAAAAACCCAGTCAATCATCCCTTACTTGAACAGTCTCAAAAGATTGTTGCAAAATGTGACCTTTAGGTCGCAATCTAGAGTCCTGTAATTGCAGTAGTTTATCTTCATGCAGACCAAGTCAGGTGTTCAAACAAGGGCGTAGGTTTGGTCTCAGCTTTGGTAGGGACACTTGTTTGTTCAGACATATTTTTTTTTATATGTAGGTAATTGGTTCAGGTTTTATTGAGCTGTACTAGGCCTACATCATCTGTACTGGACTTCTGAGCAATGAAATCATATATGATGCAGACATTTGGGCATACCAATTTAGAGCACCTTTTTACTATTTACAAGTATAAGTGTGAATGATAACATTCATGGGTAACATTGTCTAAACATCCCTTAAAAAACTGCAATTTAATGCAATCTTTACCAAAATGGACAATTCAACTTCACACCTGATGCTGATTCATCACCAACCTGCTCTACATCTGTATCTTCAGGGTGCTTTTTTTCCTGCACAGTAATTCATCAATTTAATACAGACACTAACCATGCTTAGTTGACTGCTGACATTGGTCGAGATTACAGGGATAAGCATATTACTATCCAAGGGATCATATAGGCCTTCTTATGATCAGTTAATATCACTTTTTAGTTGTTAGCCTGCTGGTACTAGGCTAAACTAGCATGGTCCCATTAAAGTTACATGCTCTACTACACTAACAACTTTCAAAACATGTTTCCATTGTACAATGGGTGGCGATGTAAGGCTAGCAGGTTTGCACTGTGTGTAGTTTTCCTACTAGCTAACGTTAACTAACAACGACCTTCTTGATAGCTACTTACTCTCTGGGTGGTGAAAAAACTTCTGATATCTCTTTTTGGGTGACATTTTCCTATCTATAAAGCACAAAAGGGTCAAAAATATCAATGCTGAGACCAAACTAAATACTAATGAGGACTTATATGTACAACTTTTTATTGAGAAAGCATTAACAACATGTTGGCTTGACTTTTTAAAATCTGTTTATTAGGTTTTACAGGTTTCTTTTCTTCTTCTTCATAAAGTTCATAACATTCATAGATAAATATAAATATTAGGCTTGACTTTTTAATGAGAAATCTGGGGCTGTTTCTTTTTTACAAGTCTGTCAACATTTGGGGTGATTGAAGACAGTGCAATCCGAAGATCATGTTCAACGTTCAGTTTGTTTCTGCTTTTGTTCTTAAGCAGTGTGAGAGCAGAAAATCCAACTTTGCATAAAAAAGTGGTGCTGAAAGGCAAAATAACTCTGATTGCATGGTGAGCAAGGGTAGGATACTCGTGTGCAACACTGCACCAAAACTGAGGGAGAATCAACTCTAAGAACTTCTTTTGCAGGCCACGATCACACGATAGGTCCACCAGTTGAGATTCCTCTTCTGATGATAAAGTCACCGTCTCCACGTCAATTCCAAAAGAGGTTCCCTTATCCAATATTTGTCCGGCACCTTCTGCTCTGGAAAATAATCACAAAAGCGCACATGCAGCTTTTCCAAATGCGCTTGCATGACCCTTTTCAGCACCGATCTGTCAGTAGGCCTATCCGTCAGGTTTTCTACCTCTTGACTCACGTTCGTGAACATGTCCAATCTGTCGCTGGAAACATGCTTGGTCCACAGACTCAACTTTTTCTTGAAGGAGTCGATTTTGTCCATCTGTTCAAATCTGTTATGCCCCCTGCCTTGTAATGACACATTCAAAGTGTTCAAATGATCAAAAATGTCAGCAAGATATGAGAGACGTGCAATCCACAGGTAATCGTTAAAAAAGTCCGCCAGTTGTCCGTTTTTCTCAGCTAGAAATGCTGCCAGTTCGTTTCTGAGTTTGTAAACTCTGGATAACACTTTGCCCCTGGATAACCAGCTGACCTCGGCATGATACAGCAATTGTTTGTGATCGCTCCCCATCTCTTTGCAGAAGGCTTGGAAACACCTTGCATTCTTTGAGCTATGCTTGATGTAATTCACAACTCTCACAACCTCTTTCAATGTTCCGTGAAGCTCCGGTACCATGTCTTTAGCAGCTAATGCTTCCCTATGTAAAAAGCAGTGATTCCACGTAGCGTTTGATGCAGCTACATCCAAAATTCTTTTGACAACCCCTGAATGTTTTCCTGTCATCGAGGCTGCCCCATCCGTTGTCACACCAACACACTTTGACCAGGAGAGCCCCACTGAGTTAGGTATATGTCCATTGCAGAAAAAATCTCTGCTGCAGTTGTTGATGTTGGCAAATCTGCATTAAATAAGAATTGCTCTTCAAAGTCACCATTCTGCACATACTGCACATAAACCAAGAGAATGGCACGGCTTGCCACGTCTGTGGATTCATCCAATTGTAAGGCAAAATAGTCACAAGCGCAGAGACGTTCAGTGAGCTGCTGCTCAACATCATTGGACATGTCACATATCCTCCTATGAACAGTGTCGTTTGACAGGGGAATTGTCTTAAATTTTGCTGCTTCTTTTTCACCTATGAGTGCAGTGCACATATTGATGGCACATGGGAGGATAAGCTCTTCTGCAACTGTATGGGCCTTTTTGCATTTAGCTAGCCGGTAGGAGACCAGATAGGATGCACGTAGTGCTTGCTCCTGAACAGTGATGGCACGTTCAAATGTTTTTTGGGATGCCTCAAGGTTTTGGCTCATACGATTGAAAAAATCAAAATCTTTGTCTTTATAACTGGCGTGCTTTGTTATCAAATGTCTCTGTAATTTAGAAGGCTTCAGGCTTTCGTTAGCTAGCAGCTCGTTGCATAGCACACACAACGGCTTTTGCTCACCATTCTTCACGCAATATGTGAAACCATATTTAAGAAATGCCGGGTCGTACACCCTTATATATTTCTTCTTCGGTTCTTCAGAAGAAGACGTATCTGAGCTGGTACTCTGTTTACACTCAGATTTTCTTTTGACTGTTAGAAATTTCTCCATTTTATTTTGTCTATTCTCGACTCTTCTCTACTTTTCTCCGGTCATGTCAGTGTAAATCATCACGCAGTCCAGTGACGTTTTGCATGTTGCTACATTTGAAATATCTGCATTCAAATTTGATTGGCTGAATGTTCGAACATTTTATTGTTAGATAGGCCTACAGAACCAGTGCCGGCTTATGTAATTTAATGTCAGAACTGGGAGCAGGGATTCCCTAATGGACAGAGGGAGCATGGCTAGTGGAAAAAAGGTTAACATTTAGAATTTGTCTCGCGACCTTTTCAGAAACTCCCGCGACCCAAATTTGGGTCGCGACCCAAGGGTTGAGTACCGCTGCTGTAAGGAATATCTTATACAATCAAAATCCCCCAAAAGTTTAAATATAAAATCTTCATAAAATGTAAAATGCACCTTCTATTTCTTGTACTTCGATTCCACCTTTCTTAACAGAACGATGTTCAGCTTCTGAAACAAAAACAAAGAAAAGGCATATCCTTGTTACTCAGGCAAAAGTTCTGAAAGGATGTAAGAATTTCTAAATCCCAGTAACTTTTTATTAACATTTATTTCAACTGATACTACAGACAGATAATAGCACAGTGAAATATACATTTTGGCCATTATTTGTACTGTACAGGATATATTAGATTTGCAATGATTAATGATTTAAAGTAGGTAATTCCTTTTAATTTTAAATTCCAGGCAAGATAATTAATCAATCAGTTTTAGAACGGGACAAAGCCATTTCTTGAATATACACGAGAAAAAAATATGCAAAAAGGTTATGACGGGGGGAGGGGGTAATGACATTGGCTGCTCTTAATAGTCTAAACCTTTATTTGGTATTATTACAGATGAATGGTTCATGTAATTAAACTTATTTAATGCGTGACTCAATTCAATTTGAACAAAAATGATTAGTATATTACTGCTTGCACGCCACTTACTTTCAGAAGTAAACTTTATTACTGTGTCTGAGGCTGCATCACCAACAAAGACAGCACCGTCTTTGTTCACAACTATATCATGAGGCATCTTAAACTCCTGGAAATACAGAACAAAATTGTAAAATAATTTTAGTTCAACAAATGTTATTATACAATCCACAAAAAATACAACACAAATACAATTTAATCACAGCTCAGGTTAAAACGGCTTCACAAGCTAAAGAAGAGTTTCTGGAATTATAGATGGATAGTGCAGTGTTTGTGATGCAGCTGATGATGACAGTTCTTCTCAGTGGCTTTGGTACCTATATTTCTCAGATCATAACTGAAAGTACTTGGTTCAACCTCCACATCATCTATTCTAGTCAAATTGCCAATGCTGTGGTAGCGTACATTCATGCAAATGATTATGTAGCTTTTATTTGTCTGCTGTTTCCTACGTTATTATTGCTGATGTTATGTTGATTGAAATTCTCAGTTAAATTGTCTCACCACTACAAATATCTAGACCTTTAGTTCATAACAGAAGTCATTACATGCAGAATGGTTGAGCCAGTTGTTCTAAATGTTGGCCTGGTGTGCTTGCTGAACGGCAAAGCACAACCTATATTCTCTCTCATATATATTTATTGGGTGTGCTCAAGCCTTCAGCGAGCACAACCATTGTTCCTCTCTCATATATATTATTATTCTTTTCCCACCCCTAAGGATTGCTCAATATTTGGACTACATAGACAACGCCGGTGTCAAAATGTTTTTTTTTTTTTTGCGATTGCGTTGCTTGTATTGGGATTTACGTTCCGTTTGCACGGTATAGGCTTGATTTAATCCTGTAAAGTGGAATTGAAAACGAGTTTTAAGTTCACCACACCACAGAAGAATGTGTTATTAACTACCCATTGTGAAGGCATGACCAAGAAGGCTCAAGAGAACTGAGTAGGGTGCAAAATATTTAGGGGTTTATTACTTACATGAACGGGTTGAACACATTAACAAAGTAAATAAAACCGGGTTTGCGAGGATAAAACGATACATGATAAACCAACCAATGCCTTATATGCTCAGAGGTCTTCCTGCTAGGTTGATTTACCCTTCTCTCCTCTCCTTGCTCCTCTTGGCACTTATATAAGACTGGGCTGCCACAATAAATATAGGGAGGGGACACAATACATCCTCCCACTTGATAATTGGAGCAAAATTGGAGCAAACACCCCTATAGTCCAGACAGGGATGGAAGCTTCCCACCCACTCTGGAACCCCATTTAGGCCTCCTGTTTCCAGCCGGAAACCCTTTACTGGGACACGGCAGCCATGCTGCCCACATGAAGATCAAACAAAGAGGTAACAAAAACGCTGAACCTAAACTAACAAAGATATGTTAAACCAAAGGCAATAAAGATGACATGAGAACTAAGGAACCAAAAGCTATGTGACGTGTGTTATTTATGTGAAGACAGTTGTATGGTGTTGCTGAATGTTAGCATGCACTAGGGGTGTCACGATACCAAAAATGCAGTAGTCGGTGCCAATACCAGTAAAATAACACGATTCTCGATGAGGGTCTCACAGCGTAATGTCTCACATATGCGATTTCGAACATTCCAACTGAATATTTTCCGATAGACAAAAACTATGCGACAAACGCTTTAGTATGGCTTCAAAATGTACTAATGAGAAGGCTAACAAGTAACACTAGCATGGTAGTAGCATTGCTACGAGTATTATGCTAGCTAATTTAGCCAGGAAGCTAACAAAAGCTAGCTAGCTACTGTTTTGGATAAATAACTTGCGCTGTGGGGACCGTCGGAAATATTTAGAACTCTCACGTCTAAAATACTTAAAAATATCAAAATGTCATAACAAGACATAAAAACGTACAATATAACATAGAACAACATAATAAAGTGCAATTAATGCTCATAGTGCACTGTCAAGTACACTGAAGCGTATGCTGCCCCCATCAGTTCCGGAAGAGGCGCAGCACCGATGCTGCTAACACTGGCATTGTCGCTAACGGTGCCTACGGTGCTTTAAAAAAATGGGCATCGTCGGTGTCATTTTAGAACTGGAAGGTGTCGGTAGTATCGGTTCTCGTGACATCTCTAGCATGCACATAAAGGAAATAAGGATGTTTAAGTCCCTGTGTGGGCCGCTGTTAGGCATCCATCACACCCATCCAAATTAGAATTTAAAAAACACCGACAAGTATGTTAAATTAGGCTTTGAAATCGTGAGAAAATCAGCACTCTTCTCTGCTTGAGACTGGGGGGGCGTGTCGCCTCAAGGAGCTGAAGTTCCGCCCCTCGCTGCCTACCTAAGACCCAGATAATGGACACTATGTCAAGCCGAACAAAACAGTATAGAATTAGAATTTATTTGTTCAATGAGTGAAACATACAGATGCATATATATGAATTGTTCCCCTGAGCTGTAACACAGGAGTAAAAATGGACACCAGAGACAGCAAACAGTGAGCTCTCCAACTACTTCTAGCACATTAGCTACCATTTCACCAAAATACCATCATTCTACACCGAGTAGCCTAATATCAAGTTAGTTTGCACTAACTCATAGCAGAGATACCTCTGGAAAAGTTATCCAGTATAATTATAACAAGCACACAGAACTGAGTGATGAACTGCTGGCGGCGGTGGATGGTCCAGGTGCGACCGGAGGAGGAACGGCCGGGAGGGCGATGATCGGTACGGCTCCGCGCTGCAAGAGAAGCCGTGTGTCTCTGAACCCCGTCTGTCTCTGGTCCATGTTAAAATTATCCGCCGTGAAATGGTCACTGCAGAGGCGACTGTTGGAGTTTATCCGAAACTTTCCATCAGCGTGGCATCAAAATCAATCCGCCTATTTTTCCTTTCCTCATCAATAGAGACATTTTTCTCTATTGATTTTTTCTTGCATCCAGGGAAGATGCAGTTGCGGGTGGAGGGAGACATCCTGAAGCTAGCTAGCTAGCTGATGTAGGCTACAATAACAGTACAGCAGGAGGAGCCATTCAGTGATCTGACATAGATGGGTCAAAATTACGTAGATAGGTAATTTTTGGGCTCCGCCCATTAAAACCTGATCTGAAAACGGAAGAGAAACTGTTCTATGGTCTAACTCCACATTTCAGTGCAACAACGTTTTTGCGCTTTGCACATGCTTTCAGGAACTCATTTCACACGTATATACTGTACTGAGAAGCAAATCATGGAATTTGCTTTACAGGATCTTTACGTTTGTGTGGCAAAAAGTTTGACTAGCAACAGCAGCTAGCTTCCTCATAGCACAATTTAACGGGGTCAGCTTCTCCACGCAGGGCTCTAGACTGAGACCAATGGTTGCATTTGGCATTATTACTGACAATGATCGCTTTAAGCAAACTTTTTTTGAATTTGCCATTTCCCCCTAAATAAATGTCTAGCTTATTTACGTTTTTGGGGGCATATTTTCAGTTACATTTACATTTAGTCATTTAGCAGACGCTCTTATCCAGAGCGACTTACAGCAAGTACAGGGACATTCCCCCCGAGGCAAGTAGGGTGAAGTGCCTTGCCCAAGGACACAACGTCATTTGGCACAGCCGGGAATCGAACCGGTAACCTTCAGATTACGAGTCCGACTCCCTAACCACTCAGCCACCTGACTCCCGACACCTGACACCTGACAGTTAGCAGATAGTACCGTTTGAATCACGATTCCATCTGAAATACTGCCGGTGACAACTTTGTTACAATAGCTTGTTTCAAAGGGGGTTCAGATTGTTTTAAAGGGGGTTTAGCTTGTTTCAAAGGGGGTTCTTAATGAATTATGCAATATGAGTAGGCTAAATGCTTAAATATCACTAGAAGGGAAAAACTTAATGGGACGGACCCACCTGCAACCGACGCAAGCAAGCACACCCTACAATTTCCCCAGAAATTGTACCCTCTCTAGTTATTATTGGGTGTGCTCACGCCTTCGGCGAGCACAACCATTGCTCTCTCACATATATATTTATTATTATTATTTATTTTCCCACCCCTAAGGATCCCTCAATAGTTGGACTACATAGACAACGTCGGTGTCAAAAGGTTCGTCTTGTTAGCGATTGCGTTGCTTGTATTTTTAATATGTTCCATTGCACGGAGGTTACAACGTTTTGTGGCAAAAAGTACGGTGGCCGACATGTGCAAACGCGCTGCAAATTAAGAAAACACATGCAAATACACAAGCAAATTAAGAAAACATCTTCATTAATTTGACAACACATGCGCAGCATTCAGCAAACGTGCTGTAAATACACACAACCAAATACATAAACGCGCTGCAAATACATAAACGCATTGCAAAAACGAAAGCACGCAAACCAAAAACGCTGCATCCAATTTTCACAACTGAAGTTCTCCAGGCTCCTAGGGGGAGCGCTAAGTGGAACAGCTTGATTCTCGGCCCCACGGAGCGAGAGAGAGAGAGCATATGAGAAGTTTGGACCAACATCGAAGTAAAGAGGCGACATAAAAAGGTTAGTATTCATTTTTACATGTGGCCCTCCTCTGTTACAGTTTTTCAAAAGAGCAACTTTGATTTTGGTCCCATTTCCAAAACAAACTTCTCATATGCTCACTCTTGCTCCGTGGGGCCGAAAATTAATGAAGATGTTTTATTAATTTGCTTGTGTTTTGTCTATTTGCATGTGTTTTCTTAATTTGCAGCGCATTTGCACGTCGGCCACCGTAAAAAAGTGCCTTGTGTGCACAAAGGGAACTCGGTGCTAGCCTACGTCACAACGTCAGCACACGTTAGCAATGACGCATGACGACGTGCATACATGTGCTAGTAAGTAGTGATGGGAAGTTCGGATCATTTTACGGACTCGGTTCTTTGAATCTTGATCATTAAAAACAAATCTTTTTTTTAAATGTTTTGGTTTCCTCTACCAGGGGTGAGCCTATGCAGGTCACGTGAAAAATGATCCAAAGACTCGTACCCGAACGAAGGAATCTTTCCCCTTCCGACCGTGTCTTTGGGGGTTAAAGATTCGTTCCTCTGCCAACCGAGTTTTCGGGTTAAAGATTCGTTCCTCTGCCTACCATGAGTCCGGGTTAAAGATTAGTTCATCTGCAAACCGTGAATCCGGGTACGAGTCTTTGGATCGTTTTTCACGTGCATAGGATCAGTAGGCCTACTGGTAGAGGAAGTCGAAAGGATTCGTTCATTTTCCGACCGTGTCTTCCTTTCCTCTACTAAACCTATGCAGGTCATGTGAAAAAGACTTGTTACTCCTGCGTCCTTGTAAGGATTCGTTCAAAATGAACTAATCGTTCACAAACGACACATCACTACTACTGTTGCACAGCAAGTATCGTATCGTGCCGTGATCGATATTCATTTGATTCACATGACGTCACTGTAGCTTTGCGCCGCCATCTTACCTACCTACTCGGCCTTAGAAATGCCTGCAATATGTTGTGCAGTTGGCTGCAACAACAGCTGAAAGAGGAACCCTGGACTGGTATTTCATTCTATACCAAAAGACTAAAGGCTAATTCTCCTACTATTGTTATAATGGATAGCATAATAATAGTTGGAGTCGTAGATCTTCTGTAAACCTTCTGTAGGGCTCGTTCCCTTCATGTTCTTCCAAACACATCTCAGGGCTCGACACATCTCATCCGCTTTTCCGGGATTTTTTTTGTAGGGCAAGTGGAAATGAAATGTATTTGCCCCACTGGACAAGTTATACCTCAAACATAATAAAATGCCATGTTAATTAATGTGTGCAGTGCCACTCATTACGTCTATTTAACCGATTTTAAAGTTGCTAGCTTTTTTCCTCTGTGTTTCGGCTCCAAAAAGGTCGAGGAGCCTTTAAGAGAGAACGCGATTCCCAATTGATCTGTCGCATCCGAATTTAGATTTGGGTCACGGAAGTCTTGAAATTTGAGTGAGAATGCGTCGCCCGCATAGTAGTAGGCGGCAGCCATAGCTTGGTCCCCGGTTTTTACGTTACGGTGTGTGTCCACTACAGCGTTTTTTAACACTCTGCACTGCTTGCCTTCCCACAGTACACCACGCTCGGAGGCGTGTTAGACAAGTTAATACAGAGTTGTAGTTCTCTAAGGTCACTGTTGTAGTCATGACCAAGTGTGCAGACTTGGGTTCATGTAGTCACAATATCGATCAAAATACCACTTTTACAATACAACGTTTGTGTAAAAATACAGAATTTTTACTAGTGCAAGATTACAGTAGAATACATGTTACGCCACCGGTCACTCAACCAGTCGTTTGTAGGCTGGGCTAGCAAGCTAGCAGTGGCACAGAACAGTCACGTAATGTGACAAGACTGAATTTAAAAGTATAAAAACACACTAGGGACACTGACAACGTCGGCAACCCTGCACCATGCATTATTAGTTTAATGTAATCTTTCAATTCAGGCTCGTCACATTACGTAACTTTGTTTTGAACAGAACCGGGTGTGCAGACACATACGATAAGTTTCTCCTCCATCTTGAAATTGTAAAACCTAGAAATGTTTACCATGACCAACAGTTGCTACGTTACAAGAAACCAATCCGATTGGCCAACGCTAGTGTTTTCACGCTCCTCATTTACATAAAGTTGAGAAAATCCAACTTGCAACGCTCCGCTCCGCTCGCCTTCCCACAATGCCATACGCGAGAGTCAACGCCCGATTTCATTGAAAATGAATTGGAAGCCGCCGCTCCGCTCCGCTGTAGTGGACACGCACCGTTACAGTACGTTCACACTGCAGCGTTTTTTAACGCTCTGCACCGCTCGCCTTCCCACAGTGCCCCACGCTCGGGGCGTGTTAGACAAGTTAATACAGAGTTGTAGTTCTCTAAGGTCACTGTTGTAGTCATGGCCAAGCGTGCAGATTTGGGTTCATGTACTCACAATATCGATCAAAATACCACTTTTACACAACATTTATGTCAAAATACCGAATTTTTACTAGTGCAAGATTACAGTAGAATACATGTTACGCCACCGGTCAACCAGTCGTTTGTAGGCTGGGCTAGCGAGCTAGCAGTGGCACAGAACAGTCACGTAATGTGACGAGACTGAATTTAAAAGTAGGCTATAAAAACACACTAGGAACACTGACGACATCGGAAACCATGCACCATGCATTATTAGTTTAATGTAATCTTTAAATTCAGGCTTGTCACATTAGTAACTTAGTTCTGAACAGAACTGGGTGTGCAGACACATACGAAAGGTTTCTCCTCCATCTTGAAATTGTGAAACCTAGAAATGTTTATCATGACCAACGGTTGCTACGTTACAAGAAACCAATCCGATTGGCCAACGCTAGCGTTTTCACGCTCCTCATTTACATAAAGTTGAGAAAATCCAACTTGCAACGCTCCGCTTCGCTCGCCTTCCCACAATGCCCTACGCGAGCATCAACGCCTGGTTTAATTGAAAATGAATTGGAAGCCGACACCCGCGCTGCCCGCTCCGCTGCAGTGTGAACGCACTGTCAGAGTCAGACTCGGGCGCTCACTGGCAGTGTTCACAATGTTGTATTTCACTCCATTCTACACCACAAACTTCAGGGAGGACTGCTTTTGGTAGATACGAGCCTACCGAAGATTACAGACTATTGGATTTCTTTAACCGAGCCTGTTTAATTCGTCATTTGCCTGAGAAAGCGACCTCCATTAGCCAGGCTAGTTTTGCCCGTTTCACTAGGTCAGGCTATTTAAAGGTTTCGGACAAGTGACTTTTGTGCATAGAACGTAAGTGCCTCAAAAAGTTAATGTCAAGCCCTGCATCTGACATTAAAGAACATTGTCAAGATTAATGACAGCTAGCCGTGGGCTAAGTGGCACTAGGATGAGTACTAGCTAGCTGTTAGCTAACAACTCGCTACCTAGTCAGAGTAAACTAGGTTACCACCAAAAACATACATTTGATTTTTTTAAATAATAAATAACTTTCCCATGATTAAATATAAGTCCTTGGTGGCCATGTGCCGCACTTTCACGTCATTCACCCATCCAGCCACAGCATATTGATAATCACGTATGATAATCGGTTTAATAAGATTAACAAGCAATATTTCACCTACATGCTACCAGACGACATTGCTCGTGATCTGAAGGAGACAATGTCCGTTATTATGGCAGGTTGTTGAAGTCCACATAGACACGTTAATGTGATTGGCTAAAATTTGAAGAGACGATTTGATAGGCTGCAGAGAATATCTTTTAGAAAAAAATGCATTTGTGAATCTAAGCGCGTCAGGAAAGTTCCAAAAATCCACACACACAAATGCAGGGATTTGTAACTTGTGTTCTCCGATTTGTAACTCGTGTTCTCCGATTTGTAACTCGTGTTCGTCAGGTTGCAAACAAATGTAATGGGGTCATTTATTTGTGAATCGCGTTACATTTGTGAATCATGAAATACATTTGTGAATCGCGAAATACATTTGTGAATCGTGTTACGTTTGTTTGAATTATGAAACTAATCTAACTCCATACATCACGGCCCGTATCAGATTCAAGACTCTGGTACTGACCTTCCGAGCGGTGAACGGGACTGCACCCGACTACATCAAGTCTCTCCTCCAGCCTTACACCCCCCCCCCCCACCTATGGTCTTCTTCTGACAACCGTCTGGTGGTCCCACCGCTCAAGAGTGCCCGGTCCCAACACAAGCTCTTCTCCTGTCTGGCCCCCCAATGGTGGAATCAACTCCCCACCTCCATCAGGGACACTGACTGTCTCCCCACCTTCAAGAAAAGGCTCAAGACGCACTTGTTCCGGGAGTACAACGGTACTTAGGAATGCTTGTCTGGACCTGATGTTAGTTTCCTCCAGGATCACAATGACTCGTATTGAGAGACTTGTTGCTCGTTGGTTAGTTGTAACGGTTTTAAATTCTTGTACTCGCTGTGAAATATTTTACTGTTGATTGTTTTTTCTACAGGTACACTCTTGCACTTTTTGAGTTTCATGTTGTTTAATTGTAACTTGTTTAACTGCATGCTCTTATGGTTCTTCCCTTTGGCACTTATTTGGTTTTCACAATGTATGCTTCATGTTTTGGCTGCTCGCAATGTTTGGGGCTTTCTCGTTGTTATAATCAGTGACCTATGCTCTTTTGTAAAGCTCTCTCTTGGAAGTCGCTTTGGATAAAAGCATCTGCTAAATACATAAATGTAAATGTAAGGTGTGCCCCAACATTTTCTGCTTGCGCTCCTAAAATTTCAGGGGCTACGGTGCTCTTAGTTAAAAAAAAATATTCTGAAGCCCTGTACCCACAAACGATTGTGAATTGCCAATTCAAAGGTTGTCCAGCAAGTGATGATGCCTAAAGCAATTAAAATCAAATCCTGGCTGTCTTTTTAGGCTAAACCGTTGTGACTTTGTGTAGTCTACACAGCAACAATTAGGAAGGGAAGGTTATTAGCAAAGCTAATAACCTTCCAGCTGTACCTAGGCTACTGAAATAAACTTTAAATATTGTCTTTTTCTTAGTTGGCTAGCCAGTATTTCATCAGTAAAATTGTGTTCGATTTGATGTACAGTGCATACGGAAAGTATTCCTAGTGTGGAAGAAATTGGGATTTCCTGTGTGCTTATTCACTAATTAATAGAACTAGTCATTGGATATAGTTAGTACGTTCTCATGTAAGCTTGCTATTAATAAGAGTATATTGTGTCTATGTGTCAGGGTTAATAGATGTTCGGGGTCAGGAGAAAGTACTGGCTAAACGTTCCTTGTCATGACTGCAAGGAGAGCTCCAACTATGAACTCTCTAGTATGTGTTGGGAGCAGTGAATCTCTTTCTCTGAGACTGTTGTAACATCATTACTGCCTGACTGTCACAATCTATGTTTACATTCCTGTGCCCTATAAAAGATGGTCCTCCGGCTTTCAGAGCTGAGAGAGACATGATTGAGACCTAAGCCTGGTGTCGTGTTGTCATTTTATTGTCAGGGGTCTGGTTCTCTCCCAATCTGCAGATTGATAATACTTATTAAAATCCAGAACTCAACTGAACTTAGTCACTCCGTTTATGAAGAGACGGACAAAACATTTTCTTCATCACTAGCACATCACTTTTTACACATTGTTATGGTACAGCCATCTTTCAAAAACGGATGAAAAGAATGTCCTCCAACCTCTAGTGCACATTCGTCCACGTGTCACAGGCTGGACTTTTTGCGGATGTTGTGTATTATGATTATGTTAAGTAGCCTTCATGTTTGCAGTGATTTAATCTTTGGGTTGTAGTTACGGTTTGGTTTTGTGTGTAATATTAATATTTGTAGTTGTATTTTTTGTGGATTGTTGTTGGGGTGTAAATTGTCATGTAATGCTATTTGTTTGCTTGTTAAGTGCCAACCTGTGCCCTCTGAACTAGAACATCGACAGACAGGGCAAATGGCCAATAGGAAATATGGCCATCGGCCACTGGACCTATTGGGGTAGGAATGGGACCCCTACCAATATATGTGGAGATGAAAAAGGGGAAGGAAAGCCGACAGACAGACAAAAGAATTAGTATCTGCTGGAGGATGTGCCGTAAGACCCGAAAGCACCAGGTGGAGCGAGGGAGGATCCAGGGCTGTGCAAGCTGAATGCTGCATACCTGTGTCTATCAGCTTTTGCTGTCAAGGATTGTGGAAGAGCAGAATCACCGCGGCCGATTGGAGCGCCGACGCAGTACAGCATTGACTGATTGAAGCGTAGGTGTAGGATGGCTCTGTGAGGGTTATGATCAATGCAGTCTCCCGGAAAGCAAATATATTTTTGAGACTTTTTATTAATTCATTAAATCATTCATTAAGTTTAGTCTGTTCCTCTGACTACCCTCCGACTACCCAGGCTACACACGCACTTAGTGAAGCGTATAGTGCAAGGTCAACATGGCGAAACTGGCGGAAAATTATTTTGAGGGAAATGTTATAATTATTATCCAAACAATGTCAAACTGCACTCAATTGGATTATAAAAAGGAGACCTTTTTATAATGGAAACTAAAGCGGACACAAACAAACACACACACAGACAGATTCCAGGCATTATTAGAGAGATGTAATGCTCTTCTGGTATCTGATTAGCTTGGAGTCCCTAAATCAGGATGCCATGTGCCAAGCTGGCTGGATAGGGACAAAGGAAACAAAAACGTAAGCATTTAAAGTGGCTTGTATAAAGTGCAAACTCCACATGTGGAGTCACCCTAAGGGAGGGTCTTAAAGACAATTCATATATATACACTGCACATATGCATGTACACCGATCAGCCATAACATTATGACCACTGACAGGTGAAGTGATTATCTCATTATCATGGCACCAGTGGTTGGGATATATTAGACATGAAAGTGGAAATTTTGTTTGCAAAGTTGATGTGTTAGAAGCAGGAAAAATGGGCAAGCGTTAGGATTTGAGTGAATCAAATCATATGTATTTGTATAGCCATTTTTACAAGCAATCTCACAGAGGGCTTCACAATCACTCATAGAACTGCCCCCTCAGGGAAGACAAGGAAAAACTCTCAGAAAAACTCACTAGAGGAGAAAAAATTGAAGAAACCTTGGGAGGAGCAATTCAGGGATCCCCTCCTTCAGAGACGGTTGGCGACAGAGAGGTGCATAACACAGGCTAAACATAGTCATACATCAAGTGAAAAACTGCAGCTCTTTTGGATTGTTCCCGGTCTGCAGTTGTAAGTAAGTGGTCCAAGGAAGGAAGAGCGGTGAACCGGCAACAGGGTCATGGGTGGCCAAGGCTCATTGATGCACGTGGGAAGTGAAGGCTGGCCTGTGTAGTCTGATCCAACAGACGAGGTACTGTACTAAAAATTATGCCAGTTGTGATAGAAAGGTGTAAGAACATACAGTTAATCACAGTTTGTTGCGTGTGGGGCTGTGTATTCGCAGACCAGTCAGGGTGCCCATGTTGACCCCTGTCCACTGCCGAAAGCACCTACAAAGGGCACGTGAGCATCGGAACTGGACCACGGAGCAATGTAAGAAAGTGGCCTGGTCTGATGAATCGGGGAGTCAGGTGGCTGAGCGGTGAGGGAGTCGGGCTAGTAATCTGAAGGTTGCCAGTTCGATTCCCGGCCGAGTCAAATGATGTTGTGTCCATGGGCAAGGCACTTCACCCTACTTGCCTCGGGGGGAATGTCCCTGTACTTACTGTAAGTCGCTCTGGATAAGAGCGTCTGCTAAATGACTAAATGTAAATGTAAATGAATCACATTTTCGTTTATATCTCGTGGATGGCCGGGTGGGTGTGCGTCGCTTACTTGGGGAACACATGGCACCAGGATGCACTATGGGAAAAAGGCAAGCCAGCGGAGGCAGTGTGATGCTTTGGGCAATATTCTGCTGCGAAACCTCGAGTCCTGCCATTCATGTGGATGTTACTTTGACACGTATCACCTACCTAAGCATTGTTACAGACCATGTACACACTTTCATGGAAACAATATTCCCTGATGGCAGTGGCATCTTTCACCAGGATAATATATCTTACTACAAAGCTCAAATTGTTCTGGAATGGTTTGAGGAACACAACAACAAATTCAAAGTGTTGACATTGAATTCCCCAGATCTCAATTCAATCGCGCTGTGGGATGTGCTGAACAAACAAGTCCAACCCATGGAGGCCCCACCTCGCAACTTTCAGGACTTAAAGGATCTGCTGCTAAATTCTTTGTGACAGATACCACAGCACACCTTCAAAGGCCAAGTGGAGTCCATGCCTCGTAGAGTCAGGGCTGTTTTGGTGGCAAAAGGGAAACTTACACAATATTAGGCAGGTGGTCATAATGTTATGGCTGATCGGTGTATATACTATACGTTACTTCCAACAAACTAATCTACTCCAACTACTAAACCAAATTAATTTTCCTCAGTTAATAATATTTTTTTTAGGGCATGCTAGGCTGCAGCAAGACCGTCCATACAATCTTAGCATTAATTGTGTTTGAAACCACTTATCTGAAAATCATGACATGACATAAATTGCACTACCACAGTGACATCGCTACTGGTGTAAGGTACAGCTTTGCTTTAATGTCCGTTGCTTTGAAAATCAGTTGCTTTGTTTACTATATCTCATCAAGTAGTGTTAATGGAGACCAATAACACGTTCTCAGCTTAACTGTGAGCTAAATAACCTGATACGATTGCTGATAATTACAACCCTTGTCACCAATGTGAAATGACCAATCTTAATTAAGAGAACTACAAATACCGAGGCTGGTTGCTTCCTATAAATACTCCTAATGCTCCTAGTGCCCTGAGGACCTCTGTCAAGTTGGTTATCAAAACCAATCATCTCACAGTCCCATAATTAAACTGATAACTGATGCAATTAAGGTTAAGCTTTAATGTATCTCTCAACAGCACTGGAACTTTTAACTAAGCATCTATTACTACACTTACATTAACAATCTTTATTATATTTGTTAGACTGTAACACATATCAGCACTAGTGTGCCTTTGTATTTGGGGGGAGGTGCGTAGCATTAAAGGGAGCATGTCATACTATTTGGGTTGAGTTTACTCGTATTCGGGGGGAGTGTGTTCATATTCGGGGAAAGTGTGTGTGTTCATATATTGGGGAAAGATTTCTCATATTAGGAGGAGTGTGTTCATTTGGGGGATGTACTCGTATTAGTGGGTGTGTTTTGCACTTCAGGGCCACCGTATAAAACCCCTCCTTGCCACAGTTTCTTTGGTGATATACAGTAGTGTGTAAACAGCTAAATGAGAGATTGATCAAATGAACCATCATCTCTTGGTGCACTTGATAGTAATTTCCAGTCAGATTGGTTTTGAATAACCTACCTGAGAGTCTGGGCTGTACGTGTCCAGGATCTCCTTGGATGAATAGTTTATCACAAAGCCGCTGAGAGGAGCTGAGCGTCCATATGTTGATTCCCCATTCACAGCATAAATCAGACCACCTGGATACACACATTCGCATCAGACATATATATATCATGAATATGGATTTTGTTTTCAACCCTCCATGAACATGAGGCAGCTGCACAAGATAAAAGCCTCATCACAAAAGCTTACATTTTAATGAGCCACACATGATTACCCCCTCAATAAATATAATATTGTAATGATAATATAAATGTGTTCTTTTTGTAAGAAGTCTTCTGTTTTTTTAAATTAAAACATGTCAACTGAGTTCAATGGCTGCTGAGTTTTTTGGGACTTTGCAACTGGGATGCGTATTGTATATATTCATGAACCCCAGGTAAAGCATAAAGCCAACTCTGTTCCATAATCTCCTCACCAAAGAACCATGTCTGTTACAACAGTTGTATGTTACTGCTATCTAATTAAATTCCCCATATTATGACCTTCCAGAAGAAAAACACCCAATTTATCTTTCTGCCCTTGAATACAGCAATAAGAGACTCACCATGAGCCGGCGTGTAGGCGATAGCAAACACTTCTTCACCAAATTCTTCCTTCTTGATCTCCTTGACAAATTCCCCGGATTCAGCTACAAAGCACTGAATACGGCCATTCTCCCGATCAGCCACACACAGCTCCCGCCTGTCGGGCAGGAAGGCCAGACTGTGGGGGATCCGGAATGGGAGCCTCCTTCGTCTGTCAGACGAACCTGATAGGGAGGGACGGAGACATGAGTGGGACTTTAATGTGGGGATTTGGGGTTTGAATTATTGAGTAGTGCAAAGATAGCGTTTGTGTAAAAAGTGGGGTGGGGTCGGTCGGTAGATATATATAGTCAGTCTTTAGGGTTACAATAATATGCATATTACTTAATATGAACAAGAGATTGGCATATGTTCTTCATCTAAAGCTGTGCAGTTAATCTTAGAACTTGAAAGTGATTCATGTTCAAGATTGCACTACAAAGCATTGTGCATGAGGTAAACAAAATATTGGCATAATATCACAGGTAAATCAATAAGAATTCAAATGCATGTTGTCAAGCTGAGCCTTAAAATGTCCTTCCCAGCAGACAAACCGGTCATAAATATTTTACTCTCTTGCGCGCGTATGTACCTGCTCCCCAGTGAGAAAGGTATTTGCCCTCTGGTGAGAACTTGAGAACCCTGGCATTGCAGTATCCATCAGATATGTAGACATTTCCGGTCATGGTGTCGACAGCTACATCAGTGGGCTTGCAGAAGTGCTCTTTATCACTTCCTGGTTCAAAGGCTTCACCCAGAACCACCAGGGGCTTGTCCTTGCCCTCGTTGCCTACTTTGAACACCTGTATGAAGGAGGCAGTCATGTTACAGCCTGGCAGGTCAGATATCAGACAGAAGTTGTTTAATGTGAAATATATGGCAACTACACACTCTACTACACACTATATTTAGATAAAAAGGAAGCTAACCAAATAAAAATCCATAAAATAAAAATCTACATCTCTACATCTACATATTGGGTGTGCACAAGCCTTCGGCGAGCACAACCATTGTTCTCTCTCATATATATTTATTGGGTGTGCTCACGCCTTCGGCGAGCACAACCATTGTTTTCTCTCATATTTATTATTGGGTGTGCTCACGCTTCGGCAAGCACAACCATTGTTCTCTCACATATATATTTATTATTTTTGTTTCTTTTCCCACCCCTAAGGATCTGTCAATATTTGGACTACATAGACAACGTCGGTGTCAAAAGTTTTGTCTTGGTAGCGATTGAGTTACTTGTATTTTTATTAGAGCTGTGAAAAATAACGCGTTAACACGTTATGATTAAATTACAGGATTAATTCGTTATTTTTGTTTAACGCATTTAACGTAATATACCCAATCTGCACTTGTCGCTGCTCTAATGCAGTCAGACGGCAGCTGCTATCCAAACAAACAAACAACATGGATAATTCTGATGAACCTGAGAACCTTATGGGAAGTTTGTGTTCCAAAAAACAAAGATGGAACATTCAATAAAACCAAAGTAATATGCACACTCTGCGGGAAGACATTATCGTTTCACCGAAGCAATACCAGCCTAAAGTAGCTACCACCTCAACGCGAAGCATGCGTTGGTCGGCGAGGGGAGTTCAAGTAGAATGCGCCACCCTCACTGAACAGCGTAGGGCCCTCACTAAGACTGCCTGTGACAAGTTGACTAGCACAGTTGCCAAATGGATTGCAAAAAGCTGTAGACCGATTAATATTGTTGAGGACGAGGGCTTCACCGAAGTTTTGCGAATGGCAACGGGGGACTCGAGCATCAAAGCACCGCAAAGTCATAGACGCACACTAATTACAAAAATTCGGAAAATCGGTAATATGTGATTAATCATGATTAATCCACAGAAACCTATGATTAATTAGGATTCCTCCGTCAGGAGGAACCCTATTGGAATTGTTGGTATTATTATTAGGATTCCTCCGTCAGGAGGAAACCTATTGGAATTGTTGGTATTATTATTATTATTATTATTATTAGGATTCCTCCGTCAGGAGGAAACCTATTGGAATTGTTGGTATTATTATTATTATTATTATTATTATTATTATTCTTGTAATTTATCTCATGAACACATTGGTAAAAAGTTTTGAAATTTGGCATATTGATACAACATGCCACAAATACCGCCCAAACACAGACTGGCCCACATCAGACAATAGGGGGCGCCACAGGCCACGCCCAAATGTCCACTTTTCAAAGTGATGGCATTTCCACCCCATTGCTCCAATTCTTCTGAAACTTGTTGTGCATGCCTCATTTTTCACGAGGAACAAAAAAGCCTCAAGGACCCATAAGGTCCACCATGATGGATTTTCCTGTACAGTGATAATTTGGGAAAACCTTCAAAATCCCTCTTCTCTTAAACCAAAATTCAAATTGACTTGGAATTTTGTACAGATATGTATCATTGATGTATTTAAAAACGTTACTTAAGACAGTTGAATCAAAAACAAAATGGACTGAAAGGGGTGTATTTATGTAAATGTCCACATTGCCTCAATATGTTTGTGTCACTAAATCAAATGTAATTTTGAATGATGGTTTTTCAAAACTAATAGGCTTTAAGGTGACACCCCCTGAAGTACCCTGCAAAGTTTCACCTTGATATGTGAAAATATGACTTAATTACAGCTGTTTGAGCTTGGACCAAATCTGACAATGCTTGCCTTATTTTATTATCGAGTTACTGAACATGGCAAAGTCCAGATCTGAGAATGGCTCAATTGGATGAGATGTTGTGCTGGTAAACGTAGGGTTGTAGGTTCAAAACCAGTCAAAGGCAAAAAAAGATTTTTGGGGACAGAACGGTTTCTAGTCTTCCGGTCTATCCTCCGGTTGTAAAACATAGCAATGAGTGTTTATTTGAGCCCATAACAACACTCCGATCATCTGTTTAGCGAGACTGTGTAAACCACTGCAAAACAACACAGGTTTACCACAGTAGCTAGCTACTTGGAGTCTATGCATGGTAGTGTCAGATTCACAATTCACAGTTAGCTTTAATGAAGTATATTGATTGTTCAGGTGGATTCCTTGCCTGTTGCACAAATTCATTTCAGTAACCTAAACCAGGACAAATCGCCACTGATGCTAGGCATGATTTGAAATTCCCTTCCATGACAAGTTATGGCACCCCAAACAACCTTTTTAAAGCACTACGAGTAAGCTATTATTTACAGCAGCAACCCAGTCATCCCGTTGTCCCAAATAGAACTAAATTACAGCTGTTTGAACTTTAACCAAATCTGACAATGCTTGCCATTGGAGAAACGTCTCATTTTGTTATCCAGTTACTGAACATTGGGAAGTCAAGATCTGAGAATGGCTCAATTGGATAATATGTTGTGCTGGTAAACGAAGGGTTGTAGGTTCAAAACCAGTCAACGGCAATTTTTTTATTTTTTTTGACAGAACGGTTTCTAGTCTTCCGGTCAATCCTCTGGTTGTAAAACATAGCATAGTGTTTATTTGAGCCCATTACAACACTCCAATCATCTGTTTAGTGAGACTGTAAACCACTGCAAAACAAGCCAGGTTCACCACCGTAGCTAGCTACTTGTAGTCTACGTAGGCATAGTGTCATATTTACCAAGTTAGCTCGAATGAAGTATATTGATTGTTCAGGTGGATCCCTTGCCTGCCGCAAATTCATTTAAGTTACCTAAGCCAGAACACATCGCCACTGATGCTAGGATTGGAAATTCCCTTCCAAACAACTTTTTTAAAGCACTACGAGTAAGCTATTCTTTACAGCAGCAACCCAGTCATCCCGTTGTCCCGTTTTTATGTCCCATATATAAATAGGACTAAATTACAACAGTTTTAAACCACCTCCCGGAAATGAGTCTGCAGGTTGGCATGTCTGTGAATGGCTTAGTAGGATGAGACGCAGGGCTGCTATGTGAAGGGTTGTGGGTTCTAATATAGTCAGAGCCCTAAACTTTTTCTTTTTTTTCTGACAGAAATTAGTTTCAAGTCTTTTGGTTAATCCCAGTGTAACTATCTGTCAATTTTACAACATTTTGCCATCTTGAAGGAGGAATCCGCCATTGCTGCTTGCAGCTATATTTATTATTATTCTTGTAATTTATCTCATGAACACATTGGTAAAAAGTTTTGAAATTTGGCATATTGATACAACATGCCACAAATACCGCCCAAACACAGACTGGCCCACATCAGACAATAGGGGGCGCCACAGGCCACGCCCAAATGTCAACTTTTCAAAGTGATGGCATTTCCACCCCATTGCTCCAATTCTTCTGAAACTTGTTGTGCATGCCTCATTTTTCACGAGGAACAAAAAAGCCTCAAGGACCCATAAGGTCCACCATGATGGATTTTCCTGTACAGTGATAATTTGGGAAAACCTTCAAAATCCCTCTTCTCTTAAACCAAAATTCAAATTGACTTGGAATTTTGTACAGATATGTATCATTGATGTATTTAAAAACGTTACTTAAGACAGTTGAATCAAAAACAAAATGGCTGAAAGGGGTGTATTTATGTAAATGTCCACATTGCCTCAATATGTTTGTGTCACTAAATCAAATGTCATTTTGAATGATGGTTTTTCAAAACTAATAGGCTTTAAGGTGACACCCCCTGAAGTACCCTGCAAAGTGTCACCTTGATATGTGAAAATATGACTTAATTACAGCTGTTTGAGCTTGGACCAAATCTGACAATGCTTGCCTTATTTTATTATCCAGTTACTGAACATGGCAAAGTCCAGATCTGAGAATGGCTCAATTGGATGAGATGTTGTGCTGGTAAACGTAGGGTTGTAGGTTCAAAACCAGTCAAAGGCAAAAAAAAATCGTTTTGGACAGAACGGTTTCTAGTCTTCCGGTCTATCCTCCGGTTGTAAAACATAGCAATGAGTGTTTATTTGAGCCCATAACAACACTCCGATCATCTGTTTAGCGAGACTGTGTAAACCACTGCAAAACAACACAGGTTTACCACAGTAGCTAGCTACTTGGAGTCTATGCATGGTAGTGTCAGATTCACAACTGAGTTAGCTTTAATGAAGTATATTGATTGTTCAGGTGGATTCCTTGCCTGTTGCACAAATTCATTTCAGTAACCTAAACCAGGACAAATCGCCACTGATGCTAGGCATGATTTGAAATTCCCTTCCATGACAAGTTATGGCACCCCAAACAACCTTTTTAAAGCACTACGAGTAAGCTATTATTTACAGCAGCAACCCAGTCATCCCGTTGTCCCAAATAGGACTAAATTACAGCTGTTTGAACTTTAACCAAATCTGACAATGCTTGCCATTGGAGAAACGTCTCATTTTGTTATCCAGTTACTGAACATTGGGAAGTCAAGATCTGAAAATGGCTCAATTGGATAATATGTTGTGCTGGTAAATGAAGGGTTGTAGGTTCAAAACCAGTCAACGGCAAATTTTTTTTTTTTTTTGACAGAACGGTTTCTAGTCTTCCGGTCAATCCTCTGGTTGTAAAACATAGCATAGTGTTTATTTGAGCCCATTACAACACTCCAATCATCTGTTTAGTGAGACTGTAAACCACTGCAAAACAACACAGGTTTACCACAGTAGCTAGCACAGAAATTAGTTTCAAGTCTTTTGGTTAATCCCAGTGTAACTATCTGTCAATTTTACAACATTTTGCCATCTTGAAGGAGGAATCCGCCATTGCTGCTTGCAGCTATATTTTGTTTAAAATTTGTTATCATTTCACAGCCCTAATTTTTATTTACGTTCCGTTGCACGGTTTAGGCTGAACTTAAGTTTGTGTGGCAAAAAGTGCCATGTGTCAACAAAGGGAACTCAGTGGTGCCAACGTCACAACGTCAGCACACGTTAGCAACGCCGCATGGATACAACGTGCATAGATGTGCTGTTGCACAGCGAGTATCGTATCGTGCCGTGGTGTACTAGCAGCATCATACATGTACATTTAAGCAAATCAAGACTTGTATGTACAGTAAGTAATGTCACATTAAAGAATGTATTTAAACTCAAGCTTGTGTGGTGCGTCGCTGGCTTCAATGCCACAGCCTAAACTTAATGTCAAAAGAAATGTTCTCATTTCCGGCGCTTTCAAACAATCCCCTCACTCAGTGAAGTTTGGATAGCCACAGCAACTAGCTTGCTCGTAGCAAACTTCTTTTGAATTAGCCATTTCCCCCTGAATAGATGTCAAGCTTATTTAAGTTTTTGGGGGCATATTTTCAGTTAGCAGATGGTACTGTTTGAATCGCGATTCCAATCTGAAATACTGCCGGTGACAACGTTGTTACATTAGCTTGTTTCAAAGGGGGTTCTTAATGAATTATGCAATATGAGTAGGCTAAATGCTTGAAAAATGTCACTAGAAGAGAAAAACTTAAGGGGACGGACCCACCTGCAACCGACGCAAGCAAGCACACCCTACAATTTCCCCAGAAATTGTACCCTCTCTAGTTATTATTATTTTCCCACCCCTAAAAAACCCGGAATATTTGCACTACATAAACAATGTCGGCGTCAAAATGTTCGTCTTAGTCCCGATTGAGTTGCTTGTATTCCCGCGAATGTACGGTTTAGGCATGAATTAAGTTTAGTGGCAAAAAGTGCCTTGTGTGGCACAAGGGAACTCAGTGCTAGCCTAACGTCACAATGTCATCACACGTTAGCACTGACGCATAGACACAACGTTCTAGTAAGACAGACATCGATATCAGCGAGCCCTCAGCATTAGTACCGTAGCTAAATGTCTAGGAAAGTTGAGGCTACTTGGTTCCCCTTTGTTCTTTTGGTGAGCAGTCTCACAAGCCCTACTTACCCGGCGTCATGGAGCCGACCAGCTAAATACTTATTTAGCACTAGCGTTGCAACCTGCATATACCTACTGCTGCCAGATGTGCTCTGTTTTGCTCCTCGTACTCCTGTAGTTCTAGGTTAGTTATTCTTCTGTAACACTTCCATAATGGAAATGCATTTGGGGCATAAAGGCCAATGAAAACAGCCAATGAACATGAAACTTACCTGATGAAGGGCCACATCGGTAACCCAGTAATTATTATGTGCATCTGTAGTTATTCCATGAGGCAAGTAAAATCTGTGGAAGGTAGTAACAGCAAATTCTCCTTAATTTCCCATCTTAAAGACAACAATGAGCCACAGTGTTCTTAAAAAGAAACTAATAGTGTAATAATAATAAAGCCCATGTTTGATTTCAGAGCTGTCAGCATCTCTCTTCTGTAGAACACAGGGAAAGCTCCATTTGTGCTTACATGTTTCGTCCAGAGGCCTTGAGGACATTGCCCTTGACAGGATCTATGACTAGAATGGTGGATTGTTGGATAGGACCAAGGGAACGTTGTTGGTATCTGGCCTGGTTGTCAAAGGAGCTGCAACAGAAGACTGCCATGAATTTGCTATACACAGGCAAGCAATGTTAAGAAGTGCAAGGTTTTGATGGAAGATGAATATTTATCGATGATAATGTGTGTGAGGTTCACATACCTTTGTGAAAGTAACAGGGACCTCAGAATCAAAATAAGATTTGTGGCACAGCTAACCAATACTACTGCAAAAATCTAATAACTATGACAACAATAAGGTACAGTCACGATCTTATGATTAGTCTGAAGGGGAAAATAGTCACACATAACAAAATTGTTGTGTATTTATTGTGTCAAATGCTTAGATGCTTGTCGGCATAGTAATATATTTAGTCTTTTCTGTCTTTTCAAAGTGTAGCTGACTTTGTTTTGTTTTCAGTAGCCTTCCAATGAACCTCAATCTAACATGAAAAAAGAGCCTTATGCATAATAAAATCGTTTTGCCTGAGTAACCGCAAAAAACAAACAAAAAAAACCTGTATGCAGTATCCAGCACTCTAATACTACAGGGACATTGCTCGTACTAAAACCTGAACTTTACCCCTTTGACTAATTAAGTCCTAATTGCATACTGATAGATGATATAGAGGGACACTTCCTGACTCACTTAATGACCTTGCTCATTACCATCCCCTCTCATTTACTTCTGCTTGTAGGCAAGCACCAGTAAAATCTCCAAAGCACAGAAGGTTAACTGTTAATATTGTTTCTTCTCTCGTAAATTACAGGGGACTGATTTGTATGATCAATGACTTGGTTTTAAATTAAGATCTGAAATATTTCATAAAAGTTTCCAAATAGGAATACCCAACTAGCCAACCCATGTTTTTCATACACTAGCTGCAAACCACTTGTATTGAAATGCCAAGTCAAGCATCTTTATAAAAAAAGATAAAATATTTCAGCAAATAATAGGCCTTACTCTTCTGAAATATTACCAGTGCCTTCTCTTATTCATAGGCCCACATAGGCTGCAATGCTGTTGCTAATCTAGGGACCTGGGGAGCTAACTAAATTTGACTGGGAGGAGGAGAAACAATATTTTCAGGGCCTAATGACAGGGTAAAATCCTGATCTCTGGAGGAGTCAGTTCAAATTAATGACTCCAACTAGAGTGTTTCTCCGAACAAAAAAAAAAAAAAACTGTAAAATCGAGTCGATGCATTAAGTTGCCAAGAATTAAAACACAGCCTGAAAGACTCACACTGCACAGACATTATTACATTAGTTGTGACGGTTTTAAATTCTTGTACTCGCTGTGAAATATTTTACTGTTGATTGTTGTTTTGTCTTCTTTTTTACAGGTACACTCTTGCACTTTTTGAGTTTCATGTTGTTTAATTGTAACTTGTTTAACTGCATGCTCTTATGGTTCTTCCCTTTGGCACTTATTTGGTTTTTCACAATGTATGCTTCATGTTTTGGCTGCTCGCAATGTCTTGTTGTTATGATCAGTGACCTATGCTCTTTTGTAAAGCTCTCTCTTGGAAGTCGCTTCGGATAAAAGTGTCTGCTAAATGTAAATGTAATGTAATGTACATTACAGGGGCTGAATGCATTATACAGCAGGCCTGAGGTAAGACTGACATTGAATGGCAAAACAACAACAAAATATTGAAAGAATGGCAAGATGTGAAAGAGAGAAAACATTCATACAATCGCTGACAGCCAGTAAGGGGCAATGCTCCAAAACATTACATTTTCACAGAAGATCTGCACTCAGGATTTAGGCTAGTTGTAATTTCTGCCCGTCAAACTCGCTTTCTAAATAGACATATTGTAACCCTCACAGAACAACACATTTGCATTGGCACACCACTTTTGTTAAGTTACTTACTTGACACCCCATTGATGGTCTCCTCTTTGGAAGATGACAAGGTTATTATCTGAGTCAAGGGCCAGACCAGACACCTGACCCAGTTGTAGTGGGTTTTCCGGCCAGTCCATCACCTCCTCCAGGTGGTACCCTACACGCATGCATACACAAACAAGCACACACACACATACATGCATACATACACACATATGCAAAATGGAGGTGAGTCAAGATTCTGTTGTCAGCTTTGAAAAGTCACATGGTTTTTTGAAATGGGTAAAATAATTAAAGAGGCGATCGCAGAGGCGATCACTAGCATGGGGCAATGTAAATAAAATAACAGTCTCACTGCTATGACATCTGGCTCTCTCATCAACCACTTTTTTCTTGCTAATCTAATAATTTTGGATTTGGCTCACACAGATCATCACAACAGGAACAGTTTGTCTCGCCTTTCAGACACCATTTAATCCCACTATCGTGTCTCAATGACAAAATGGCAAATATGATGGGTGGCTGGCACAGCTGATTGCACCTTAGATGACAGTGTAAAATAACAGAGGTCAAAGAAAGTTTGCTGTGAGTTAATGGATGTATGCCCAAATGTATTCATGGAATCTTATTGATGAGTTATTCAGAAGTCAATTGACATTTAGCTGCTAATGTGTATCTTCCTGCATTTCTTCCCTCAGGGTGAACTGTGCGGTGATGGTGTTGTCATCTCAGAGTTCATTAGAAGACAAAAAGCCTTGAGGCAAATGTTTAGAAAGCTATGAGTGGTGAAACTAGGTGTAGGGATATTGATTAATAGGTCTTGGAGAGTATTGTAATAGACCCATGATCATAACTGTTTGTCTGAGCACTGATTGAAGGGATCAACAAAAAATCGGTTTCATTGTGGTTTATAGCATAAACATTAGAGAAAATTCTCCAACCAAATATACAATTGTTTACTAAAATAAACTCCAACGATGCATTTCATTAACAGCTGACTCACTAAATGTTAACTCATAAAGTGGCAAAGCCTATGCTAAGCATGAGTCAGATGTTAGCATTTTGTTAAGAAAATGACTTGCAACACTAGCTTGATTGACCTTTTGATTACAAGAATTGGAGTATGTTCTAAACAATCACAAATAAGTTCAATAATTTTCAGCAAATGAAATAATGAACACCCATGGCCTCATCGTAAATGGCGTAATGGCTAAATCTGGCAAAGTGTTTAGCCAGTTTTACGTAATATGTTAAGAATTAAAACTGACAAACTATTGATTGAGCAAAAGAGAGATGTTTTTCACTTTCTTGAAATGGATCAATGATAGAAAATATATATATTTTTTGTTGGAGAACGGCTAGAAAAGGCTACTGAATGGGCCCAATATTCAAGCACGTCACATGGAAAAAAATATTTTATGCTCTTTATGTTTTATTTATTCCCACAGAATTGAAAGCAACATTGACACAGCCCAGTATTTTTGACAATCAAGCAATGAATGATTCTTTACGATGCTTATGTAGTCATGTTGCCCTTTTCCACTATCTAATAACTACATCCAAAATGTACTCCTTGATAGAAGGGAAAAATTAGGCCTGCCTAATCAAATACTCATTCTCATCGGTGTAAACTAAGCCCATCTACTCTGCCTGCAAACTGTCCTGACTTCCCTTGTTTTTTCCCGCCCGCAAGGGCACTACGAAAGCACCAGCCTTCCAACAAACAATGTAGAGAGCTTCTCTTAGAATAATTCACTAGATGAAGTGAGGAGACATGGAAATTGGAAGAAAGCAGCACCGACAAAACAGCCTTTTTAACAGCCACCCAATACAGCAGATGCATTAAATGTAATTCATTTACACATGCTTGTGTTCATAAATAGATTTCCACACCTGATCAATACCGCTGGGCTAACACCCCCGTTAGGATGCATCCCCTGGTCATCCAAGATTTTATTTTGATTGGAGTTGAGCAAGTAATAACTGTGGGCTTCCTAAAAATAGCTGGTTGAAAGAGAAGACCCCTAAAATAGGGAACTCAATTGGAATCGAGCAGAAAGCTACTGAACTGAAACGTTCTACTTGATTTTTCCTGGTGATGTCCAGAGCTGATCAGAGAGCTTTGTTTTAGGCTCTTGGGAAGAATCTTCTGAACAAACAAATAAGCTGCTTGTGGGAAACTCAACTCAACTTCATTCATCTCTTTTGAGCAAAATTACCATTGGGGATTCCACCAAACCTGGACATGTATGCTCCACTGGGCTTGTGCTCTGCTGGGGCCCAGCTACACTGCCAGAGCAACACTTCTCTTTTTCTTAGGAGCAACAATGAATGTACCTCATAGTACATCTACAGGAGGCATGGCTTTGGTCTCATCAGCATTTATGATGCGATCCCTGGTTTACTGTGTTGACCACTCCATTTGGCTGATTAATGACAGCAATGAGATGGGAGGACATGAAGCTTTAAATCAAAAATTATAATGACAGCGCACAGACAAATCTAAGAGGACACCCCAGAGATCAAACCAACATAAAAAATACACTGTCTCTGACATCACCAAAAGTCCCCTTCAAAAAACCCACCTTGTTTTTGGGCGCCGGCCTCGGTGGCGGCAGCGTTAGAGGCTGGTATTCCCAGCTTGCTTCCCGGCGGCCTGACCGTAGCCTCTAGCTGGTGAAACTTGTGCACTCTATCCCTCACAAGTATTGCATCCTCCCTGTCCCCGAAGCCTAGCCTGGGACTGGGCCAGCCCAGGTCCTTCTTTTGCATTATGCTATCAATCTGAGCCACCAGTTCGGCCTGGGCTCTCAGGGCCTCGCTGGGGTTATACTTATGTACGTGGACTACATCCTTGCTCTCGCCTAGGAACTTGGACAGAAGGGAATAGAAGTCACCTGCACAGACAGGACAGAGGTAGACAAAAGGAGGGAAGGAAAGGGGAAGGAAGGAAGAAGCAAAGAAAGGGGAGAAAGATGGGCTGTGTAAGTACAGCTGTGGAAAGGGAAAATGTAAGTGCACCGTGTTGGGATTGATGCCACGTGGCTGGAAAAAGGGAAGGGCATTAGCTGAAGACACAGGGAGGTATGATGTCATGCGTAAAATCGTATGAAATTACAATGTTAAAAATCCATAATGTCCCATACTAATTTGATTTTGTTTACTGAGCTACTACTATTTCTAAAGAAAATTCTGCAATGCGCCACCTTCACTTGTAGTGTGTGAGCTAATGCAAAGCGAAGTGAAAGTGTCAAGAAACCTGTTGAAATTCATGGGGAGCTCTATGCATTCTGGGAAGTCCTAGAGTACATCTGCAGAAGCGTGTAAAAAATCTCTCTCTACTTGAAAAGGTCAGATCTGAAAGCCAAAAAACTGTGCATCACACCCCAGCAACACAATGGGAGTGACTCCTCAGTGGCAGACTAACACTGTATCTAAAAGACACTTGAGCCCACCATAATAGATTGATTGAACCAGTCTAGCACTAATAAAAAAGATTATAGAGTAGTATGAATAAAATACAAATTATGAATGTCTAATTTCCTTTCCAGTGCTTTTAAAAGCTTCACACTTGCCCACACTAATCCCATACCAGTAGTCATATTAAATAAACACCTGCCAACCCCAACATAACCTCTAAAACCTTTCTCAAACACACACACACCATAGGCGGAAATCCCGGGGGGGGCACGGGGAAAAATATGATTCCCCCCCCCAATAAATCACTGTAAACATAAGGAAATGTAAATACAATTATATTATTATTATTATTATTATATTATTATAATATACATTTAACATCTTACAATGTAGGCTATGTGTTACAGCAATAATTTTGGTGTCCCCCTCAGGAATTGTTCTTGAGAAAATGTCATATAATTGTCCCCCCCAAAATTGATAGCAGATTTTTGCCACTGATACACAAACTATTGAGCTCCCCACCCATTGTGATATACGAGTGCTGGTACTCCTTATTTATTGAGTCTATCCATCAGAGGCAGGCGCTATAAACACAGAGACAACGGCAAGAGCCGTAAATGACAGTCACTGAATTTGTGTCCTAATAACAAGAAAAATCAAATATAGCTATATATTTATCAACCTGTCCCAATCTGGGTGCTCTGGAGAGGCCCCAATAATAAGAGGCTCAGGTTGTCACAGTGATAGAGGGAGGGGGAAGGAGAGAGAAAGGGAGGAAAGAAGATATGGGGAGAGCTGAGGAAGGAGGGGGAGAAAAAGGCATGATAGGAATGGGGTGAAAGAAAATGAGGAGACAGAAAGCGAGTGGGTGACAGATATAAATGAGCAAGAGGCGAAGGGTAAAGAGTGTGGGAGACAGATATGGATGAGGCGGCATTGCAGAACCAAGGAATAGGGAAAGGAGTCTGATATCAAAGGAAGAACAAAAGCAGCGACACCCTCATTAGCTCTGCAAGATGAGAAATGGGGGAGAAGGGTTGAAATTGACTACAGCAGTGCTGAACATAAGGCATCAGATACAGATGCTTTACTATGGTGCAGTTTGTGTTTCCATGTTTGTACTACTGCTTAATGATCTAAGCACAGACTAAGGGATATGAATCTCTCTTTTGGTGCCTTTACACAAATGTATTATTCAACAGCATTTCAAGTGCACTTAATGCCTCTTCCCATAGCTGTTGCCTCAAATGTGTATCCAACCTACAGATATGAAAGTAGGGGCGGCACTGGCAACGTAACCCAGCAACAGTGGCACTCGAAAAACAACTGTAAAGGGAAAGAGGCGGAGTCAACACATGATTGACATCCTGTTAGTTCTGGACGTCGCTGCTCCCATACTGGAAACCATGGCAACAGGATTAACCCATTTGTCATAGTGAAGGTGGGAAATCGAAAGGGGGATTGTTTACCTTCATGCCTGGGTGGACAGACCAAGTGGGTTAAAACATTATTACCCACCTCAAACTGAGCTTTAGTAAGTCTGTCAAAAAAAGAAGTGCTGCTGCAAAATGATTATTTGGTGTCGGGGGGAAAAGATCTAGCCTATGTTGTCTATGACAGACAATATAGGAGTAGGAATTTAAAAGACATAGATATACTGTAAAAGGACAGTCTGAAATAATCAGTAAACACAAACTGACCGCAATAATAGAAATAAAAATAAAAGAACAGTGGGAAAATGGTGGGAGTCAGGTGGCTGAGCGGTGAGGGAGTCGGGCTAGTAATCTGAAGGTTGCCAGTTTGATTCCCAGCCGTGTCAAATGACGTTGTGTCCTTGGGCAAGGCACTTCACCCTACTTGCTTCGGGGGGAATGTCCCTGTACTTACTGTAAGTCGCTCTGGATAAGAGCGTCTGCTAAATGTAAAATGTAAATGTAAAATGACTCTCCAAACTGTTCCCACTAACAAGAAACCAATTAGACAGTAGACTGGCATATGGATTTGCAGGAGCTGCATGGTGTAATTTTGAACAACGTCTGTTGAAACAGCACCCAGGAAGACAACAGCTTTGCTCCAGATATGAAGCAGACAAGGGCTCAACAATAAATCCTATACCGACTCTAGCTAAATACTTTATTTTATTTACTTAAGCTTAAAACCCTTCAGGGTCATCTCTTAGCAACTGGCATAAGCATGGTTTTCATTTGTGTATTCCAATTAGCTGATGACTCATGTTAAGCTTTTGTTTGTGCATGTTAAGGCAGACAAGAAGGGAGGGTTTTTTGTTGGGGAACAGATATTTGCAATTTTGGAAAGGTTTTATTCCCCCCAAAAAACATTGCTTATTAACAAATTATGATAACCACAAGAAACAGAGAATTTGCTATTTGGAGGCCAGTGTTCTCAAATGCCCTTGTGACATTGAACGTATAATCTATCCAGGATGTGCTGGATAAGCTACCAGCATTCTAACCCTTGTTTTTATTGTTAGGAATGTAGTTGCTACAGCTCATTTTGGCAGGGCTCAGGCTGGTAGCTGGCACACGCTGTCAGAAACTGAGCTAGCGTGACCTTGTGTACTTGTGTACAGCATGATGTCATTGGGGCACAGAGGGGACCAATTGCGGGCAGGAAATGATGCATTCGGCTCCTCAAGGAAGAGGAGCACGCTGGAGTGTAATGGAGGGACCACTGGTCTCCCAGGGCAACAAGTCCAATCTGGTGTCTTAAATACCCGACAAGCTGGTGATTGGCATGGTATTGCATTCAGTCACATCTCATTTAATAAGAGTATCAGCGTACCAAGCAGCTTAACTCATCCTCCAAAGGACTGGTGTAGAGCCAGGACATTGTTTAATGATGATAGCGCTGACTGCCAGTCAGCCATTGCCGATTTACTACATGCAGCTCAATGAAGATTGTCTGCTTATTTAGTCCTGATAGATTGTAACAGCAGCAAGTCAGACCATCCTGGCGATGTCTTAACAAGTTATTGAAAAAACTGATTGGACTGAACCATGTGCTACATTCTAATATAGTTTATCGGGAAAGTATAATCGACGAGTAATAACACTGGCAATCCCTGACAAGATGGCTCAAGTTGTTACTGCTAGACAAGCTGTTTTTCAGATTCACAATAGACACCATTTCTTCTGAATGCACCCATATATCTAATACATATTTACCCACCTCCATCACAATATAAAAACATTTGAATACAGGGTTTGACAGTGCACAACAGAGATTTTGGTATGTGAACCGAATGGTGTGTTTTTGCAACTTTTTTGTGTGGGTGAATGAAGGACAAGCCTCTTGACAAGCACCTACAGCACTTTCGCTTTTTTCTGTTATGCTTATTATTTAATAATTCTCTATTCTAAACCCCCCTCCAGCTGCTAAAAGCGATTCGCAGGTGTGCAAAGACTAAAGAATGGAAACTACAAAATCTCAGCAGACCAAAGAAATTCAACCATCAATTTAATCTACAAACAGGACGAGACACACATAGTCTTTTATTTGCTCGCTGTTCATGCTCTCAACCTCTGGAAAAGTGAATGAAGATGAAGAAATCTGATGTGTGAGGAACCTGATTGTAAAGCTACCAGCATTCCAACCTTGTCTGCTAAATGCATAAATGTAAATCTGATTGTCCCAATCAAAATGGCAGATTTGTTTAGCATCCCTCGCAGTCACTGCTACCTTGTTCAAGGGCTTGAACAAGGTTCAAGATGAGGTATGTATTTGGGGGGGTCAGATGGCTGAGCGGTTAGGGAGTCGGGCTATTAATCAGAAGGTTGTTGGTTCGATTCCCGCCCGTGCCAAATGACATTGTGTCCTTGGGCAAGGCACTTCACCCTACTTGCCTCAGGTGGAATGTCCCTGTACTTACTGTCAGTCGCTCTGGATAAGAGTGTCTGCTAAATGACTAAATGTAAATGTAATGTATTTCCATGGCAACCTAAAGGAAGGCTTGTATTGGCTCTTGTGTCACCAGTAGCTACCTCATTCCCCTCGTCCTCCACTACCTTTTTCAGAAACCAAAGTGTCACACAACAACTTATGGTGGACAAAATACAAGGAAACCCTGTTCCCAGAGTAAAAGTCTGCTTAGAGAAATCCATCACAGTGCTTTAGACCATACTCCCTGACACAGATTTTCACAGCATTTTTTCCATTGTGGATTATATCGTTATGCTATATTGGCACTTTTTTGCAGTCTCATCTTGTCTTTCATTTTCTCTGCACCAATTTTTTTTTAACACCTCCCTTATCAGAGCCATTATCACAATGCCCTTGATGCTAATTGTTTTCAAATGTTCACATTTAAAAGAAAATGTAACTGAAGCTGCAGTATTTACTGCACTTAATATTGCATTGATGTAGATTTTTCAAGGTCATTCAAATTTCTATATTTAATGTATACTTTAATCATCCCAAGAGGCACAATAAAATATATACACTTCTGTTTCCTGCAAGTGCTTTCCCCTTCACATTTAGCAGCAATTAGAGGGTGAATAAGTGCATGTGTTTGTGTGGGTGAGCACAAGAACAAATGTTTAGTTTGTGTCCTTGCAATAGTTTGTTAACCCTTGTGTTATCTTCGGGTCATTCTGACCCATCAGTCATTGTGACCCACCGTCGTATTGCGACAACTTTACCGCATACAAAAACAAAGTGAAGCATTTTCTTTTAACCGTTGGGCTGTCTCAGACCCCCCACATTGCAAAGGTTAAAATATAATTATTTTTATTTGGTTTTGTATTGGGTAAAATTGGGTAAACACAATGATGGTTTGTTATGTTTAGTGTTTGCACCTCCCTGCCACAGTAAATTCCGTGTTTGTATAACATACATGGCGAATAAACCGAATTCTGATTCTGATTCTTTGGGTCTTTGGGTGTGATTCAAAACAACCTCTGGAATAAGTCACTCAGCAATGTTCAGCATGCGAGTGAGTGTGTGTTCTGCCTCTACTACTCACCCTGATCCAGCATCTCCTCCTCTGCTCTCTTTGGCTCCAATAGTGTCCTGTCATCTTGATGACCTTTAGTGAAATGCAGGAAGGAGAGGCAAAGTTGAGTCAGAAAAAGCTTCTTTTTTTCTCTTTTGAAAACTGCACAGCTTGTGACATTTTATGAGCAACCTGTCAAAACATTTGTGCTGGAAGGTAGAACAAAAATACATTTTAAGATACATCTCAAACACTGGGCACTGTGTTGGTTCTTTGCGTATTTGATAGACTTGATAGTGTTTCCTACCTGTTGAATGGTGTCCCGAGTGCATCATAGTCATCATGTTGTCTGGACTGACAGGAATAGGAACGTTGGCTTCTGACGGAATGTGGCGGAACAGCTCTTTGGAGCCATCCTGCATGCAGTCCATGAAGGGGTCTGCATGCTTGCTGTCCATGTAGTACATGATGTAGAAGTTACACATCTCGTCGTTGGAGGTACCCCTGCAGGGGAATTGAGAGCACATGTTGAGGGAGCATTGAGAAAAGGCTAAATGGCATAATGTCAATAACCACAACGTGAATAAGGTTGCCTGCAGTAATAGAACATAGGAGGGGCGATAACACATTTTCTACATTCACAAAACAATCTCAGTACATGGACACCATTTGCAGATCTGATAATAATTTTCCCAACTTCATCAATATGCTAACGCAATTAGAGGACTTTTAAGGCAACCACTCCCACCCCCCCCACCCCCCTCAAGGAATCAATTTTAATAATGCCAGGAAAAGATAGGAGAGGCTGGAGGGGAGGGTTGTGCGGGGGCGAGACATTTCCTGGGAGATGCGTCAATGCACTCTCCGCCACAGCCATGCACACGCTATCTCTCATGCTGTCTCTCCCCTCGCTCTCCATGGCAACAGGAATGACATGGCACGACACACAAACCGCGCATATGCACACATTCACACACACGAGGGGCCACTCAAAAAGGAAATCATGAAAAATTCACGTTCCCAGGAAACCTTCACAATAACGGCCCTGTCTCTATGCTTGACAATGCTTTCACTCCAACTCTTGAGTAAATACACACACACAGTATCCATGCTAACCTAGCCCCTGACAGATGTGTATGACACATTAGGCCACCAGAGACCAAGGGAGCGTAGGGAAGAGACAAGAATAGAATAGAAGAAAGACAGGAGATGGGGAGGTGCACTCTTGTAGGAAGCAGCAGAGCGCCACAGCTGCCTGTCACAATGCCCAGTGATGTATAGCTTGGAAAGTCAACACCATGCAAACACAAGTGGGGCAGATCCAACAGACAGCCCTGGACGGTCAAACAAGGACCAAGGCTACAGTGCAAACAGCCTGCATACAGTACCGTGGCTCTCCTTTAACCACAAATCATCTATTCTCTGGGGTGGGGGATAAGAGAAATGGACTGAGTTAAAAGATGGAGGGCTGTAGATGGCTGTGAGTATATGACTTGAAATGTGCTAATAACGGTAGTACTGTTTATCATGAGAGCTTACCCAATGTAAGTTTTTGAGGTCCTCCCTTCTCCAGTGAATACGCATCGGGCAGCAATCGTGTCTCCATACCTGACATCAACGCCCTGGGTGGCGGCATAGAACGCCTATATTGCGTAAAACATAGGTACAGTGAGGCAAGAAGACAAATTCTCATTACATGGAAGTAGTTGTGGAAAAATGTCTGTTTTTATAGCATTCACGTTAAAAAAAAAATCATGGAGGAGACACCAGCCAAACAGTATAGCATCCCATGTTTTCCAGCCTACGGTACACCATCAAAAGTTATACCATGGTCTGGGTGAATACTCGATTCTGATTGGCTGCAGGGGTGTCCATTATCGGGTGATAACGGACACCTACTGCGTCATTGCAGCAAAACTGTCTTTTCACCGTTCTAAATTATTCCGCTGGCTACATACTATATGAGCCTGTACAAAGTGTCTGAAATAAGGAACCATAACAACGGGGACGGAGTCAAAGCCTCCATTTACAATTTTGAAAGACTTTAACAAGCTAACTTGTATTTACAACAATGAGTGACTTGAATATTTATTTGAACCTATTCGAAAAAATTTACTTTTCTGAATGTAGTGTGTCAGTGTCACGTAACCGCTCACATCCCATTCGCTATTCACCTCGCTAGTCAATCTACAGTACTGCAGACAGGCTGCAGCCAACACGACAGTAGCAGCAACTCTACACATGGCCGATTATTTTCTTCTTAAAAATCTTGATTTTATTTGGGGACAATGACATGGCTCGATAGCTGGCTAGTCTTGTTGTTAAACATACTGTAAAATTATAATTACTGTTTGGAGAATATGTCAACTTTGATGCGGTCATCTCACATCCATTTTCAATTCAACTCGCTCCACAGGCTGCGGCCGTATTGTAGCCTAGTACTAGTATATTGCCGATACCTTGTTCGTGAAAATCTTGATATTGATTTTGGGACAGTGACATGGCTGGTTAGCTAGCAAATCTTCTTGTCAAACATACTGTAAAATTATATTTACTGTTTGTCAACCGTACACAATGTTATTGCCTTTTAATCTTGCTAGCAATAACGTTAGCTTTCGGGCTAATAGCTCATCCAAAGGAAAGCCGGTGTTGGTTCTATGAGTTGAGCGGACTAGAAATATCAGAGTTGGCTAACGTTAAAAAACGTTAGATTTTCTTTTGCAAAACGCATGAAAACATTAATTTATGTTTGGAAAAAAAATAGTTGGCAAGTGACCATGGTATAAGCGGGATAATGCCCGACGAGGTGTCCAATATCACCTGATAATGGCCTCCGCTGCGCGTCGGACGGTTCACGCCTCCGCATCGTCCATTATCAGGTGATATTGGACACCTCGTCGGGCATTATCCCTTACTTATAGAATACATGTTTTGTTTTCAAAGTTGTATGACAAATACAAAATTAAGAAGACTAAACACAATACTGCAAAATTAGGCACATTCCAAGCTGATATTATTCTAAATGTATGGTTATGGATAAAAATGATTAAAAAATTGTTTTTACTGTGGCTTTACAGACTTGTAAGGGGTTTAATATTGGTCAAACAACCAAAACTATTCCCCAGCGTTTAAAAGAAAAGGGGTAAACTGAAAAGTATATTAACATTAACCGAATATTATGGAATTGCTGTTATTTAAGTCTATGGGTTAAATCTGAGCAAGAATGGTCAAAGTAAAGTGAAATTAATGCAAATTAATTTAATCAATTAAAAGGCGAAAATGTTACAAAATGAAAGTTTTAACTCTACTCTACTTGATTATTGTAAACCAGAGAGAGAAAGAGTGAGAGGTGAGCAAGAAGAAGCAGGAGAAGTCCTTTCTATGACAAACTCATTAGTCAAGTGGACCCGAGTGGATACGACCAGGTTTTATGTCATATTGCCCCATAGAGGCTCTGCTCGTATTGGTTTACCCCTACTATGTTCACGTAGCCAATCACTGAAAACCAAAATGTATCCACCGCCGGGTGTCAGCCCACCGTTTATTCTCCCAAAAACTTCTGCACGGGTTGGTCGATTTTGAAGCCACTACAAACAGAGCCATCTCTGAGATTCTTTGATGTGAGAGAACCTGCTTGGCATTTACTCACTATGTCGGTTCATCCTCCACCACTGAAAGCCCTACTCAGGGTTCACTGCTGCAACTTAAATGATAGTGCGGACGGCCACAACCTGTGTTTCGTGTGTCTCGGACCACGTCTTGCCAGGGGGGGCGGCTTGCTATTTTCCCCTGCTTGTCCCCAGTGCACTAACCTCTACCTCGGAGAACAGCAGTGTCGCTTTGCTTTCTTCAGGGAGAAGGAGCCCCTCAAGGCGATCATTTTTGCGATGCTCTCTGAAGGAAGCCGAGGACCATTTGGAGGCAGTTCTTCGGCAGAATGGGAAAGCCCAGAATGGGAGGCCACTTCTCTCTTACCCAACCTTCCTCACACCTCATCGGGTGGGTCTACATCTTCTGACGAAGATGCAACCCAACGCCTGCAAGACCTTCTCCCTCCCTGGTGTCAGAGATCTCCCCGAGATTGTTCTCCACGCCACCATCATCGTGGGCGCTCACGTACCAGGTCCCCAAAAGTCGGCAAAACCTTTCGTTCCCTCCATGCCGAAGCTACGGGACTATGTGGAGGGTTGGTGGGATGTGCCCTTCTCTTCAACTTCTGTTGAAGTTTTGTCCAATAAAGCATCAATAGAGAGGCTCAGCCCTCCATGCTACTCTTTCTTTGAAAGACAATGCTTCCATCCTCTGTACAACACTGTCCCTGAGTTAGCTGCATCCGCTACTTTTTATTTTGACACATAAGGTGCCGATACGCTCATCTCTAGATGAGTCGGTACGGCAACCTCAAATTGTTAGTGATAGACTGGGTTCCTTCAGGTCCGCACCCTCCAATCGCGGCAACAATCTTTCATCTGTCATTCATTCTGAACTGCCGTCCTGCAATCCCCTGGGCTATTCAAGCTGCAATTTAAAACACATTGCAGCCAAGGGGTTTCTTCACGTCCGCACCTCCCAGTACAGCTGATGTGGCATCTGTCCCTTCACAAGGCACTAAAGTGAGCCTGGACTCCTTCAGGTCCGCGCCCCGTCGACCTGCCGCCACGATGCACTTGTCTTCTCGCTGGGGCAGTACCTGCTCGAAAACCAACAAAGATCTTTGCTGAAACGGTTGCGTCGTTCACTGCCACATCTTCGGCACAGGGCAGTCAACCTTCCCTTATCAATTTTGAGAGGGAAACAACAGCTTTGCTCCCAGCTAGCAAAGCTCTGACGGGATTTCCCCAGCCCTTTCAAGCTGATACCCCGAGGGTGTAAGGCGGTGGTTGGGATCTCTCGGGATTACAGTCGTTTCCTGTCTTTAACCCGCTCTGTGTGTGCTCGCCCACTCTCGCTATTCCATTCAGACAGGAAGGTGAGCTGCGCGCTCACGAAATGGCAAGATGTGACACTGAGAGACAGGTATGCTCGGCAATTTGTCCAAGGCCCACCCCTCCCCTTGAGGGTGTAAATTGGATGGTGTTGCCCTGCCCAGTCAAGGCGCGCATTCTCCGTCAGGAGATTGCAAGCCTCCTAGACAGACAAGCAGTAACCTTGATCCCCAAGAAACACCAAAACAAAGGCCTATACTCCCCGTACTTCTTTTTAAGTTGAACAAGAGCATCGCCAAGCGTCCATTTCATATGCTGACAATGAAGCGTCTCTTGACTTGCGTACAAGACGGCGACTTTGGCACCAGTATAGACCTGAAGGACGTGTATTTCCATATGCCAATCAAACCATAACACTGGAAATACCTGCGCCTTCAAGGGGCAAGTGTACATCTACGCACTGGCCTGCACAATGTTCTCCAAGAAGAGGTACGTTACTAATCGGAGACACGTTACATAAACCTCCTAGAGCTCGAAGCTGTGCGTCGCTCGTCGCTCCACTTCTCCCGAGTGTTGAAATATCAGAATGTTCTCTTTTGATCCGACAACATGTTTACTGTGGCTTATGTCAACCGATCGGCCCACTCCCCGTCACTCCACCCTCTGGCGACAGAGATTTGGACATGGCCGTTACTTACGCTCCCTGAGAGCCTTGCACATCCCAGGCAGACCTGATGTCGCAGGGTGACGAGTTGAAACTCCACCAGTCCATCATCTCCCTGGTCTGGGACCGCTTTGGCAAAGCAAAAATTGACCTGTTCATGTCCAGGGAAAACACGCAGTCATGAGCCCCCCAGTGATTGGGGCCCAAATCATGGCTTGGTTACTGAAAGGGACCTGCTAGAATGCAGCCAAATTTGAATTATAAAAAAAATTGGCAAGTAAATAAAATATGTTATCAATATCTTGAAAAAATTTAACCACGCCCACTCACGGGAAAGCTGTGCCTCTCTACACTGTCAAATACCGCTATAACAAAAAATGAATAACGTTTGTAAAACTACCCAATGTAAAGTGTTCACTGCAGAGGCGGCTGTTGGTGGTGATCAGCAGCTCTCCATCAAGGTGGTTCTTCACTAAATCAATCCACCTCTTCTTGATCTCATCATCATTTTAATAAGGAGACCGAGCTGCAGGGCCGGAGTGGGGCCACTTTTCAGCCCGGGAGTTTCAGGGCCAAGACCGGCCCTTTTTTTTGTATACCAAACAGGGCCGGATGCAGCCTGCTTTGACTGTGGGTGCAGTGAACTTTTCTGGGGGGTATCGTGATTACAGAAAGGGATTGTACTATTTTTTATATTGATAACATTTTTGAGACTGCTTAACGATCCGAGTGTTAATCAGGCACGGAGCCAGACGTTGTAAACATTCGGAGCTTTGCCCGTACCTAGGACGTATGGGTTTGATGTGATGCGAACATTTTTGGCCATTATTTGAGCGCAAAATAGTTTTTTGAGCTTTATGTAAAATAAACTGAAGTTTTTAAATTGGTAAAACCTTGTCTTGTGATGCCATCACTCCGGCACTGCTCCCATCCATCCTCGACCAGCCCAAAAGTGAAGCGGCCCACCGGCCCAAAAGTGAAGCGGCCCACCGGGAACTCTCCCGATTACCCACCCCGGCCCTGCCGAGCTGCTTAGTAAATTCTCGCATCCAGGGAATACACATTTGCGGACGATGGCATAGTTAGCTAGCAAACTGTAGGGTGTAGTCAGGACTGGACTGGGACAAAAAAAAAATTGCCCTGCTATTTTTGCTCAGACCGGCCCACCACAATCGGTCGGACTCTGAGCCACTGCATCTGACACAAGAAACAGATGGGGAGAGGTGGAGCCTGTTAAAAGATGTGATTGGGCCAGCCCAGTGTCAGTATGGAAAATGATTGAAGTCGTTGGCCAATTTTAAGTTTATTAAAAAACAAAACAAAAAAAACAAATGCCAGATTACCAGTCCAGTCCTAGCTGTTGTAACGTTAACTAACGGTAATGACAGCATCTCACACTCGCAATTATGCGGGTGAACCACTGATGCTAATATAGTGATGGGCATTCCGGCTCTTTTTCTTTTTCCGGCTCGTTTGGCTCAGCTCACTGAAAAGAGCCGGCTCTTTTGGCTCCCGAACGTCTCTTTAAAAAATACATGTTTTAACTATGAATTTGACTATGACCACAATGTATTTAAAAATGCATTGATTTGTTATGGCTCTAATCCGAGTTTCAACTACTCGTCTAACTGAGTGTGTGTGAGTTGGCTCGGCCCTCCCTCATGCAGTAGGCTATAATTGGTTGACACAGGATGATCGTGTGCAAGTACAAGTATTTTTTTGTTGTTCTTTGAATTAGACAATTATTTTAAATACAATTAAAATTCATTATTTCATAATAATTACATTTTGATAGGCTATATTAATCTATTAAAATAGAGTCGGCTCTTCAGATATGTGAGCCAGCTCCCAACATTCACCTACAAGAGCCGGCTCGCGAACGACCCATCACTACTACCATATTTTTCGTAAAATGAGTCGCATTTTCTATAAACCGCACCCCACCAGAATGGGAGCTTTGAGTTTGTAAATCTGAGTATAAACCGCAATGGAATATATGCCGCACTTGATACGGGAACAATGATACCAAGCAATGCACGGGTATAGGCGATCTTACAGCATGCCGTTGTGTAACACACGTCGAAAACGAAAGTAAGTAAGTGCGTAATGTATGTTTTCTATTGCCCGGGAACTAACTAATATTTACCTTTAGACGCGTGAGTTCTAAATATTTCCGACGGTCCCCAAAGCGTAAGTTATTTTTCCGAAACAGTAGCGAGCTAGCTTTAGTTAGCTTCCGGGCTAAGTTAGCTAGCATAATAGCTAGTGAAAAAAGTGCTTCTACTGTTGTTTTGTTATAAAAACGTGCTACAAGCCGCATCAAAATATAAGCCTCACAACCACAAGAAAAATGTAAAATCGGGATATAAATCGCAGCTTTATTTCCGAAAAATACGGTAGTTACTATTAGGGGAAGGGCCATATCCTCAATACCTCCATTGCCTAATTGAGGCATGATTTCAGCTCTGCCCCAAAAATCCTGAACACAAAAATAGTGAAAAACTGTCCACAATTCATTCAAGATAGTTCACAGTCTTTGTAACGTGTTTAAACCAAGGCCGTAATCATAATATATATTCAAATCTGGTCAAAATGTCCCCCCCAATATTAACTACATACTAACCGAGAGTGAGGTCATGCCGGGAAATATCAAACTGAGGCTTGAACGTATCGACCGAGCGATAACGAGGTTGATACAGCAAAGCCGATGTTTGATATTTCCAGGCATGACCGAACGGTCGAGGTTAGTAAGTTGTTTATTATATGGCATTTTTAGCTCTTTTCATTTTGTAAATGAAAATAAATGGTAGGCTAATTGTAGCTAGCTCTCAAGTCTTCTCACAGTGTGTTTCAGGTGTTGCCTAGCACCAGTGACGTGCAGTCAGGGTAGGCAAGGTAGGCACTGCCTACCCTGCCAAAATTCTAACGTAAAAATGTTTATTAAATCACTTTATTTAATAAACTTGTATTTGTATTTTTACTGATTATTCTTGTGATTTATATATGCAATATGTATGTTATTCCAATTGTTTAGACGTTACGATGACAAATGTAGCAGTTACGCATAATCAAATAGTCTGACGTGGTGACGTGATCCGAGCAGCTCGTTCTTATTTTTGCCTGCAGCAGCCCCCTTAGTCTGTGTTCCTCTGTTTGTGGCATTTTGAAGGGCCTGACATCGCCTGACAGCGACATAGCAGGTGACGTGTGTGTGTGAGATAAAACCTTGTGGGAATAGAAAGGGCAGCAAAGGGAACACGTGCAGGCAAGGCGCATGCCCATTCAAATATGTGAAGCCTGATGTGAAGGATCATTATCATGCACAAGCCTGACACACAGGATCACAGCAGGGCAAGGTGACTGTTTCTACTGGACTTTGAGAAGCTAACATCTCCTTGAGCCAGGCAAACCTAGCTTTTTCCATCCCACATCTCTCCTTTATCTCTTACTATCCTGTCTTCTGCATGAGTCACTCTTCAATTATGGCGGTGCAGTGGAAGGCGCAAGAATCTCAGCCTGGGAAAGATGAACAACGTGGATTGTGCAGTGTATGGTGAGATTCAAACTGCTGGAGAGTATAATAATTCTGAATGTCGTCCAAGTGGTCTAGATACAATGCACTGTGTTATTAAACTCCCCAATAATAGATTGCCAGAGACACAATTAGTTTGATGTATTACACATAACAATCTATTTAACATTCATAGTTTAAAAGATAATATTATCAGTAAGTAACTAAAATGTCCGGAGTTAAAACCATCTGACAACCTTTGTATCTAATCCCCAGCAGTGCACAGACCATGTCTGACTGAGTAAACAATTTCAGGTCAACCACCCTCAATACTGAGCTACACAACAAGCAGTGAACTAATCTCGTTAGCTGCATTTGTGCATTGCACAAAACCCAGGCATCAACCAAACAAATCTGTCATAGCAACCTTCAGGAACTCAGGATCCTGTCTCAGCATCAGTCCAATTCCAGGCCTAGGTCATTTTAAAATTTGTGATATCCTCTTTTTCAGATGGTAACCAGTAAAAATGTTGATGTTTCTTGTTTTTGACTGTGTAACTCAAGACAACTATCAACTTGGCAGAAATCTGCGCCTCGTCCATTAATTGTATATAGCGGGACAAGTTATCCCTTACCTTTCAGCCTGAGAAATGGTTGAGAAATACAAGGTGTTCCGTGAGAGCGTGAGCAGCGAATGCGTGAGACTTGAGAGCCCTGATAACACTGTGAGATATGCCATAGCACCCCCGCCCCCACCCTTCCTTGGCATTGTTGGAAAGGGATAGTGCTTCTTTGGATAATAGCTAAGGGACTCAGGTGGCTGAGCGATGAGGGAGTCGGGCTAGTAATCTGAAGGTTACCGGTTCGATTCCTGGCTGCGCAAAATGACGTTGTGTCCTTGGGCAAGGCACTTCACCCTACTTGCCTCGGGTGGAATGTCCCTGTACTTACTGTAAGTCGCTCTGGATAAGAGCGTCTGCTAAAAGACTAAATGTAAATAATGAAGCTTTCATTGGAAGTAACAGCACTAGTAGCAACATGGTAGAAAGGAGTATCTTTTGTATTGGTAATCTGAAATTATCTGTAAACTAAATGCTCTTATGGTCGTAATATTCGTCAGGCTAAGTACGTGTACACCTACGCAGGATAGCTTCAGCACATATCCTTTGTTCGTTTGGTGCGTACTTTGTGCATGTCTCCATAGGTCTTGAATGTATGCAGTGTTTCCCTTACCGTTGTTTTGAAGGGGCATATCTATTTCTGGCCATCTATGGTATTTCAGTAAATGGTCTGCAAAGACAAACAGACAACATACTTGTGGCAACTGCGGCGATTGCCGTCCAATCAGAGTCCACTTCCCATCTCGAATCCTGTATCCACTGACAACCTGACCTGTGACAGAAAAGTGAACGCATCTTAAATGGAAATCCCATGATTCAGCTGTACATGTATATCTAAATCCGGTATCTTTGCTTTAGATCCAAGTAGACTCACATTAAGCAGATCAACCTGCTATTGTCTCTGATGTAACATTAAGAGAGACTGAGAACCATTTTATATTGAAATGAAACTTACCGAGACTATGTGTGTGGGTCCTGAAGGCAAATGGGTACATTGGATATGATTCATATTCGCAAGCAATATCAGCGTTGGTAACTGTGGAACAGACATTTTCAAAAATCACATCTATGGCACATTAATGCATCTTATAAATCTTATAATAAAGGAAAGCACTCGTAAGTATTTGCTAAGAACACTTAGCAAGAACTTCCAACACCTTTTAACAAAAGTTCACAAAACAACGCATGATCACTGCACCACACATCGTTTTTGCTGCTAAATGCTTGTTGATATTGTGCACATGAATTTGATAGTAAAAAACCCCCACTGAGGACCAAAATGTGTTTGGCAACAACAACAAAAAATCCATTACCACCAAATAAATGAAACACAATCCCACTGCAGAGTAACTAGCTCCTTGGCTCCACGATAAAACATATACTGTATTTGTGTAATGGCCTGTGCAGAAAAATGCCAGGCTAATCTGGACTGATAAATCTTCTAATTCCGATGCCCCCACTGGTTTTAATTACCACAGAAATGTGGATGGGAGAGGAAGTCGATAGTGAGGAAGGAAGCCTGTGTGGAGCAATGTGCCTGACACTGTAATGAGGGGTGGGTGAAGGATTGGAAAACCATTGACCACCAGATTTCTGTATGTAACTAAGGGATGCACAGACACGCATACACACTAATAATGAATACCTCTACTGCCTGGAGGGATGATGGTATCCACAGACATCATCAGATACATGCCAGCAATGAAGGGCTGTCTGTGGGGAGGAAAGAGACTGATATAAAAGCATTGCAGACAATTTTACCTGACCAGAACAAACTCTAGACTGGCTTTTCATGGAAACTCTTATGAAATGAGTCAGCTTTTTACACACTTACACTAATAAGGATGTATGGTGAGTCCAGCATGGCCAGGAATCGAACCGGCAACCTTCAGATTACTAGTCCGATTCCCTAACCTCTCAGCCACCTGACTCCCCTTCTTTCTAATTTAAATGAGTTAACTGGTGATTTTCGTTGTTTGTATTCTTCACCTGCTAGCTAAATTGCACGTGGTTGTTGATTCGATAGCGATTGCTAAATGCCCTTGCTCACGTTTGTATTTTAGGTGCATTATTATGCAGAAGTAGTTACACTGTATTAAGATCATCTAATTAATAGTGGGTTTATTGTTATTATTTGCTACAGAATGCTTAGCCTATATGTCAAGATCAAAGAAATCGACAGTTCCGTTTCATACGTAAAACATTTGGTGGCGGGGCTGTGGGGGATTGTTGTTCGGACAGACCTGTCCCCACTGCTAAAAAAAATCCTAAAGGAAACACTGGAGTCATTTGAAAAAGTTAACATTCCACTCCTCAAAGGACTGACCCTCTTTGTTAATCCTGTTGTTTATCTAGTTTTCTGGAGTTAATTCAAGCTTCACTGCAGGAGAGGATTTATTTCTGGGTTCTACCTCTTCATAGTGTCATAAAACGTAGGATTAAGTGACTTTAAAACACCTTTCAACTACACAACATTCTATTAAAAATCAAAGTTCAAATGAAAAGATTGGTAATTGTGTGTGAAATTCTGTGCTGTTCACCCTCTCATCTGTACCACACTACTGCAATCCTGTCTCAATGAATTCACCAAACTGGCTGCAACATTTAATAGTAATGATAATAAATTGTATTTGTACTGGCAATTGTATTTGTACTGGCACCTTTCTTGCAATAAAAGCACTACAGTAAAGTAAAAAGTAAAAGTTATTCATAAAACATAATATGCAATAACAATAACAACAGACACAATTAAATGAACAATTAAAAACCTGATTAAAAAGGTAGGTTTTACGCAAATTCTTAAAATGGCCAAGCATATGAGCATTTCTGATGGATACAGGTATTTGGCTATTTGACTCCCTATCAACAGTAACTCTTGGCATGTAAAATATGGAGACAGAGGACGGTGCGACATGGAGCCGGAGGAGCCATCCGTCACGTCATTCTTACTCTATTAGTCAGATAGAGGGGTGACTCTATTAGTCAGATAGAGGGGCTGGCGTTTCACTCAGATCAATGACCCATCTCAATAATACAATTTTTCTCTCTGGGCATCTTGCCGTACAGAGTCACCAACATTTATCTGTCATGTTGTGGGTGCAGGGGTAAGACCCAAATGCAGGAGGCAGGCCAAGGTGTTTTACTGTAAACCAGGGACAACACAGGGGTATTCACAACATATCCAATGAGACTGTGACAAGGACTGACACAGGGAGCAAACAGATATACAGGGCGGGTGATTACACAACAGACAACAGCTTGGTGATTGGAACGAGACACAGGAGGTGCAGGGAGCCAGGAGACACAGACAAGACTAGGACCGGAACACACCCAGGAAGAACACAAGGTCTGGGGAAAGCAGAACTAAACAATGGGGGCACAGACGTGGCTGTGACATTATCAATTAACATCAAATCCGAATGCCAGCAGCTGCGACTGTTCCTGTCATGAATAGTCTCCTTGTTATGTTGATTTTTCTCATTTACCGCTTGGTGGAAGTTATGATTTGCTGTCACAAGCTGTTGTTTGATGCATATCTGTTTGCTCGCAATTGATCATATTGTTTTATTTTTTACATTTTACAAATGTTCACTTTGGTTCGTTCAATAATATTTAGTAGTTAGTTTCAATATATAGCTGGGCCTCATTCAACTCAAAATAGAGTGTAGATTTGGAGAATGACACATTGTTATTTTGACTGCACTCAAGTACGTTGAATGTTAAAGGTCACATGACATGAAAACTTCACTTTAGGAGGTTATTTAACATTAATATGAGTTCCCCTAGCCTGCCTTTGGTCCCCCAGTGGCTAGAATTTTCGATAGGTGTAAACCAAGCCCTGGGTGTTCTTCTCCGCCTTTGAGAAAATGAAGGCTCAAACGCTCGGTTTGAAAATCTCCTCGTATTGACGTAACAAGGAGCCAGGCTACCGCCCTTCTCTCTGCTGTGCCCGCCCAGATAATCTGGCCCGCCAATGAGGAATTGAGCTACGATTGTGCAAGGGCGAGTGCAATATCGTGTTTTCCTGCAGAGACATCATGCCATGGCTAGCAAACGAACGAAGCATAACAGTTGCTCAGTGCTTGGATGTACAAATCAACACACAAGTCTTTTTGTAGTTCCGTCATCCGAGCCTCTAAACAATCAGTATCTTAATTTTATTTTCGCTGAAAATGCGCCTACACAACTTCTGTTGTAGGCGCATTTGTTTTGTATGTCTGCGCCAAACACTTCAGCCACGACTGTTTCCTCAACTTGAGCTAATACAAAACTGGCCTTGCTGAAATTAAATTCTGGATCAGTACTAACTCTCCTTCGTCCAGCTACTAACCTCGGACAAGTAAGTTAACTAACGCTATATCATTTTGTAGCTTTACTGTATATGGTTACCTAGCTTGCTACCCTTAGAATGTGGCTGTAACATTAGCTCTGCAGCTAACAGCTGGGTTACTGTCGCTATGGAAAGGTAGATAGCATCAAGTATGTGTGTGAATACACATGCTGTAACGACTAACGTGAGTGTTGTACACTTCTTTGTTATTTGGATAAACGTTCTGCTGTTGGTGTTATGGCGCGCGCGATATCCACCTTTCCCCTCATTGAAATGACTGAGTGTGTACCTCTGCAAACCAGGGTTATCAGATGAGAATGGGCAAATTCGAGGTATTTTACAGCAACGGGGTTACAGCCATTGCGATACATCCGTTGTAAACATTAGCGCATGGTGCCGCCCCTCCGCTCCTCATTAGCATTTAAAGCTACAGACACCAAAACAGCGCGTTCTGAGGAAAGCTCCTTGTGGGACTGCTAGTAGTGGCTGTAATTCTGCACCAAGGCTGAATTTCGGGAAAGAGACTTCTGATACAGTATTAGGGGACCACTAAGGCCTATATAAAAGCATCCAAAAACAGCATGTCATGTGACCTTTAAGTAAAAATGGGGATGTAAGGTTATATTAAAGGCTGTCAGCTTTCATTTAACAGTATTTGGATCCATAAAGCGTGAACCATGTAGCAAATCTCCAATCCAATGTGATGGAGTACAGAGCCCAACATTTTTAACTGCATACTGTACATACAAAATATGTAAGAGTTGTCAGAGGATCGAGATTTACCATGACCGATAACATACTTACGGTTTGGAAGTCATTCTTAATGTAAGTCCTGAGCAGTCTTTATGGTGGTCTGTAAACAGAAAAATATATAATTGTTAGTCTCCCTCATCTTCACTTTAAATTATGAACAAAACAAAAGTAATTTAAATGTATGGAACCTATTCTCATCTGCAGGTACCCATAATCAACTGGAAAGACATGGTCATGTTTTATTAATTACAACACAGTCTCAGTCAGCACACTAGGGAGAAGGCCCTTAATTGGAGGTTTTCCCTCGAATAACCTATAATCTATTATTTGAACAAATGACTTACTTTGTAGCTTTCAATTAGCTCCTGTTATATTATGTTACATTAATTCCATGAAGAAGCTATTGTATTCAGATTATTTGTCGTGTTTACAATACTTTGGAAATATAACTAGCAATTATGAATAATCTCACATGCACATGAATGATTAATTACATATTAATTAGGAATTATGGAACTATTACAGATGCAAAAAGTAGACAGTTATGAACATGCTGCTTTGGGTTCTTCCCTTGACAAGGTTGTCTAGTGTACACAGTACATTTGGGTAAAGAGACACTAAAGTGCACCACAGAGGTTAGCTTCAGTGGATGCACATGAATAGCCTAGTATTTTGCTGAGCAGCCTACTAAAATGACAGAGAAGTAAGCCCCTAACAGAGATTATTTTAAATTGTGCCAGATTCAGTTTCAACCGTGTGTCGACAGGCTCGTCATGCTCACTATCTTTTGGTTTGGCATGATCTCTTGTTGTTTGTTGAACATTGAACACAATGACAGTGGTCACTTCCGTGAGGCAAAGATAAGTTAGGGGGTTAAGATAAGAGTCTGTCACTGTGTATTAATCCTAGCTCACTTCAATGACCTGGAAGGTAAGAAGTTAAAGGAGGACCTGTGTTGCTCTTCGCCAAATATTTTGTAAAAGATTATATCATAAAATATGAACGATTAATAAACATGGCTGCCAACCTTTCCTAAACCCCCCCCGCCCCCCCGAGGCGAGCTTTCCCCGCCCCCCAGCGGAGTTCAGGGCTGTTAGCACGTCTATGTTGCCTCGTACGTTACTGTAATGTTAGCAGGGCTACATGGTTGGCGTTGCCTTCTCAGCATGAGATATACAAGGTGTGGCGTGAGAGCATGTGTAATGGTTGAAATGCGTGTCTCACGGCCAATGCGTGAGAGTTGGCAGCCCTGTAATAAATGATTACATATTTTTATAAACTCACTTCCTGAATTGTCAGAATTTCAACACAATTGACTTAGTTGAGGACATGGAATGGCTGATTCAGTTTTTATTCATATAGGCCACACAGGAAAGCATATATAACTAGAGAGGGTACCATTTCTGGGGAAATTGTAGGGTGTGCTTGCTTGCGTCGGTTGCAGGTGGGTCTGTCCCCTTAAGTTTTTCCCTTCTAGTGATATTTTCAAGCATTTAGCCTACTCATATTGCATAATTCATTAAGAACCCCCTTTGAAACAAGCTACTGTAACAACGTTGTCACCGGCAGTATTTCAGATGGAATCGCGATTTAAACAGTACCATGGGTCAATAACTGAGCATTTGCATGCTGCTAAAAGACTGTGTCTACCTCAGAATTGCCCATTCTCTTCAGTCAACTATTCTGTAGCCGTTTGACTTTGCAGAGGAAAAAACAGAATAATTTGCTCTTAGACAAATAATTTACCAAGCAAGCACACACAGACATGGCCTGCACACATACACAAACACACTTGTCTCTCATCATCAGTAAGGATAAAGTTGTTACAGTGAATGTTCCACAATACAAAGTTTTGCTGTTGGGTTTTTTGGGAGTTCAGTTTTTGCAGTGGGGGAGACTGCAACAACTTGAGTTGACTGTGCACTAAATAAAGGTACCACATGGGGCTTGTGCTTGAGTATCAACATAATTATTTTTAATTATGTGTACATAACATAGGCAATGCACTGTACAGTAATTATTGTCTACTGTAACACAACAAAGGATAAGAAACATAGCATAGTTTGTAAATTGATTATTTATTTATTATATTAATTCTCTGTTTGTTTCAATGCAGCGGTTGCCAACCCTGGTTATGCGGAGCTGGAGAGTCTACAGGTTGTCTCGAGCACATGAGTAACCGTAACTGATGAGGCCCTCACTCGGTTCTGCAAGCATCAAAGAAAGGCTATAGTCTTGAGTTTATTGAAAGGAATGGCAAAAAGATGACAGATAAAATGTCCACCTCTTTAGGTTGTATTGAATTGTGTGTCTGCTCAAAGGGGCAGGTGACTGCAGGAAGATCAAGTTTGTTTGTTGGATAAAGACATGCTTGTCAGTGGCACAAAGCTTTCACAATCCTAAATAAGTTAAGCAAGACCACATTCCATACCTCTGGTCAATCTTCATAACAAAGGACATGACATTTAAACACAAAGGTTAGTATTTCTCACCTCTAAAAGCACTGATATCCCCGTAATGGATCTGCAATACGAAGTACGTGATCTTTGACTTTCCTCCGACTTTAAACCCCACATCTGAGAAGCCAATGGAGATGGAAAAACGAGACAGTTAAGAAGGTAGAGAAGACAGAGGGAAATGTAGAGAAAACAGAAATAATATCAAGAGATAGAGCCAGAGAGAAACCTGGAGTGAGAGCTAGGGAGAGTAGCCAATTACAACCTCTAGGGTTGGCTGATATGCACTGATAAAATAACTCATTGTAGAGCAATTAAAATAGCTCAGACTAAAGTCTGGGGATTAGTATTCATGGATATGCCTCTCTGGGGGATTGAGAAATGGAGGGAAGCAAGAGGTTAAGAGATAGGGGAAAGAGGGACAAGGAAAGAAAAAGAAGGAATAGGAGAGAGAGAGAGACAGATTGGGGACAGAGATATTGTAGATGGGAGAGAAGAATGAGTAAATGGGAGAAGGCTAAAATTATACAGAGAAAAGGGGAGATAAGAATAAAAAAAATGAGATGAGAGAGCTATGGCGAGACTACCTCTAGGCAATTTTGTGGGCGGAGCGTTGCGGGCCCAGGCATACATGATGGCACCATCATCCTCACAGGTGCCCTGGGCACTCCCACAGTCCCTGGGAAAACAGAGCACTCGTCAATAGAACTCCAGGCACTTGGGTTCAAGAAACAGAATATCAACGGTCGCCCAGTTTGACTTTAAAATATTGATACGTCAGGGGTGATTCAAAAGGGTGTTGATCTTGGGTCTGTTCTTCTTTTCCCGGATATGAGAACCACATGAGATTGCTTGGAAAGGAATACTGATTTTCTCTACAAACAATTACTTGTTGAAACATTGACAGAAAAAGGCTGCAATATGCGTTTACCTTATGTAATTCAGTTTCCAATTTAGCCCTCACAATGTAAGATGAAAGAATACAGCAAACCTAGATGCCTTTACATTTAGAAGCCGTCAGGTCATTAGCACTAGCCACACGTCTCATACCAACATCGGTGCAATACAGTCCCTTGACCTCATATCAGTCTGTTTTTCTTAACTGCCAGGGAAGATATTACTTCTATTTGTTCCATATGAATACACTGTACTCAGAGTGCATAAGGGAAATACATTTTACAGAAAGATAATCTCACGCTTGCAGATTAGATTTCATGCTTTCCTGGATTCTGGGTTGCTCAAGAAAGTTGCGGCCATTTTCTGACAAAATAATGATTATCTTTACTTTTTAACTTTTTTTTCCAACCTGCTCTCACAAAGAGAAACCGTTTAGTTGAGAGGAGCACCTAAAATAGATAGTGGCACCGCTGGCGGATAACTATGTTGTTACACACTCGCTCACTGCTAGGGTTGGGTATCATTTGGGGTTTTACCATATCGGTGTGAAATTGATACTTTTAAAATGGTTTCGGTGCCTAAACGATGCATGAACCGATACAAAACAAAAACAAACAAAAAATACACTTGTCTATAGGGGTGTAACAATATATCGTGGAACAATATATCGCAATACAAAATTGTTACAATATGTATCGTAGAGTTATGGCAATATTTTTACAATACAACGGCTGTTTGATCCTATTGGTTGAGCTACTAGCACGCGACCTACTCTGCACCTGTGTCATGCATGCATTCATTGCATTCACAGAAATGTAGTTAACTAAATTGTATGTACAACAAAAAAATGTTTTGAGTACATTTCTGTTTAATTTCAAATGTTGTTCAAAATATCGTGATGCGTATTGTATTGTACACCCAGTATCGTGATACGTATTGAATCGTGAGCTGAGTGTATCGTTACGCCCCTACTTGTCTACCATGTTATTTGACTTTCCATGTTCCAACTTGCATTCACGTAAATTCTCAGTTGGGAAATAATTTTACAGATTATTCTGACACCACATGAATGCAGTAGGCTATAAATTAACTAGCGACCCAGAGGGCAAATATTTCAATCGACAGCTCAGGCATTTAAGTGGCACTGAAATGAGGCACCGAAATCTGAGTTCTGATTCGGTCCAGTGGGCCTACATACCGGTCATATAGGTACCGGTGCCATATTAGCACCGGGTTTCGGTACCCAACCCTTCTCACTGCCTCCGCAGTCATGAATGGAGTTGGGATATGTGATAACAGCAAGTTAAAATGGGGGTTCAATTTTGATCTGAGCTCTCTTTTAGCTCAGTGTGGATGTGGTGCATTCTGATTGGTAGTCACATAGTATGGCCTATTTTCAAGCCCCCCCCACTGATCCTCTAGAGATTCTTTTGATTTTGAGCGCAGCTTCACACAGGCTGTGTCAGAATATCTCCACAGATTTTCACACTTGGAATGCTAAATGTGCTTTTGGAGGCGAAGAGAAAGAGAGAGGGAGTGAAAGAAAAAAAATATCTCCACAAGCGTCTAAGAAGAGCTGAATTTTGTATGAATGAACAAATTAAAGGCTGTCCTAACAATGGCACGTTTGTTCACAACAGCCATACACAATATACTATTCAATGCAGGTTCTACATTCAATGCAGGTTCTACATTCAAAACAGAAAGATAAAATGAAATATGAAATAAATCTGAATAACAGTTCATAAGACAACTAAATAGATAACCTGGGACTTAAAGACATGAGAAGCACGTGTACATTAATGCTGTGCTGTCTGCTTTTGCAGACATTGTGGCGATGTTGTCTAATGATGGCTTTGTTATTCCAACATAGCCTGAAGAGAACATTTTAAATGTAGAGTAAGATAAACACACCTCCTATGTGAAAGGGACCCTCAGAGCCCTCACACACACATACGTGCAGTCACACACACTCCACCACACAGGGCCTTTGAGGATCCCTGTTGTCAAGGTGGCAGCAGTTGCTATGGTAACAAGCAGGTTTATTGGTGAGCGTCTGAGATAAGCGGTCTCTCTCTCTCATGCTCCCTTCCTGTCTCTCTCATACTCTCTGTAGAGATTTTCCCTCTGTGCTCTAGGGAGACAATAGCCATCCCACGCATTAGCCACCTCTGTCATACAAAACCATGGCTACACAGTGGTCCAGCTTATTCTCCTCAGTGACGGAGAAAAAGCAGTTCTTTCAACGGATACTGTAACAGCTTGAGGGTTTGGTGCTCTACAAATCATTGTGGGACGCAATATTAAAACTTCGAACTCACTACGCATGAGACTAAACTAGTGCACAGTGCCTGTAATGCAGATGTTGGTGACACAAAGTTATCAGTTGCTTATGTCATGTTGATCAAAATGTATTATATTGGTTCTCTTTTAAATTGTCTTACCCTCACAAACATCTAGACATTTAGTTAATTGTTGGAATGCTGAAGCAGCATTCCAAGTATTGTTCTTTGAATCTTTATTCAACTTCTTCATATTAATATTATTATTCAATTTCTTCCGCGACACCTTTCAGCGCCTTCAAATATTCAGCTATTAAAACCGTTCAGCTATCAAAACATTCAGCAGTTTCAGGCTATGACTGCTATATCTTTTCAGCTTTGTACCTCTTATGCTTGAATTAATATAAATCAATATTCATAATATTTTTAACATGGTTTTCCAATTGAGTTTTTTTTCAAATCCTCTCAATCCTCAAAAGTTCTTCAACTTTCAAATCCTTCTTCTTCCTCAATCCTTCAGCTACAGCCACCATTTAAACTTTAAAATGTTGACAAAACCCTAAACTATTTTTTAAAAATTCAGCTTTTTGATATCTAATCAACTTTTTTCAATATCACTGATTATGTTTCATGACTTTTTCAAGCCGTTTCTGAGATTTACATGGGTGTGTACGTGAAAGCCTAGAGTGCAGACTGAAACGCTTAGACTGGAGGGGAGCTTCGGATGTTGTTGAAAAAATATTTCTAGTTTGCCAGCATTGCCACAATTTTCGCTCTTCATGCTTCATTTTTATGGAGGATTATAGGGGCCAAAACTAAATAAATAAATACTTGGATAAATAAATAAATATATAACACAAAGCTTAAATAAATAGGTTAGGGTTAGTTAATAAATGCCTAATTATATAATTAAATGCCTAATTGACATACAAAATATATAAATTACAAATTAAATGAGACACTAAATATATAAATGTTACATGCATTTGTGTGTATATATATATATATATATATTTACGTTTTAATGTGTTCACATTTATTTATACTTACATTTATTTATTTATCCTTACATTTGTTTATTTATCCTTACATTTATCCACGGTGTAACTTGCTGCAGCAAAATAAATCCGTTGTCTACGTCACCAGATAGGATCAATAGATAGCTAATTTTGTGCTGGTCGTAGACAGTTGTCTGTTGAATCCAACAGACGTACACATTTGTTCAGAGCCCCACGAAAGCGAGACAAAGTCCAACTCTCGCCCCATAGAGACCAATGCAAATCTGGCGACAAAATCGTCAGAGAAAGACAAAAGAACAAGATTTTGAAACTGCCAGTAGAGTCGTATTTCTGACCGCACAGAAATATAAAGGACATCTCTGGTTTCGGCAAAGTCTTGGGTCTCGGAAAATATCCTTATTTTTTGGATTGGACGTATAGTTTTGCGTCTAGGTTAACTTGTTTGAGGTGTGGATTCTAGCTACATTTCTGTTATTCGCTCTGCCCTCAGCGTGTTAGCAATCATAGCTGCACCATCACCGTTTCAACCAAACAGACATGTGCCACTCAGTCTCAGTCTTACACAGGTGATTGGTATTAGCTTATTAGTGGAGTCACACGACAGAGTTTGATAGTATTTCAACCTAATACAATTTACAAGAGGTGACTCTGCAGGTGCTGCTAATATCTCTTTTAGCTACTACTATTGCTAATGGAACTGTTTTGTTCTACTACGCCATTGAGTGCGTTCACTTGACCATGAGAAACCCGATTACTAGCAATTGTCGGTTTATGCCATTAATACGATTAGGCTACTCCAGTTTACATGTGTCTTTTTATTAATCGTTGTATGCTCCACGGACAAAACTTGCACCATCATCCTTCTGCAACAAAGTGTCGCCGTGTCTTCCTGTATCGGCCCTACTGCTGTATGTTTCATTCAATCAACACATTGAATCCTACTGAGAAAGCCGAGTAAACGCACTCAATGATGCTAATGCTACATCTGCTACTGCTATTAGCATACGATCCCAACTATAATTTCAGCTGTTAAAACTATAATATTCTTGTTACGACTAGCTAGCCTACTTCTTCTTCTGTTTAACAGTTCGGCTTTCAGCTTCTCCTGCATTTAAGCTCTTAGCTTTGTTAAGATGATGCAGTTCAGCTTCCACACTGCCTCTTGAAATTCAACTATTTCTTCGATTGCTTCACAACGTTGAAACATATTCTCCCGCATTGTATTTAAGCACTTAGCTTTGTTAGATGATGCAGTTCAGTTTCCACACTGCCTCTTTTGTGTGACTCACACATTTTTGAAATTCATTTCAGCTTGCGGGTATTTTCTAATTTCTGTATTTTCAGCAATTAAAAATAAATAAATTCATCTTTCAGCAGTCCAACGCATTTTCTGCAGGAAATGCACTTTCTAGTTATATATTGATATATATGAAGTCATTACATGCACAATGGTTGAGCCAGTTGTCATGATTGTAGGCACAATTCACCATACAGCACTGGAGGTACAGTTCTACCTAAAGGTCGGTTTAGGTACTCCGTTTTCCAAAAAACAGACACATGGAAACGCCTTCGTCTACGTGGAACGCCCTCTTCGAGAGCCCCGGAGAGCTCGACATGCACCTGCTGAATTTCCTAAATTTTCGGATAGTTACGGATACCCCCATGGCTGTGATTGGTCCGCTAACGACATCATTACCGTTGCGCCACCTACTCTTCTGGCGGTGATTTGTTTTCAGCATCCACAGCCTACGGAGAACCATAAACGAAAAAGAGTCTTATCGTATCCGTAGCATATAAAGGCCTTAAGAGGTGTTTGCTATGTTTACATTAACATTTGTATTTTTTTTCCTTTGTGCTATGCAGTACTGTAAAATAAAGTAAAATAGGCTATATCAATGCCTCAAGAAACCGCCTGAGGAGGCTAAAGTGATAGGAATATTGTTCTCGTCCTATATCTGTTGCGGCTCGTTTCAACACTGACAACCGAATGAAGAGCAGGCCTGAATCATCAAGTTATAGTCCCCGTGCAGTGCCCATGATGCAGATGGTGATTATGAAGTCTGTTTGTTGATTTGGTGTTAATTTAATTGGAGTTTGTGCACATTTGCAATATGCAGGCAGAGATGTTGCATCAGTTAAAACATTAATTAAGTAACCAAATTCACTGATCTATAGGCTACAAAAAAAAGTATTGCATTTCTCTTTGCTAGCCAGCATTTCATTCATAAAGAAAACCCTTTGAAATGAGCAGATTCAATGTAATGCCAGCAGTCAGCACTAGGGTTGGGTATCGTTTGGAATTTTACGATTCCGATGCCGAACCGATACTTTTAAACGATTCCGATTCCTAAACCGAGTTTGTTTTTAATGGAAAATTATTTAAATGTAACAATATATTCACGTTTTAAAGTACTTAAATATATAATAAGTAAACCTAAGTCACCTAACACACAACTACAATAATTTTACAATAAATAAGTTAAACTATTAACAAGTAACAACAAAATAAATGTTGAGTTGGTATGCTATGCAACTAAACCAGCTTCAAACTTTAGCAGTTCTTTTGCAGAAAAATGACCATATTTGCCTTCTCTGGCAAGATACAACACCTCTCCTAAGGGACCAGGGACTGATGTCCGCAAGTTGTCAAACATGGTGCATCCCTCTGCTTTAAGAAGTATTCTGTGTGTCACGGCATGTTTCAATAAATTCAACGTGCCGGAATCCTTGGCTGTGAAATACAGCCACACTTTCGACCGCTTCGCTTTAGGAATTTTAATTGCACTAAAAGCTAGCTAGCTAAGGATAGACTAGCAGAGCAAGTGTAATATGTTTACTAGCGATCACGTGCAGTGAATGGTTAATATGCTTTTACGTCCGTTTTGGTCAGACCAGAGGGAAAATATGGCATTTTAAAAGTAGCCTACATTTACAGTAGCTAGCTAACCGTAGACTACAGAGAAAGTGTGATATTTTTAAGTTAGTTTCGGAGCGACAGAGGGAAAATATTTCAGTTGTCACATTAAGTGGAACCGAAATGAGGAACCGAAATTTGCGTTCTAATCCGGTCCGATTCCTACTGGTTGTGTAGGAACCGGTTTCATAGTGGAACCGGGTTTCGGTACCCAACCCTAGTCAGCACTGCTCACATGTCTGTACCGGCGTTAGTTTCTAAATGACTGTACCCCCCCACCCCCCCTCCCAAAATTGTGAATTGTCAATTTAAAGGTTGTCCAGCAAGTACGTCCTTGTTTGATGATGCCTAAAGCAATGGAAATTGGGCCAAACCGTAGTGAATTGTTTGTGTAGTCTACACAGCAACAATTGTAGCTAATAACCTTCTAGCTATACTGAAATAAACTATCCACTTTAAATATAGTCTATCTTTTAGCTAGCCAGCATTTCATTCAAAAAGAAAACCCTGTGTACCTGGTCGTATTATTGGCGTTGGCTTTCACAAAGTCCACTCGTCTTTAATGAGTGTGTCATATAAAGCAATGCACTTTATAGGACTATTTAATTTTCACAAACCACAATCAGAGCAATTCACAGCATTTCAACTTCACAGTGTCAATGCTGTGATATTTAGATCCATAGTGCCAGCTCAACATGGCTGAAAGAGATTAATTGCGAAACTGGTGGAACATTTCTTTAGGGATCTCGAAATGCTTATATACTTTGGGTTCTTAAATGGACACCCAAAAAATTTGAACTTTGCACAGTGCCCAGTTCTCTAAATAATCGTATCCCAACCCCCTCCCCATTTATGTTATGATATTATATTATTTACGTGTTTTCACAACCGTTGGTTAAGATGAATCAACTTAGGTAGCAGTGATTCAACATGTTGTTTTGTTACCCAGCCAATAAGAAAGCTAAGAGTATATCCCACAAGGTAACATTATGGAGAGGTGCTGCATAATTGATTTACCAGTAGGCGGTAGTTGAGACTGGGGTCCGGCAGCCGTACAGCAACATGTGGTGAGCCGTGTCCATACTGGCATGAGGCACAAAGTCCACTGTGCAAATGGGAGAGAAAAGCAGGAAATTAACACAATTATAGAACTTGAATCTAGAGATCCACCGATCCACGTTGTTTCAATTCCGATCAGATTCTGATACACACCTGCAGATACGGATACTAATTAGATTCTGATTCCGATACAGAGCTCTCTTTTTTATATACCATGGTCTGGGTGAATACTCAATTCTGATTGGCTGCAGGGGTCCATTATTATGTGATAATGACAGTAAAACTATCTTTTCACCGTTCCAAATTAATGCACTGGCTACATAGTATGGGCCTGTACAAAGTGTCTGAAATAAGTAATCATAACAACTGGGACGCAGTCAAAGCCTCCGTTTACAATTCATTGAAAGACTTTAACAAGCAGACGTAAAAAACAAAACAATGAGTGACTTGACTTCTTTTAACCTATTTGGAGAATATACATTTTCTGAATTTACTGTGACGGTGTCACATAAACACTAATCTCATATCCCATTCGCTATTCACCCCGCTAGTCAATCTACTTCAGCCAGGCTGCAGCCAACAAAACAGGATTCTACACATGGCCGATTATTCATTAGTCAAAATCTTGATATGGATTTTGGGACAATGACATGGCTGGATAGATGGCTAGTCTTCTTGTTAAACATACTGTCAACTTATATTTACTGTTTGGAGAATATGTCAACTTTGATGCAATCATCTCACATCCTTTCGCTATTCAACTCGCTACAGGCTGCGGCCGACAGTAGCCTATGGCTGATAATTTGTTAGTGAAAATCTTGATATTGATTAGGGCACAATGACATGCCTAGTTAGCTAGCTAGTCTTGTCAAACATACTGTCAAATTCTATTTACTGTTTGTTGACCGTACGCAATGTTGTCGTCTTTGAATCTTGCTAGCATAATAATATACATTTTTGTAAAAAACTAGTGTCAAGTGACCATGTTATAAGCGGGATAATGCATTTCAATGTGTACATTATCATGAAATAAGGGACTCCGCGGAAGCAACCTCCGCATCATCCATTATTGTATGATAATGTACAACTTGTCGGGCATTATCCCTTACATATTGCCTTGCATCACACAGCACCTATTAAAGAGCCAAAAAATACACAGAAGTGCATTCCATGTATTCCAAAGCAATTTATTTGAACTGTATGTTTGGCAGGTAGCAAAAACAATTGAAACATTTTCAAATTTGAAAATAAAAGTGTAAAACTGAAAAGAAATATATCTACACGCCCCCAATTTTTTTTCTCAAATGCCTCATTGAGTGTCTGCTGCTGCCTGGAGTTGTTTTTTTGGCTGTTGGCTAGCACAAAGTCCTGGTGCTCTTTCACGTGAAACTTTTGCAGGTGATTAAATTGGTGATATTGTACAACGCTAACGTAATTCCACCCCTCGGAACGCTGGCTTTACACAAATTACAAGCAGGGGCGCCTTATAGGGGGGAAAAGTTAGGACGATTCTAAGGGCCCCTGACTGACAGGCACCCCAAAAAATAGGTAAAAACTAATATGAAATTACATTATATTATATATCATATAAACCATCATCATTGAGTATATATATATTTCAAATATAATAATCCGATTCATGATCTTTGTTTTTGCTTGTGTTTGGCAATAAAAGTTAAATATAACCATTGACCAAAAAGTAAACATCCATATTGACCGACCACCCCCCTGTATCGGCATGAAATGGTTTGTTCCTGCCTTAGCGCACTTATCATTGACGGTGTTTAGTTGCAGTCACTAGACGCACTAGTCGCCAGAAATAGTGATCACAATGTCGCCTAGTAAACATAAATCAGGTTTTCAAAACAGGTCAGAGAAAAAATTGAGATAGGAAAGACAAAGGAGAGGTTTTCAATCTGTAACCCAGTTTTTCACCAAAAAGGTGGGTAGCCAGTAGCCTGGTCCTAACCAGACTCTCGTACATTTCATTTGTACAGAGAGTCTGGCCTCGCTCCATTGACAAGCATTGACTTCCTTGTAGGCGGGTACTCTGTTGAAGTTTAAAACTATTGGATCTGCCCAGAGCCACTCTGATCTGCAATAACCAATCGCTAGCGTTCGCCTTAGCCAATTCTTTCACCACTACTGTAACAGAGCTAGCTGCCGTAGCTGGAAAATCAAACTGTTCCCGAACCCTGTGGGGAGGAGGGCCACAACATCATGGCCACCAACAAAACTCAGCAAAACTTGTTCTTGCTCCGGCTTTAGCTGTTGGATATTCGGCAGTGTTGCCACAACGGACCGAATGGCTTAGCTCGCATCTTTCTCCGCCGCCATTACGGAACTACAACACAAACTTGCGCACGACATCAACGTCATCGTTCTCAGCCACTCCCTCTGTTCGCTGATTGGCTGGTTGAAAATCAACCTGAAAAATCTGACTTACGTACCTCATGGCCAGACCTAGTACAGAAGCAAAATCTAAATTGAGCGGAAGTACGTAGGAGGGCAGAGCCAGGCTAGGTAGCCAGTAGTCTGTAACCTGTTGGCTTAATGTCCATAGTGAAATAAGCTAGCTAGCTACAGACTAGTGTTAGCCTACATTTCATCAACATTTAATCAGAATAGGGAAACGTTTAGCAAGATATTCCTATTAAATCATTGTCCCATCTCCCCATCACTGTACAATTAACATTGTGTTAACGAAATGCCAGTTAGCATCATTCCAGGGAGTTTGTGGGGATTTCTCTCTCTTGCTCTTTTTACCATAACAAAAAAGACATATTTATTAATAGGCTGTAAGGTGAACCCTATTATCGTTTCATCCCGCTCCACAGTCTGGCATCTACACAATCTTTATCTCTTAAAAAAGAACGAGTCGTGCTTAGCTACCAAAAAAAAGTTTGAGGCTAACATTCCAGTCGATTGTCAATGCGTCTATGTTTTATGCAGAACTAGTTTCTTCAGAGAGTAACAGGATTTTGGTGGCACGGTTCGACACGTGATCGTTCTACACCAATAAGGTAGCTGCTTTTTGTCCACATGGATGGATATGGTTGGCAAATAGAGGATGCATGTCATCTGGATGACCAGAAATTCGGCCCCTGACAGTGTTTTGCATGTTTTACACTGCGGCTGCAAAAGTGCCTGTGAGACAGGCAGATGTTCCTGTTTTTCGCTAGGACTGTGTTGCACAGACTTATGTCGTTGTTGTAACATTCAATTCACTTGGGAGTACAACGGCACTTAGGAATGATTGGCTGGACCTGATGTTAGTTTCCTCCAGGATCACAATGGCTCTTATTGAGAGACGTGTTGCTCTTGTTGGTTTGTTGTAACTGTCTTAAAATGATTGTACTCACTCTGAAATATATTATTGTTGCTTGCTTTTTCCACAGGTACACTCTTGCACTTTTGAGGTTCTTGCTGCTCAATTGTAACTTGTCTAACTACATGCTCTTATTGTTCTTCCCTTTGGGACTTATTTGGTTTCACAATGTATGCTTCATGTTTGGCTACCCGCAATGTTTGGGGCTATCTCGTTGTTATGATCAGTGACCTATATGCACTTGTAAAACTCTCTCTTGGAAGTCACTTTGGATAAAAGTGTCTGCTAAATGCATAAATGTAATTCATTCATTCATTCTTCCACAAATGAAAACAACACTGATCAACCATAAAAACTATATTTATGAAAAGTATGAAATATGATATATAAAACTGTACAAAACAGAATAAGGAATAACAGATTAAGGACACACAGTCCTCACTGTCAGTGTCAGGCAGGGCCGGCCCAAGCCTTTATGGGGCCTTAAGCAGAATTTATTTGGGGGCCCCTCGGTGTCGCCAATTATATATATTTTTTCTTAATTACCGTATTTCTTCTATTAAATTTATTACACATAATTCTTTCCATAATTTTTGTTGCGCCGTTTTATTCGAGGGCGGCGTTTATTTGAGGGCAGCGTTTAATCGAAGAAATACGGTATTCTAGGCTAGCTGCGCTAGCATGCTAACGTGTTAGTTCGCTACATTAAATGTTCTTAAATAGTTTGAAGAGTACGGTCTTCTAGATCACCGATTAAGCAACGAGCAAATGTTAATGTTAGTTAGACTAGCTAGCTCTATCTCATCTGCTTTTTATTAACGCTGATTTGCAAGGAAGCTAGCTGCAAGAACAGCTAGATAGCGAAAACACCTAGACTGCCTACTGTAGCCTGTAAACTAGCTTGCTAACAAAAGAGCACAGGTGCTTCTCCAGTTCTTTTAATAGATAGGCTAGACTGCTATTCCGTTTTCTGGCAATGTTTTCATAAGCTTCCCTTCTATGCAGCCTAACAGCTAGTCTCTAGTAATTTGCCAGGTAAGGTATGTTGATGTGATATTTGAAACGTATTTAGCTAACAGTATGCAAGGCACCTGGCCCAGACGGCATATCAGGTAGGGCCCTCAGGGGCTGCGCTGACCAGCTGGCAGGGGTCTTCAGTGACATCTTCAACCTCTCCCTTAACCTGTCTGTACTCCCCACCTGCTTCAAGAGGACCACCATTATCCCTGTGCCCAAGAACACCAAGGTCACTTGTCTGAACGACTATCGCCCGATAGCACTGACCTCTGTCATCATGAAGTGCTTCGAGCGGCTAGTCAAATCATTCATCTGCTCCTCGCTGCCCCCCACACTGGACCCTATGCAGTTTGCATACCGGTCCAACAGGTCTACAGACGATGCCATCGCTCTGTCTATGCACACCGCTCTCTCCCACCTGGACAAGGGGAATACATATGTGAGGATGCTGTTCATTGACTACAGCTCTGCATTCAACACTATCATCCCCTCCAGACTGGTCTCCAAGCTTGTGGACCTGGGACTAAGCACCTCCCTCTGCAAGTGGATCTTCCACTTCTTGACGGGAAGGCCACAGGTGGTGAGAATCGGTGACCGCACCTCATCCGTACTGATCACCAACACAGGCACCCCCCAGGGCTGTGTGCTCAGCCCTCTCCTGTTCTCCTTGTTCACTTACGACTGTGTGGCAACGCACAGCTCCAACCTCCTTGTTAAGTTTGCTGACGACACAACCATCGTGGGCCTCATCTCTGACAGTGACGAGTCAGCCTACAGAGAGGAGGTTGACACCCTGACATCATGGTGTCAGGACAATAACCTCTCTCTTAACACCAGCAAGACCAAGGAGATGATTGTGGACTATAGGAGGCGGAAGGAGGATGAGCATGCACCCCTACACATCAATGGATCGGAAGTGGAGAAGGTCAGCTGCTTCAAGTTCCTCGGGGTGAACATCAGCAATGACCTCACCTGGTCTGTTCACACGGACAAGGTGGTCAAAGCGGCCCGTAAGCGCCTCTTCTTCCTGAGGAGACTGAAGAAGTTTGGTATGGACTCAGTCATCCTCACTAACTTTTACAGATGCACTATCGAGAGCATTCTGACTGGTTGTATCACAGTGTGGTATGGGAGCTGCACAGACAGGGACCGCAAGGCCCTACGAAGTGTGGTCCGTTCTGCTGAGTTCATCATCGGCAGGAAGCTCCCAGCCCTACAGGACACCTACCACACACGTTGCCTAAGGAAAGCCGGCAGGATTCTAAGAGACTGTTCCCACCCATCCTTCAGTCTCTTTACCCCGTTGCCTTCTGGCAGGCGTTACCGCAGCATCCTGTCGCGCACACGCAGACTGGACAACAGTTTCTACCCAAGGGCCATCAGGCTTCTGAATGGACACTGGTATGGACATTGATTTACTGCACACTAGTCACTTATACACTGTCACTTTCAGCTACTGGTTGCACTATCAGTAACATTGCACTACTGTACCTCACTGTACCTCGCCACTAGGCTCCTGTATGGTCATTGACTTAGTCACTGATCTGCAAATTTGCACTATTGTACTGTACTCCACTTAGGTTAGAATAGGTTATAGGGTTGAAACAGGTTTTATGTGCATTTAGGGTTAGTATAGTACACTATTTATTGTTATCTGTAATTTAGGAAGTTTTAGTATTAGGGTTAGTATAGTCGATTATTTATTGCTATCTGTATATTTAGGAAGTTTCACTTATTTAAGCTCAGCATAGATGTAAATTATGTTCCGTGTACTTATATGTTATGTCATGCCAGGTGCTTGCGTTGTCTTGTCTTAAGAATTTCAGTGCCCAGTCTAACCTTGTGTTGTTCTGTGTACCTGACAAATAAAAGACTTGAACTTGAACTTGAACTTGAACTAACAGTGTACTCCTAGTGCAACACAAGATAATGTTCATTAAAATGAAATTCTGCTACTAGGTATTTCAGGACATGCTACTCCTAACCGTATTTCTGGGGCGGCGTTTATTACACAATGTAAATTTTTGGTGCAGCGTTTAATTGAAGAAACACGGTACATCAAACTGTAATTTCATGTGCTCTTGGGGGCCCTCTGGTGGCCACGGGGGCCCTAAGCAGCCGCTTAGTTCGCTTATGCCTTGGGCCGACCCTGGTGTCAGGACAGTTATCTTCCAGTTCCTCAGTTTCTTTTGTGTTGGCACAATTACAACAACGACATAAGTCTGTGCAACACAGTCCTAGCAAAAAACAGGAACATCTGCCTGTCTCACACGCACTTTTGCAGCCGCAGTTTATCACATGCAAAACACCGTCAGGGGCCGAATTTCTGGTCATCCAGGTGACGTGCAAGGTCCCATCCTCTATTTGCCAACCATATCCATCCATGTGGACAAAAAGCAGCTACCTTATTGGTGTAGAACGATCACGTGTCGAACCGTGCCACCAAAATCCTATTACGCTCTGAAGAAACTAGTTCTGCATAAAACATAGACGCATCGACAATTGACTGGAATTTTAGCGACAAACTTTTTTTTTGTTTTTTTTAGTAGCTTAGCACGACTAAAGATTGTGTAGATGCCAGACTGTGGAGCGGGAATCATTTTCTAAAAGACTTTTCGTGGTTCACCTTGCGGCCTATAATGACAGAAATTCAAACAAATTATTTTCTCACAATTATCATTATGAAAAGAAAGAAAAAAAGCTACTGTCTGTACTGGATGATGGACAGTTGGAAACAGTGAGTAGTTTACCTCAGCCTGCATGTAAATTACAGACATTTAAAATAATCCAGTTTGATACGTTCATTTAGATTGAATTATGTCCGTTAAATGACATCTATAGATACAGACTTTATTATTCCCATCATGAAGGGCAATTTATTTGAGAAGCTTGCACACACACACACCAAAAAAACTATTGGATATGTACTGTATGTAATCAAGTGGTGGTGATACAGAACTGTACGTAATTTGGGTCAATGTTCTGTAGTGCCAGTGTCATTTATTGGTATATGGTATATTTTTATATATACTATATACAGTGAGGAAAATAAGTATTTGAACACCCTGCTATTTTGCAAGTTCTCCCACTTAGAAATCATGGAGGGGTCTGAAATTGTCATCGTAGGTGCATGTCCACTGTGAGAGACATAATCAAAAAATAATAATCCAGAAATCGCAATGTATGATTTTTAAACTATTTATTTGTATGATACAGCTGCAAATAAGTATTTGAACACCTGTCTATCAGCTAGAATTCTGACCCTCAAAGACCTGTTAGTCTGCCTTTAAAATGTCCACCTCCACTACATTTATTATCCTAAATTAGATGCACCTGTTTGAGGTCTGCATAAAGGGCTGCATAAAGCCACCTGTCCACCCCATACAATCAGTAAGAATCCAACTACTAACATGGCCAAGACCAAAGAGCTGTCCAAAGACACTAGAGACAAAATTGTATACCTCCACAAGGCTGGAAAGGGCTACGGGGAAATTGCCAAGCAGCTTGGTGAAAAAAGGTCCACTGTTGGAGCAATCATTAGAAAATGGAAGAAGCTAAACATGACTGTCAATCTCCCTCGGACTGGGGCTCCATGCAAGATCTCACCTCGTGGGGTCTCAATGATCCTAAGGAAGGTGAGAAATCAGCCCAGAACTACACGGGAGGAGCTGGTCAATGACCTGAAAAGAGCTGGGACCACCGTTTCCAAGGTTACTGTTGGTAATACACTGAGACGTCATGGTTTGAAATCATGCATGGCACGGAAGGTTCCCCTGCTTAAACCAGCACATGTCCAGGCACGTCTTAAGTTTGCCAATGACCATTTGGATGATCCAGAGGAGTCATGGGAGAAAGTCATGTGGTCAGATGAGACCAAAATAGAACTTTGGGGTCATAATTCCACTAAACGTGTTTGGAGGAAGAAGAATGATGAGTACCATCCCAAGAACACCATCCCTACTGTGAAGCATGGGGGTGGTAGCATCATGCTTTGGGGGTGTTTTTCTGCACATGGGACAGGGCGACTGCACTGTATTAAGGGGAGGATGACCGGGGCCATGTATTGCGAGATTTTGGGGAACAACCTCCTTCCCCTCAGTTAGAGCATTAAAGATGGGTCGAGGCTGGGTCTACCAACATGACAATGACCCGAAGCACACAGCCAGGATAACCGTAAGTGGCTCCGTAAGAAGCATATCAAGGTTCTGGCGTGGCCTAGCCAGTCTCCAGACCTAAACCCAATAGAGAATCTTTGGAGGGAGCTCAAACTCCGTGTTTCTCAGCGACAGGCCAGAAACCTGACTGATCTAGAGAAGATCTGTGTGGAGGAGTGGGCCAAAATCCCTCCTGCAGTGTGTGCAAACCTGGTGAAAAACTACAGGAAACGTTTGACCTCTGTAATTGCAAACAAAGGCTACTGTACCAAATATTAACATTGACTTTCTCAGGTGTTCAAATACTTATTTGCAGCTGTATCATACAAATAAATAGTTTAAAAATCATACATTGCGATTTCTGGATTTTTTGTTGTTGATTATGTCTCTCACAGTGGACATGCACCTACGATGACAATTTCAGACCCCTCCATGATTTCTAAGTGGGAGAACTTGCAAAATAGCAGGGTGTTCAAATACTTATTTTCCTCACTGTATGTATATATCACATGCATTGTGTACATCCTACAGAGCCAGGGCCCTCTCAGGTAGATCTAGAAGGAGGAAGAAGTGTCGAAGCACAGGAAGAAGAGAAAGAAAGTTACAGTGATGATGAGGATGAGAGATGCATGGTGGAAGAAGACAGAAGTCATAAAAAGGATGTTGACTCAGGTTTGTGGCCAGCAGATTTGACTGACAGGGACAGCGAGGCTTTTGTGAGGGCACTGGCCAGCAGAGATGATGATGATGTACACATGCAGACTTGCATTTACAAATCACCAGCAGTAAATATTGTGCTAGTACTAGTATTGAACTACAAGAAGCAAGACAGTTGCAAGCCTTTGATTATAGTTATGTAAAGCTTTTGATGGGGCAGTTAGGTCCTAGATTTGTGGTGACAACAGCTGCGCAGAGGGGGCCCAATTGGATTTTTTTGTCATGGGGCCCAAAATTCCTGGCGGCGCCCCTGATTACAAGTTTTGCTTTGTCATCTTGCTTGCCTGTGTTTCTGATATGTTCCGTAGGCTTGCGCCTCGTCCATTAATTATAGCGGGACAAGTCATCCCTTCTCAGCGTGAGAAATACAAGGTGTTGAATAAGAGCGAAATGGCTTGGCTTGGGAGTCCTGTGTTTAGTTAGCCAACTGCTAATGTTAGTAGCACGTTAGCTGGCTAACCATTTCTGCAGGATGTTGGATCAGATGTTGGATCTGCGTCGTCAGTCAGATCTCCGACGAGTACAATGACTTTAGGATGGGCATCCGATTAGATATTGGATTGGATCAGACCCATCTCTACTTGAATCCCCTTGGATGTTGAATTTGACATTTTCACTCTTGGCATACTCAAGTGGGATAAATTCAGTCTTTTAATTTACCCTGACCTCCAACAGGACAAACAAGCTTGTTTTGCTGACGGAGAAAGAAAAAGATATTTCCCTTCAGGATGTTGACTCGTTTTTAAAGGTTGAAAACCCCTGTGGTCCTTCTCTAAACTGTCAAAACAGCACTCACATTCAGCACATCCAAAATGGCAAATTATACAAAATGCCATGTAGCTAATTGATGTACTAGAAGCTAGAGCATGTATATATTGAAACATTAAAAGTGGCACCCTTTCAAGTTTCTTTGCCTTCATTAGTGAGGAGGCACTGGGGCTGGCAGCGGTACACACAAGCAGAGGCATCAGGCCTGACAGGAAGTCAATGCAGCCCTTCAACATGAAAGTGATGGACACACAATCCTGCCCACCACCCCCAAAACCTCGGCATGGCTTCTTCCAACGGCCCCTCTTACCCAGGGTCTGAATAATAAATTGGATTTCACTGACAAAAGCCTGGTGTGTATATGTGTGTGTGTTCCCTAATCTTCATACATTTTCATATAAACTTTCAGTGGTTTAATACTACAAGGAAAGCTTCTGCTGTGACTATCCTGTGTGACAAAAGTCGGTGTTTAGAGTTGTCAATGGTCTATAACTAGCTGGGCAATCCATAAAATAAAGGGAATAAATGTGAACATTTCGTTATCGTTTTTTAACGATTTTTGGACATCGTGTATGGCATTTTTGTTTACTGTTGATCCATGACGGATGCCTTAATACAAAATAAGCTTTAACCAAGCTTGCTTTCATACGTGTTAGTCTGAAACTTTTTAACCAAACCCCAATGCTAGTTCAAGTGGTCTCACTTAGCTCTCTTTGCTGCTTTGGAAAAGAAAGGGCCCTTTGCTCAGCGGGCTGCTAGTCCTTTACAGTGACTCCCCTTGCCCTAAATCCATGGAGACAACACCCCATAATTAGGCAACAAATGCCTGTGCATTAATCACTGTTAAAAAGAAGGGCTTATGCAGGGAAATAGCAAGAGGAGGGGGGGAAAGGGAGAGCGAAAGGGAGAGAAAAGAAGAGGCGGAGTTAGAAAGGAAGACAAAAAAAGGGAGAGAAATATAAATGTACAAAGAGACGGATCATGATGGAGACATCACTCTATTCAACGCTACTTTGCAACAATCAGTCAGACAGACACATAAGAAAGGCAGGCCTAAAACAGCTGATTGTCTACATGAATCCTTCTTTTCCTTACCAATGGCCAGATAGAACAGCTTTTTCTGCCTCAGTTCACACATTCTGAGCAAGGCTAATCTCTGTAAGGAGCTCTATCTACTCAGTTATTTAGAATAGATACGCGAAGTGCATTTTGATTTAAATACAACCTAAGCCTTTTGTTATTAGTATTTCTTTCATTTACAATGATCATTTTGGATGTAACCATTTGATTTACAATGTCAATGAGTTGTGTGGATGACACAATAGCAATGAGCACAACTGCCTGGCATTGACTTAAGTGACCCATGTATATCCCCTTGTTCACATGAATGTAGTCCATAAGGTGTGTACTGTTGCCAGATGTCTTGCTTGTCACAGAGTGGAATTGTGAATCTGTAAACATAAACGCGCTTTAACACAGAAAAACCCCTCTTGTAGACCAATGGGCCAACATGTCTATATTTGAAAGTGTGGATTCAGCAAATGTTTACAAAAAACATTATGACATTGTTGTATAACAAAAGCTGCAGTCGAGAGGGAAATAGAGCAGTAAACTAACTGTCTAACGCCTGGGATACACTGGCTGCAAATCGCCACGATTAGCTGCAAAGCGCCTGGATCGGCTTGCGCTGCAGCGATCGTTTTGGCAGCTGGTTGAAATTTTTCGCGAGCTGCTTGCGAATTCGGCTGCAGGATGATAAAAATACACCATATTATATGATATATTTGGATAAACAAACATGTTGTTAAGATTTGATTACGTTAGTTGTAGGCTATAGCCTATCACTTAACACCCAACTTCACTATGCTGGTAAAAAACGGCCAACCATGTGTTTACCCCGATAAAAACTGATAAATTCTAAAAATTTAAACATTTTAAAATAAAAACCCTGATTGATGATGGCGTTGGCTGTCCAGCCAACATATTAGTCAGTTGTTTCTAAACAGTAGCTAGATGTCTATTAACAAATAGAGAGATAGACGAGCTGTCATAGCCTACAATCAAGCAGAAGAGACACTGAAACCCATAAGCTACCTCACAAACCAACTGAGAAATTTGGGAAGACTGACGAATCATCGAAGTTGAGAAGAAGCCTATAGGCCTAGATGGAGTTGTATGAGCCACAGCACATATTTTACAAAGGCTACGGCAAAAAAAGACTAATGTTGCCACGTTATGTTGGGATGCTGTTGCGACGGCTGTTGGAATAACAAGTTGCCTAAATATAGCCTATGCCATGTTTATGTACCATGTCAGCTTTACATGTGAAATAGGAAAGCTCAGAGGAGGTGAAAGGCTTGGTGACCAGCGTGGAGAAATGCGCGTCTAGTGTGAACAGCCTTGCGCCATTCGTAGCCGATCGTGGCGCTTCCAGGCGCTTCGTGGCACTTTGCAGCCAGTGTACCAGGCGTAAGTCAAGTCCTCTTTTCCATGGCTCAGTAGTACTCAAGGGGGGCTCGAAACAACAAACTCCATATCTTCGTTCTCTCACACATTCAAGTTTACCTGCACATTACACCATGTAATTACTTTATGAGACAGAAGAGATGTAGATTCAAATCAGTGTTAAAGAGTTTGTTTAAACCTGGTAAAAGCGATGTCTACCGTTTGCTATCAAGTTATGAATTCAAAAAATAAACGGGCTAACAACTTCCCTTCAGGGACTGCTCCGAGATCCCACCTGGCAATTGTTTCAGCAAGTTCACCTAAATGTGAATGTTGGGAGAAAAAAAATCACAACTTGTGACAGATGGTTTTCAATCATGGTAATATATTGATGAGGCTTGTAGCTTCAGGTGCTGTGTGGTAAGGCAGGGGTTCTCAAACTTTTTGGGGCCAGGGACCCCTTACAGGGGAGAACATTTTCCAAGGACAGGGCAGGACATAAGGGGACTCAGTTGGGGGGTTAATTTTGTTGACCGAAGCATTGTTTAAGTTTCTATTGTTGAACTTGTTTGATATGTGTAGTGTTGGATGTTAGTTTGGTTAATTTGATTGTTCACACTGAGGGTGAAGGTTAGCTAGGTAGATCGCTAGCCAGGCTGTTACAACACAGGACAGATTCAGTAGGTTATCGCAGGACGCAGCCTATGAGGTTTATCTGAGTCGCGATTATTAGTAGTTGAAATCTCAGAAAAAAATGAATAAATGTTTCCTGTTGCAAATAAAGGTTTGAGCATTTTCGGGTTCTATAATTTCTTTTTACGTAACTGACAGTTGCAATAGGTTAAAAACATAACTCGCTCGCACCCGTGCGACCAAGTACTTTTCCATGCACACATTTATTTAAATGGGTGCACTGTAGAGCCCTGCCTTTGTGCTCTTAAATGGACACGATATGCTTATTTTATTGGTGCAAATGGTCACCCATCTGTAGATTATTATATATTTTTTCACTTTTTAATGATGCAGCACAGTTCTACAATTTTATAATTTATGGCAAATTATTTCGCGGACCCCCTGGCTATGGCTCGCGGACCCCACTTTGAGAACCACTGTGCTAAGGGACAGACACACCCTCATGCAGACAACTACACACACCCAGGCTAAGCCAGACATACACAAAAGACACCAGCCTTGTCTTAAAGATCCCATGACATGAACATTTCACTTTAGGAGGTTATTTAACATTAATATGAGTTCCCCTAGCCTGCCTTTGTCGCCCCAGTGGCTAGACATTTTGATAGGTGTAAACCAAGCCCTGGGTATTCTTCTCCACCTTTGAGAAAATGAAAGCTCAAGCGCTCCGATTTGAAAATGTTCCTCTTATGTCGTCATAAGAGGAAAGGTTACCTCCCCTTTCTCTGCTTTGCCCGCCTAGAGAATCTGGCCCGCCAATGAGAAAATGAACTACGACCATGCGAGTGCGATATTGTTTTTTCCTCGAGAGACATCATGGCTTGCAAACGACCGAAGCATGGCAGTTAGCTCCGCCTCTCTCCTCCTCATGGCATTTAACGCTACAGACACAGAAATGGCACGTCCTAAGGAAAGCTCATTGTGGGACTGCTCGTAGTGGCTGTAATTCTGCACCAAGGCTGAATTTCTGGAAAGAGACTTCAGATACAGTATTAGGGGACCACTAAAGCCTATATAAAAGCATCCAAAAACAGCATGTCATGGGACCTTTAAGAAAAAATACACAAACTCAAACGGGCAGAGACTGTCCACAAAATCACATAGATTTGAACTATACCTCCATCCCAGTACATTTCCCCCTACTATATTTTACATTTATGCATTTAGCAGACGCTTTTATCCAAAGCGAGAGATAGTTTTACAAAAGTGCATAGGTCACTGATCATAACAACGAGATAGCCCCAAACATTGCAGGTAGCCAAACATGATGCATACATTGTGAAAACCAAATAAGTCCTAAAGGGAAGAACAATAAGAGCATGTAGTTAGACAAGTTACAATTAAACAGCAAGAACCTCAAAAGTATGGAAGCAAATCGTTACCAAAATTCAAATGCAAATGAATTTCCAGAAATGCATTTGCATTTTAAGAATGTGGCTGCATTATTTGATTCATAAATTAAATTAGTATTCAATCATCCTATTTGCATTTTAATTTTCTTTTTCAAGAGTGCTCAATCTTTCACTTAATTAAAATGAAAAAGAAATAGACATTTGAGATTTAATTTTCAAAATATGCCCCAGCAAATAGATACCAAAATTCAATTTTAAATGTAAAATTTGAAAATGCATTTCTGGAAATGCATTTTCATTTTAAAAACGTGGCTGCAAAATCGTGACCACAATTCAAATTCAAATGCATTTCCCGAAATGCATTTTCATTTTCAAGAACGTGGCTGCAAAATCGTGACCACAATTCAAATGAAAATGCATTTCCAGAAATGCATTTTCATTTTAAGAACGTGGCTGCAAAATCGTGACCACAATTCAAATGAAAATGCATTTCCCGAAATGCATTTTCATTTTAAGAACATGGCTGCAAAATCGTGACCACAATTCAAATGAAAATGCATTTCCAGAAATGCAAAATGAAGGGAATAACATTCTGAGCGGCGCAGCAGAGTGACGTCAGTAGCCGCTCTTCTTCAGCTCCCTGCTGACCGAGCTACCCATCTTGTTCGGTGTGCACATCTGCATTGCATTACATTCAGTGCTTGAAGTGGAGAAAAAAACGTGCCGGTACTCTCTTGCATTGGCAAATCATTATTAAATTTGAGATTTCTACAGTGAAAAACAAAACTTGGATTGCTGGTACAACAACAATTTATTGTTAGCCTATTTATTAACAACATATACACAGCCTCGGGAACATATTTTATCAGGGGGGTGGCTTAATGTTGCGGGGCGGCAGGGACGGACTGGGAGTAAAAATAGGCCCTGGATTTTTATCCAGACCAGCCCACCAGAACCGGCCCCCGTATAGCTACGCTACCACAGCTGCCTGCTAATGCATGCATAGTCTGTGTTTGATTTGATGCTAGTTCGGGAGTTCGATAGGCCTACTTAAAGGCCAACTTTTGGGGCCTTTATTTGAGCGCAAAATAGTTTTGGGAGTTTTATGTAAAATAAACAGCCGTTTTTTCAATTGACAAAACCATAGTGAATGTGATGTATTTTTGTCTCTTAATTTTTCAGCCCCATCTTTAAGTTTCTTAGCCTGGTTTTCCATCGTTATATTGTTACTATAGCTAGCTTTCGATGTGTCAGTCCCACTGTTGTGTGTGACTATAAACTAAGACAGTGACACCCGAAGTGCGTTCCTTCCAGTTTAGGCCTATTCCATAATTTTGTTTGATTGCTGTCACGGCAGAAAATCCCGCTTGATGTTGGAAATGGAAGCAGGGTTTTCAGTGCTTTAGTGGCGATCTCAGGATAGCCTTCATCCATAACACCGATAGAGTTGTTGTCTCAAACAGGCTTCATTGAGTGGTAACTATCACTTGTCATGTGTCAAGAGGAAGAGACGCGCATGATACCGCTCAATAAAGCCCACAAACTTGCTAAAAAATGAGTAAACACACGTCTTTGCAGAGCTTTTTTGCACACCGCCCCCTACCGAACAAGATGGGTAGCTCGGTCAGCAGGGAGCTGAAGAAGAGCGGCTACTGACGTCACTGCTGCGCCGCTCAGAATGTTTTTCCCTTCATTTTGCATTTCTGGAAATGCATTTTCATTTGAATTGTGGTCACGATTTTGCAGCCATGTTCTTAAAATGAAAATGCATTTCGGGAAATGCATTTTCATTTGAATTGTGGTCACGATTTTGCAGCCACGTTCTTAAAATGAAAATGCATTTCTGGAAATGCATTTTCATTTGAATTGTGGTCACGATTTTGCAGCCACGTTCTTGAAAATGAAAATGCATTTCGGGAAATGCATTTGAATTTGAATTGTGGTCACGATTTTGCAGCCACGTTCTTAAAATGAAAATGCATTTCCAGAAATGCATTTTCATTTTCAAATTTTACATTTAAAATTGAATTTTGGTATCTATTTGCTGGGGCATATTTTGAAAATTAAATCTCAAATGTCTATTTCTTTTTCATTTTAATTAAGTGAAAGATTGAGCACTCTTGAAGAAGAAAATTAAAATGCAAATAGGATGATTGAATACTAATTTCATTTATGAGTCAAATAATGCAGCCACATTCTTAAAATGCAAATGCTTTTCTGGAAATGCATTTGCATTTGAATTTTGGTAACGATTTGCTTCCATACAAAAGTGCAAGAGTGTACCTGTCGAAAAAAGCAAGCAACAATAATATATTTCACGGCGAGTACAATAATTTGACAGTTACAACAAACCAACAAAAGTGTCTCAATAAGAGACATTGTGATCCTGGAGGAAACTAACTTCAGGTCCAGCCAATCATTCCTAAGTGCCGTTGTACTCCCGTACACTATATAGCACTGTACTGTACTTGTTTAGGGACAAAGCAGTGTGCCAGTCCTCGCATTTATTCATGTCAAATATAATTGGACAGGACTGGAGGCAGGTCTTCTCTTTATGGTTTGAGCCAGTGATGGGATGAGGAGAAGAATGTGCTAGGCCGGGTAGTAATCATATTGTGCGCCAAAAATTTACAATGTATGCTAGATAAAAAACTGCCCCAGTTTACAGACAAGTGAAAAGCCACTGAGATTAAGGGTTAGCATTGGTGTTACTATAGGATTTCACTCACCCTGCCACTTGGTCAGACAAAATACATGGGTTTTTGGAAAGGCGACCATTGCCAAAGGCATCAAGGGGAAGGGGTTGCCCTGGTGCCAGTTAAAATAAATTGTATTTTTGGGAGCTGGTTACTGAAGTAAATCTATAGTTTGGCAATTTTGGCTAGTACTCATTGGAAATGTGAGCGTCATTTGAAATTAAATACCAGAAATTGCAAGGAACAATGTGGAGGTGTTATACTGTGTTTTGTCACTGTGTCTGTTTCCTATCATTATTATTATAAACATCCCTATTTTAGGGTTTTAACACTGTTTCAGATCGTATTTAAACGCACTCTTTATATCACCATACTATCAGAGTGTGTAGAGGAACAGGAGAGAGTTGGTTTAGCTGCTAGCTTCCTCTTCAGACATTGAATGAAGAAATTAAAAGATTATTTCTAGGAGATGGAGCTTCTGACAAAGATCTAATTAAGACATACCTTCTTTTGAAATGGTAATGTGTGGGGTTTAGGTTTGGGTTACTCACCTATATAAGCATCCCTGCTTGTCGGAACCGGCACCGCCACACATAAATAGGAATCGGACTGAAACAACAAAACAATCACATGAAATTGTGCAAACACATTTGTCGACATCCACTATCAAAGTGAGTAGAAAAACCACTGCAGGTTGATTCAGATCAACAATACATTAATAAAAACAATTCCAGTATGATGCTTGTTCTTAATTTTTGTGTGTACATTTTGTCAATCATTCCTGTGGCAATCAACACCACTTGTGGGACACAGCTGTACTGGTGTCTTGCTCAAACATAGTGCCACACAGTACTCCTAAGAGTACTAAAAATTATCCGCCTTGCTTGTGTAAAAGTTCACAGCTGGGAGATGCAGGACTGTTAGGAGAACTGCAGACAGACCAAAAAAAGGGCAAAGCAGTGAAAAGTCGTTAAGTGGCATGTTTGTAATAAACATGACAGGAAGCTGTTTCAGGCAGAACGCTGTAATTGCTTGGCCATGGCTTTGGGCTGTAATTTATTTCCCTTTGGTTTCAGGCCTTGGCAAAACACGGCCAAATGATTCAATCAATTCTAGGGGTGGTAGGCTAGTTCTCGGTGCATGTGGCAGTATAAATTGTTTTATCAGGATGAGGGCTGTCGATGAAAGTCAGCTTTGATGCCATAGCAATGCCTACAGGTAGGCTTAAATGACTCTCGATGGGATAGCAACATGGTATTGTAACGCTCTCCTTTTCGGCTTCTCTCAGAAATCCCTCCATAAACTTCAACTGGTCCAGAATTCAGCTGCCCGCATTATAACTCGCACTCCCTCTATCCACCACATCACTCCTGTTTTGCAACAGCTCCACTGGCTCCCGGTTCAGTTCTGTATATCATTCAAAATCCTCCTGTTTACATTCAAGGCCATCCACAACTTCGCCCCCTCGTATTTGTCTAATCTGCTCCAGGGTCCCACTACCTCCCGCTCCCTCAGATCTTCTTCCTCCATACAAGGAGCAGTTTGTTAAATTGCAAGTCAGTGCCATACCATCATGAACAGATTCTTAAAAATGTAGTGCCTCATCTTGCACAGTACTCATCCACTTATCAGTGGGTTAAAAATATCCATAACAACAAACTATCACTGAATGTGCCACATTTTCAGCTATGGCTATATTTTTTTTCCTCAAAGCAAAATTACTATTACTATCTACTTTTTCATTGTAATCCTATGTGCAAGACAAAAAAACACAAGGATGGCTCTCTTGGGCCACGGTGATGACCAAGGGGAGAGAGGTAGGGCTGAAACCTCTGCAAGATGTTACATCTCAGTAATCCCCCAGTCAGCGTGGTTAGGTTAGGCTATCGGCCACCACAGATGAATCACTGGCGGATGACTCATAAACCTGCACTAAGAATAATAATAACCGCCCACACTGCCGTTCAGCTCTTCCTTGTGTACACACTTGCACGATGAAAAATAAATATATCACGCACACAATTATATATGCAAGTGCGCAAATGCACAAGTATTCAGCCACACACTGCCACGCACAACATAATACACACACGAGAGTGTGCACACACCTATATAAGCAGACAGACACCCTGTCAAAGCACACAAGCCTTGAGCTCAGTTACAACAGATCTGTCATGTTTTGCTCCCAGCCTGCTTTTCCTACCCATAACACATCCTTGGGAGTTTTTTGCTCAGAGTAAGAGACAAAGTCAGAGAGAGAAAGAGACAGAAAAGGAGAGAGAGACAGAGAGAGAGATTCTAGAAGGAGATTTAGATGTGCTAACCAATGCAGTAGTACTGACTGGATGGCATGCTGGAAGGCTCAATGGAAGCCAATTAGCTCTGTCTGTAACAGTGAGTCAACAGTAATGACTGCATTACAGTAGGATCAATACTGCGTGGGCGCAACAACACACACAGAGACGAGGCATGGGCACAACCGTTCAGAGGAAATAATGCACACCACACTTCCGGTGAAAACAACCATCAACATACCTCCCTGATAACAAGACACACAAGAATGCGTGCACACACGCAAACACACATCACCTCCTAGCCTACGAGTTAACATGTTAACTATATATTGCATTGACAAAGTATAAATGGGGACCTGAACAGTGGGAACAAAAGAATGCCAGATGTCAAGGTAACCAGCAAACACAATAGAACCTTTTAAAAGGAACTGGTTCCCATTCCAAGATGGAGGTCTTTTCAGAATGTATACTGTGAACTACACTAAGGTAGAATATAAATTGGCAGGTTGTCCATTAACAGTAATGGAAGGATAGATTAAAGTTTTTTTTAAATCTTTACTTGGGTCACAACGAAGCATTAAAACAAACACAAATAACAAATAATATAAATACTTACTGCTGTGGGACTGACTCCGGGCATGCGGACGTCCAAGGAAAAGTTGTGGGAGTTGGCCATGACCACAGGGGGCTGGATACCCCTGGTGCAATCACTAGGGCCTGACTGGGGGCCCTCCTGGTACCTGCATGGCAGAACATCTACATTTAGGCTCTTTTTGACAAGATAACACAAGCCAGCATGACATGGCCCACACTAACCTCACAAAATCTGTTGTCATTACTTCACATGGCAGCAGCATGAGGAAGTATAGCAATAGTGACTAGTTCAGACGCAGGACACTGAGTGTTAATGAGTGTACACAAACTGACTGATGTGTTTACTAAGGGCTAATTATGAGTGTGCTATGCCAACCCCTGGCAGCTAATGAGTGTACTTCACAAATGGACGATTTGGGACTTTGAGAACAAGAAGGATATCAGGAAATAATTGAAAATATAAAATGTATATTTTTATACTTTTTATGTTTTTATAATATTACTCACTCTAAAATACATCGAAAATTATATTTAAAAAAGTGAAATAATTTAAATTTTAAAAAGAAAGAAAGCACAGGAGTTAAACTGGGGTGAACAAAACAAGATTTTACCTTCTGCACATAAGAAACAAGATTTTTCTAGATAAAACAAATGTATTATTAATCTAAATTTCATAAATTCTTGAAGGCATACAAACGCCCACACTCACCCCTTATATCACCCCTTCAGCAAAGCTACACACACTTGTATTGCATTCAAAGCAACAACATCACCCCCCTTACCTTTTAAACCTGTGGAGAGAGCTATCAGACCTATGGCTTTGACAGACAAGCGCCAGTACCACCAAGCTGCAAAGCAGGACTCCCATCTTGTCTTTCGTAAGCCTCCTCTATTGCTTCCTCGGCTGCTTTCTCCTCTACCCTCGCTGGTTAACTGGACGAGGAGCAGGCAGTGCACAACAGGCAGTGCAGAGCGCAGTGCAGAGCGCAGTGCAGAGCGCAGAGCGCAGTGCAGAGCGCAGTGCAGAGCGCAGTGCAGAGCGCAGCGACTGTGGATGACTGGTGATCCGCAGCAAGAGCGTAGTAGAAGTCACACGGAGCCGCGGGACTGGCGTTTACAGGCGCTTGAGTCTAAGCAGACTCAAGAAGATGTTGTTTGGTTCACACTCCGCAGGGTGAGAAAGGAACCGGAGGATGTGAAGGAGAAGGCTGTTCTCCCTGTTCCATCCGACAAGCCTCACAAGCTTAGGTGCTCCCTCTTTGTTTTTCTCTGCTTATGACTGAACTGTGCGCGCACACACAAACACACAGAAACAAAGGCGGGACTGGCTACGGTAGCAACTCCCTCCCCCACTCTTCTCCTCTCGTCTACTGTCGGCACACACACTTTCATCCAATGCCCACTGTTCTTAGCAGCACAAGTTTTCCAGAGGAAAGACTCAAGGAGAGCTTGTTCAGTGCTTTTTGTTCAGACTCTTTCTCTTTTTTATGTCTCTCGCACTATTCCCTTGTTTATGTGAAGGGATGAAGAGATGTATTTGGTAAGTGATGAATTTGGAGGGTTGCTTCTTGCTTCTTCACTCCTGGAGTTTTCCAGACTGGCATACTTGTCTCCTCCTCTCCAGAGTGATGTAAGGGTCTGGGCACAGCAAGAGTACGATTCCAGTCACAACCTGTAAAAATAGCAGAGGAACGTTGAGAACAGGGGAATGGCATGTGTGTGACTGACATGCTAGTCCGCTCCGCCAGCAAGGTCTTTAAACACGGTTCCATTATCATAAGTGGCAGCCCACCCTTGTTAGCCGTTACTGCCTATCCCATCAGATGATTGAGCAGCAGGTGGAAAAGAGGGAGGAGGTGTGAGGGTGTGTGTTTATAACTGTGTATGTGGGCTGCAAGTTTCTGTTGCTGAGTCAACATCCACATACAGACAGTGCCAGTGGAATGTAGCGGCCTGCTACTATCAAGTCAATTATGTTAGAACAATCCTGTTGTGAATAGGTTGTCATACTTATGTACATGTGATTTTATATAAACTCCTCAAAAAAAGTTCGGAAACGTTATTTCGGTCGATTATTCCTCCCCTTCAATAATACCAATTGGTATTGTATTTTATATCGTTGGAAAGCCTGATTAGTCACCTTTACAACGAGGTACAACTTGTAAGGACCGTGCATTCATGGAATGAGCAACACAGCTAACCGTGTGGGTAGCGGCCCAAAATGTTTTGCCAAAATCCCCTGCAATATTCTTCTGTTGGTATTCACTCTCGTTTTGAGTTGCTTGGTGGATTGGATGATTGCACTCTCCCACCGTCATAATAAGGCACAGTAATAAGGAAAACAACACATTGGCATATTTTTACACTTTATTTATTTTACACTGTCAGGGACCTCAGTAGCGTGTGGAAGATCCATACGCAGCCACAACAGCTTGGCACATTATAATTATGGGCTATTGTGTGTTGAGGAAAACATGAATGTAATCAATTTTGGAATACGGCTGTATGTGGAAGTGCTGTGAATATTTTAGGGATGCACTGTACAACATTTGTATGCTGTCAAAACTACTTCTGGTACTGTATGCACACAACAAATAACTCTTAACTAATGTAGACCTAAAAAAAGCCTATTTTAGTTTCCAGCTTGCCTCATAAAATCTATTTATGTCCAACACAAGGCATTCCATCTTGATTCCCTAGGCCAAATCTTCCTGCTTTTGGGTTTCAAATAATAAGTTGAAATCAACCATATGTACACTAGTTATCTCTAGAATGGATGGCAGTCATCAAATGCATAAAGATTTCAACCAAAGGTCCACAGCGTCAGGACCATCGAACCTGAAAAAAGCAGGGGACCATACGAAATGTGAAATGCATGGAGGCATATCTTAGACTTATCTTAATGAAAGAAAGAGAGGGAGAACGAGTGGGGGAGAAGTTTAGATAAAGAAAAAGCAAGAAAGAGAGAAATGATAAAGGGGTGGGGGGGTTTGAAATGAAGAAGAAAGACAGATAAAAATGTAGTGAGAGACATGCGCATGAGTGCTAGGGGTCCTGTGGTGGGCGTGGGGGGTGGGCTGCCGCATGGGAACCCCACCTACATCAGAGAGCATCTAAAAACAGTTAGGAAGCCCAGTACACACTAACCAGCAACACACACACAGACCAGTGTTTCCTCTGTTTGCATTTTTCGACAGCCCGAGAAAATGTACATTTAACTAGCCAACGTTAAGTTAAGCAGTATGCAGTCACTTACTAACCATAACAACCAAGATAAAGTTCCTACTGAGAATATCATCAGGATGGTTGTTAAACAAGACTGATATGAGCAATAGGGTACATTATAAGTTAGGTCTTTTCACAGGAGGCCAACTTGTTTAAATAAGGGTCTTTGGTATCTGAATCCAAAATCAAAAGCATGTCATACAGATACCCAATCTTCATCCTTTACTAAAGGTTAATTGCTTGCAAAATTTCGGTAAAAGCTCTGAGAGACTACAAGCTTATTGTAAAACACATAGGCTAGCCTGTAAACCTTAGTAAACCTTTAAGACACTGTGTAGTCATTTCCTATCACAGCATGATCTCGCAATGGAAAAACACACAGAACCATGAGAACCATAACATAATTTTGTATTGATTCGGTCTCTCACCCTCACCGCCTCTCATGAACACACACATTGCCCCTTGCAAACATCAATCAGCCAACCCATTGAGTTTGTCTAGGACACAGTCACATTAAATGGTGCTCTTTCTGCTTCACAAAGCAGTACAAATAACAAATACTGTATGGCAATCACCGAGCACCAAGGAACTCACCGGTTGGAATAAAAAATTAAACTATCCCTGTGTCTCTATGCCCTTTTGGACTTCAAAGTAAATATGCTTGTTTGACTATTGCTAATTTTACAAACTAGTGTGATGTTTCACATTTTAGAAGAGGCTGCAACAAAGGATAGCCTACGTGGTGTGCTAACAAAAGCTGGAAAGAAATATCTTACTGTGTCTGGAGTATTTGAAAATCTCCCATAGCACAGAGCTTGTAACATTTCTGCCCTCAACCCTACAAGACTAGCCAGGGAGCTAAGCTTCTTACCTGCCTTTCCCATTCACTGGTAGATGCGCCGGATGCTTACAAAAGACCATGAAAAGGAACAGAGGAGAGAGAGAGAGAGTTGCGATCTTCAAGCATCTGTGGGTTGAGATAGATTGAGAAGGGGTTGGGGGGGGGGTATGAGAGAAAAGGAGCCAGGGAAAGGAGGGAGGGAGGGGGCTGTTAGAATTAGCTCAGCGTTCTTGCTGACATCATCTCTCACGGAGACTGGCTACAGGGGAACTATGGCAACGCTCTGTGAGCTCCCAACTCAAAGGGCTCTTTAATGGTCTAAGGAGCATTCAAAGCAGCAGGCTAAATGTGTTAAAATAGAAATATTTATAAACTCCACTAAAACTCACATTTCACTATGGATTATACAATCAAGTATGTTGGAGAGTAATTGTTTTCACCAGAATTTTACTGTATACTAGACAGAACCGGGATCCATCTATGATAACGTGATGGAAGCATCTTTCCATCATTAATGGAATTATGCTTGAAAAGGTTATTTATGTCAACTCTCATAGTTGATATCATTGGCAGTTTCCTTTAAGCAGAACTAAATGGTCCAATCCTTGATATGATGACGGCTTCACAGCACCAAGAGGGTATATTAGCAGGGTTTCCCGCAGAAAATGTGTTAGTTAAGGTGATAAGGTTTGCCGTCAGACCGGGGGGGGGGGGGGGCTAGTTTGTGCGATAGACTAATGCGTTCTGCAGAGAAGGGAGACTGGCGTTTTTGGATTGGAAGGGAGAAAATAAGACAGTAACACGGCGGATATCACTATAATTTTTTTAAATAAAATACTTTTACGACGTAGTTAAGGCGGCAGGCGTGTGTTGCCTAGGCGGCCGCCTTAACTGAAGAGTGCTGCGGGAAACCCTGATTACAATAATAATAATACTTTTTTTTTATATAGCGATATCCGCCGTTGTCCCGTTTTCTCTCTTCCATTCCAAACCGTGACCAACGCCAGTCTCCCTTCACTGCAGAACTCATTAGTCTATCGCACAAACCTTGGGGAACGCCACGTCATCCTTGTCAGCTCTGATCTGTAATTAGCTACAGACACAAAGTATTGACGGTCCTTCAAGTAGGATTCAAACCAGTTAAGTGCTGCGTCAGAGTCATACCCAGTCTGTCTAGTAGTATGTCATGATTGACCGTGTCGAATGCAGCCCTAAGATCCAGTAATAGGCCTACTAAAACTGAAGTTCTGCCACTGTCTGTGTTTAAGTGGATGTTGTTGAAGACCTTAACAGTTTCAGTACTGTGATGCTGACGAAAACCGGACTGGAAGACATCAAAACAGTTATTTTCGGCCAGGAAGTTGTTCAGCTGTTGAAAAAACACGTTTTCTATTATGTTACTTAAAAATGGGAGGTTTGATATTGGCCTATAATTTTTCATTATTTCGGCGTCTAAACTAGCCTTTTTTAGGAGTGGTTTAATAACTGCAGTTTTTAGGGCTTGTGGGAAGACACCTGAGAGAAGGGATGTGTTTATAATTTGCAAAAGATCAGTGATCATGCAGTGTGAAATATTGTGTTGGTAGAATATCCAATTTGCAGGAGGATGTTTTCAGATGTATAATGTCTTCTAGGCTTCTTTGGTTTATTGCATGAAATTGTGTCATGATATTTGAATGAATGTTATTTAAAGATGGGGACAACACATATCCTGTGGTTGGTGTGGAAGCACTGACTGCTCGTCTAATTTTCTGAATTTTGTCAGTAAAAAAGGAGGCAAATTGATTGCATGCCCAGGTGGATTGGAACGTAGCAGTTACTGACACCGGAGGGTTTGTTACATTTACATTTATGCATTTAGCAGACGCTTTTATCCAAAGCGACTTCCAAGAGAGAGCTTTACAAAAGAGCATAGGTCACTGATCATAACAACGAGATAGCCCCAAACATTGCGAGCAGCCAAAACATGAAGCATACATTGTGAAAAACCAAATAAGTGCCAAAGGGAAGAACCATAAGAGCATGCAGTTAAACAAGTTACAATTAAACAACATGAAACTCAAAAAGTGCAAGAGTGTACCTGTAGAAAAACAATCAACAGTAAAATATTTCACAGCGAGTACAAGAATTTAAAACCGTTACAACTAACCAACAAGAGCAACAAGTCTCTCAATAAGAGATCAGGTCCAGCCAAGCATTCCTAAGTGCCGTTGTACACCCGGAACAAGTGCGTCTTGAGCCTTTTCTTGAAGGTGGGGAGACAGTCAGTGTCCCTGATGAAGGTGGGGAGTTGATTCCACCATTGGGGGGCCAGACAGTTTGTTAGTCTGTCAACGGTAGCAAATAAGGCGCGTGTATTGTTATTGATTATGATAGAGAAGGACTGCCTTGCATTTCTAAGTTCCAAATTATAATTGCAAAGTCTCTCTTTAGAGATACCACAGTGAACCTGGAGATTAGTTCATCTGCGCTCAGCTTTCCGACTCTTTTTTCTATTCTGACCAGCGTGGCATTTCTCCAAGGGGATCTTTTCTTACCCGAGACAACCTTCACTTTAGTGGGTGCGATGGCATCAATAACAAGTTTTACTTGAATTTAATTTAATTGAAGCCATCCACAAGCTCATTGACTGAGTTGCAAGAGAGGGCTGCGGTGAAGGAGAACTTCTGAATAAATATTTCACTGGTGTTTTCAGTGATGTAAAGCTTTGTCACAACCTCGGTTTGGACATTTGCGTGCAGGGAGATTGCACTCTCAAAGAAAACACAGAAATGATCAGAGAGTGCAACATCTGTCACAGCAACCTTGGAAATGTTCAGACCTTTGGTGATGATTAGGTCTAGAGTGTGCCCCTTGTTGTGGGTGGGACCTGTTACATGCTGAGTCAGATCATGGTTATCAAGGAAACCACATAGTTCTATAGACCCTCTGTCAGAGATAAACTGTGTTAGCTTGAAGGGCAGTGGCTGCCAAATAAGCACATGGGCACTGAAACAGGAAAAAAGCATTTTTTGCCACGCTTATGTTCAGTGCTAGGAGGCATGGGCCGGTATCAGATTTTGACCGTATGATAACTTTGAGAAAAGATACCACAATATCACGTTATTGCAATTACAGCTCTGAAATATTTTTGTTGAACACAATATTTTATTTTTAAGCAACATATAACATTGTTTGAACAGCAGTAAACATGTCAAGTTAAATAGTTCAATCCTTAGTTCTTTTTTTAACTAAAAAGAAAAATACATAATTATTGTTTTAATGTAACTGATACACACAGACGGTGGAAGACAAATAAAAGTATACGTGAAACTAACTAAATGTAGGCCCTAATTTTTGTACTAAATCACAGAAATGTAGTAGCGGGGCTCTCAAGTTTTATCAAAAGTTTGGCATGAGATTGTTTCTTATTGTCTGGTTTTTAACTCTGTAGATATAACTCGAGATGACTATCAACTCGGCAGAAATCTTCGCTTCTCAGCGTGAGAAACGGTTGGAATATATTTCCTTAATCTGTTGCCGTCTGAATGTTTTCGGTCACCAAAAATGTCCTGGAAAGTTCCAGGGGTGCACCTCCTTCGGCTATTCTATACACCTGTTGGTGACTGACTGCTTGCTCGCACCAACCGGAGGGTTACTTTCTCCGCTGCGTAAAACCTGAGGGATTCCTGCACTTTCCATCTTTGACGAGACATAAAAAAAACAGCTCATACCGCAGCAACGGTATAACGGAAATATTAAAGTCACACAATGTCATACCGGATAACTGTCCGGACATCATATGAAAGGCCAAAATAGATTATATTTTTTATCAAATAAAACCTAAAATCTCTGCCCCAGGAATTATTTTATGAGTGTTGCCAATAATATATACATTTTAAAGACATCCAGTTGATTGTTATGCTTTGGAGCATTCTGTCCCAAAACTAGCCGTCAGCCAATGTCATCTGGGATAACAAGCAATCTGGAGAAATGTTATGGGGCATTTTATTTTGAGATTTTATCAGAAGGATGTTACATAATCAGGAAGACCCTGAAGGACCCCCAAACAAAAGGTGAAATGTTAGTAAGTCTCTCTTAAAATTTGTGAAATATATCCTTTTCACTCACTAGTAAAATCCTGTGTCATTGGGGATAATACACAAAAAAATATATAATTTTTATTCTTATTGTGATATTAACATATTATTATGAACATTGTTTAGTTAAATACCCCAAAATGTATTTTTATCGTATTGTCTGGGTTAACAGCGACGATCCAAGTATAAATTTGTAATATGTCGTGTCATAGAGGCTGTGATATCGTAGTAAATATGGCCACTGCCTCGAGACAACCCCAATTACGTGATTAGCCTACATTAGGGTATTGTCTGGTGTGTCCACGGTAACCAGTTGTTTTTGATGAACCCAAAACAAAATGCTGCCTGAATGCTAAGGTAGTTAATAAATACGTGACTGAAAGATTATTTGATCCATGAGCCTGAATAGCTCGCATTGTATGGCAGCGGACCAACAATCATGTGTTTTTGTTCTAGTGCGATCGAATCCCACTTCATGCGAGCTTGCAAATTAGCCTACAGCAGCAAATATGAGATGCGACTTGAAAATCACCAATAATGTTTGTGACGGGTGATAGAGGCCGACAGCAGTGGCTGCTGTTAGGTGAACGCACAGTTCGCATGCTTACGGAAAACAGGTAGACTGGAAACCAGGGGCCTCATGTATAAAGGATTGCGCAGCTTTCATACCAGAAGATGGCGTACGGCCAAAACTCGAAAAGTACCTACGCACAGAAATATTCACATGTATAAAACCGGTCGTACGCCAGGTCCTGCGCACCTTTCCTTTATAAATCACAATCAACGTGAGATGGACAGCACGAGTGGTGGCGCATCGTAACAGCATGGCAGCTATAGGGTTAGCGTGACATGCATTTCCTGAGTGATTTTGTTGTCCGTTTGACACCCTCAAGTTTAACAGAAGTTATTAAGTGGTGGTGGATTAAACAGAATCAAGCATTTTGATGTGATCATCCACATTAATGATCAAACTTTTATTTTTATGTTTTTTGAATAGTCAAAGTCATGAACGTAGTAGTGGAAACTTTATTTTGTAATGTTGGTGAGTTTCGGCACTTTTCAGTTAGAATTAAAGATGTTTAAGTCCCTGTGTGGGCCGCTGTTAGGCGTCCATCACACACTAAAACGAGTCAAGTGGTAGTGGTTTGATTTAATATTGAATAATTTAACCGTCAATGGAAAATAGTCTTTCATTGAATTACAATTAAATCGGCCCTCTGTAAATTCATAGCTCGACCACCAATCACAGAACTGCATAGCATTTTCCTCCAAACAACGGAGGCAGCAAAATTCTGATAGAGTGAAAACTCTAGGGTGAAAACTTTAAACTCTTCACATTCCCACCCAAACTGTATAGGCAGGATTGGGAGTGTAAGGGTTTAAATATCCTTCTCACCTTTTTCACCCGACCCGTTTTCATGCCTGTTGATATAAAGGAAATCGAATTTATCGCTGACGCTAAAATAATGCTTTACACATTCGCCAGTCAAAAACTGATACTTTGATTCAATCACAAGTTCATATGAAGACTCTTGAGAATGTTTAGTACACAAATCTGAGGAAAAGTTGACTGTAACATGAAAAGTAGATTTTTGGTGAATATTTGAAACATGCGTGCTTGGCTAATTGCTAAGGAAATTTGCAATGTAATGTCTCCCTCTGCTCCTGAGCGCGCGCGCTCCACATTCTCACACACACTCAGCCTTTCCCTTGACACACGCGCAGGCTTGGCAAGACGCACACGCAACATTTCAGGAGAGTGTGGGCTGACCAAGCCCCCACTCATTGCTTGGTCTTTAGCAAAGGCCTTGTGGATCTTGATGGTATTGCATTTCCGATTTTGTATGCAATGGTAAAAAGTTCTCCAAATCGTGAAACATTGATAGTATAGGCCAAGAGTAACTACCACACCACAATATCCCCAATATCACCCATAGGTGACGCTACAGGCCACGCCCAGATGCACAAAGATACAAGGCTTTCTGGAATGGGTAGGCTCACCAAGCCCCTTCCCTTCACTCCTTGGCTTAAAATAAAAGCCCTTGTGGATCCGGTTTTATCAAAAACCTTTGAAAGCCTACTCCCCCTACAATTTTTTTCCAATCTTCCCCAGAATTGGCATCCATCATCGTTGGAGCAACCCTCACTCAAAATTTATATATTTGATTTTCAAAACCGTTTGTCCGGTACAGCCAATCAAAATTGGCAACATGCATGCTTGGCTAATTTCTAGGGCTGTTTACCCAAATCCTCTCTCCCTTTGCTCCTGTGCACGCGTGCTCCACATTCTCACACACACAAGGAGCCAGAGCCCCTTGACACATGCGCAAGCTTGGTACGACGCACAAGAAGAAGACCATTTTATTTTATTGTTGGAGAAGACTTGAAGACAACGACTGACGAGACTCCTGCAGCCCTCAGAGATTTTCATTGTTACATTTGACAGTGAGTAATAAGAGCCTACAACGGCAGTACAAAACATGTATTTTAGCGTTTGTATTCGTATGATAACTTGAAGACTTTTATACTGTTGTAAACAGGATAGCAGCTAATCTAGCTAGGCTAGCTGAGCTAAGGATTTCTCTTTGTACAGACAGTATTACAGGCTAGCAAGCCGTAAAATCTTTAACATTATACTTGCTTCGTGAGACGCGTTTGAAATTAGTATACTGTACGTAATTGTGCGGTTGGGTTGTTCTATTTTCACATGTCATTGTTGATGTAATTTTGTTTGTGCGTTCCAAGTTGTTCTGACGGTATTCACATCATAAATTATTATTTTCGAAACTGTAGCTAGGTAGTCTAGTTTGCTGCATAGTTAGAGCTACCTAGCATTAAACACGTAGCAATGGTACCATGGTTGTTTTACTTGCTAGCTTTGTCTGGGTTCGTGGTTTGATCGTTTAGGAGTGGAAATATTCAAGCATGGATTTTTCTATACAGTGACAATTTGTGAAGAATATGAATTTTTCAATGGTTCGCAATGTTTTGGAGGAATCCGCCATTGCTGATCAAGCCAAGTTCAACGCACACCATGGCGTCATTTTCCGGTTATATAGATTTTCCGCAATTTCTGGTTTTATCAAAACCCTTTGGTTTTGTAGGAGGAGGCCAAGCCTACTCCTCCTACAATTTTTGTCAGATCTTCGTCAAAATTACCAGAGATGATCTTCAGACCAAGCCTCACAAAAGATATCGAAAAGAATTTTGATCATCACAACCGTTTGTCCGTGACAGCCAATCAAATTCAGCAGAAAAGCTGCCAAACAGGAAGTGAAGTCATATCTTAGCAGTTCTTTGATGCAGTGACACCAAATTTGTTACGCCTAATCGGAACCTTATTCTGAGGATGTCCTCCAAAAATGGTGTCATGTGACTACAAGGGGGCGTGGCCGGAAGCATAAACGTGTTTTGGCTAATAACTGTTGAAGTTTTTAGCTTAATAAAGTATTTTCTTTGTCTCTTGATGTCTTCTGAGATCCCAAGCCTGACCTTCGATAATATTTCATAACAACCGAATTGACGCGGCCGCCATTTTGGATTTTATGGGAAAGTGTAAAAACCTTTTTCACGCCCCAATGATTACCAAATTTGGCACAGATTATCTTCAGACCCAGCTGCACAAAAGGTATCAGATGTATTTTCCATTTTCAAAAACGTTTGTTCGGTAGAGCCGATCAAAGGCGGCGGCAAAGCCGCCAAACGAGACGTGAGAGCGTAACTCAGCAACCATTTGTCCGATTGTCACCAAACTTCGGTTTGTTTGTTCCCACGAGGAGCAGAGGAGGCCTGCGGTGTTATACCAGAAAAAAACACTTTGAACACTCGGTACTCTTGAACGCAAACAGATATTTCAACCAAACTTGGTGTGTTGCATGAGTGCAACAGGTTGTTGTGACTTAATTGTTGCACAAGTGCTATGGAGGCCATGTCCTGCTCTGGACTGCTTGGCCCCTCCATTGCTGCTTGCAGCTATATTTGGTGGCCAAGCCGCGAAGCGGCGCAGCCACATAAGTGTTTCTACCTTTTCTTATAATTATTATTATTATTATTATTATTATTATTATACATCTGCCATGGGAGTCTATGGCAGCCCCTAGAACCACATGGTCAGAAGTTGTGAAATTTGGCACACTCTTTGGGACCTGTCCCCTCATCACTTTCACCAATTTTCATGTCTCCCATTCCAACCCTCTAGCGCCACCAATGGGTCAAAGTTGAAGGTGTGTTTACACACGTTACCTTTGAACCATATGCCGCATTTTCCAAAATGAGGTATCATTGGATTCCCTGGATCAAGACAAGTTCAACGCACTCTATGACGTCATACCCAGTCATATAGATTCTCCGCCATTTTGAATGTTAAGGAAAAGCGTTTTTTCGCTACTCCTCCTCCATTTCTTGACGAATCTTCTTCAAAATTGCCACAGATGATCTTCAGACCAAGCCTCACAAAAGTTATCCCCTGGAGCTTTGATTTTCGCAACCGTTTGTTAGTTACAGCCAATCAAATTGATGTGGCTGAATTGATGTGGCCGCCATTTTGAATATAACGTTTTTTCGCTACCTCTCCTATAAGGTTTGTCCAATCTTCACCAAATTTGACACAGATCATCTTCAGACCAAACCTCACAAAAGACATCACGTTTTTTGATTATCTAAACCTTTTGACAGCCAATCAAAGTCGTCAACCAAGCCACCATAAAAGAAGTGAGGTAATATCTGAGCACCTCTTTACTGCATTGACACCAAATTTGGTATAAGGACTAGGGACCCTGTTCTAAAGAGGTCCAAAATAGGTGATGCCATTTCACCTCTAGGTGGCGCTGCAATAAGCAAAAATTTGGCACCATTTATCTTCAAATCAAGCCTCACAAAAGACATCACATGTTTTTTTGATTTTCTACACTTTTGACTGGAACAGCCAATCAAAGTCGTCAACCAAGCCACCATAAAAGAAGTGAGGTCATATCTCAGCACCTCTTTACTGCATTGACACCAAATTTGGTATAAGGACTAGGGACTCTGTTCTAAAGAGGTCCAAAATAGGTCATGCCATTTCACCTCTAGGTGGCGCTGCAATAAGCCAAAATTTGGCACCATTTATCTTCAGATCAAGCCTCACAAACTTTTTCACATTCCGGTAAAGCTGATAAAAGTCGGCGTTGAAGATCATATCTCAGGAAATATTCGCTGACTTGACATCAAACTTGGTACAGGTGCTCGGGACCCTGTTTCGAAGAGGTCCACAAAAGGTTGTGTCATCTAACCTCTAGGGGGCGATCCCGTGTCTGACACATGTTAAATTGTGATACCAGCTGAATTGATGTGGCCGCCATTTTGAATGTATGAATAAAACGTTTTTGGTGAATACTAAATATTCACCTTATTTGGCACAGATTATCTTCAGACCACAATCACCTTGAAATGTCAAAATATAACTGAATTACAGCTGTTTAACTTGGGACAAATCTGACAACCGCTTGCCACAGGAAAAATTCCTTATATTTTTACGCAGTCACTGAAATCTGATTTCCAGCACTGAAAATAGCTCACTAGGATAAATTGGTGTCCTGGCAACGTCAATGTCAAGAGATTCAAATCCAGACAAAGCTGAGAAGCTTGTCATGTCTCTGATTCTCTGTTTAGCGAGACTATAAGCCACTGCAAAGGAAGCCAGGTACACCGCAGTCACTAGATGTCGAAAGTTTCTTCTGGTTTATCTGACCTGCTTGGCCACCACATTGCTGCTTGCAGCTATATTTATTAGGGGCCAAGCAGCGAAGCTGCGAGGCACCTATTGTAATTGGTGGTATTATTATTATTCTTCTTCCGTCATGGGTGTCTATGGCAGCCCCCATAAGCGCTTGGTCGAAAGTTGTGAAATTTGGCACACTCATTGGGGACAGTCCCCTGGTCCAATTCACAAAGTGTCATGTCTCATACCTGGGCACTCTAGCGCCACCAATGGGTCAAAGTTGGACTTGTGTTTACACACGCAACTTTTGAACCGCATGTCCGATTGTCAAAAATGAGGTACCGATGGATTCCTTGGATCAAGCCGAGTTCAACGCACACCATGGCGTCAATTTCCGCTTATATAGAATTTCCGCCATTTCCGGTTTTGTCAAAACCCTTTGAAAGCCTACTCCTCCTACAATTTTTGTCAAATCTTCGTCAAAATTACCAGAGATAATCTTCAGACCAAGCCTCACAAAAGTTATTGAAAAGAATTTTGATCCTCACAACCGTTTGTTCGGTACAGCCAATCAAATTCAGCAGAAAAGCCGCCAAACAGGAAGTGAAGTCATATATCAGCAAATCTTTGAGATATCAACACCAACCTTGGTATGATGACTCGGAACCCTCTTATGAGGATGTCCACACAATTTGGTGTCATGTGATCACTGGGCGTGGCCGCAGGAAGCAAAAATGTGTTTGGGCCAATAACTATTGATTTGTTTGCCTTTATTAAGTGATTCCTTTGTCTCATGATATCTTGGGACATCCCGTGTGTGACACATGATAACTTGTGATAAAAGCCGAATTGATGCGGCCACCATTTTGAATTAATTGAAAAAGGTTTTTTCTCTACTCCTCCTACAATTGTTGTCATATCTTCTTCAAAATTACCAGAGATGATCTTCAGACCAATCCTCACAAAAGTTATCCCATGGCGTTTTGATTTTCTAAACCGTTTGTCCGGTACAGCCAATCAAAATTGGCAAAAAAGCAACCAAACAGGAATTTGGATCAAATCTCACACTAAACTTGGTATATCGGTGAAAGACACTACAACATGTTACCATGTGCAAAGGCAACTTCATATCTCCAAAAATGATTGATCAGACATGAAAATCCCTCACCTTTCGGCGAAATTCGCCGTTTTGAAACCAAAATAGGTGACCTACGTGAATCGTGTAGATTTGATGAGAAATTGTTTTGGAGGGAGGGGGGGGGGGGGGGGTATATTCATTCAGTGAACTGCGAACAGGTGCGCGTGACAGAAGGGAGCGCGAGTGCATGGAAATATTAACGCGAAGGGCCTTGCATCACCAGTGCAGACCACCATCAGAAGCTGAAAGCACTGGCCTCGGCGATTTACCTGACTGAATTTGGTGAATGATGGTTTCAATCATTTTTTATATTTTCTGGTATATCTAAGTTAAGTTACCCAGGAGCTCTGTTGACAGACTTAGCTAACATTAGCTACAGCTTGATGAATTGAGTCATTGAACACAGCAGGAGAGAACGCAACGTTAGCCGGCTAGCTAAAGCTCCGGTGGAAAATTCCAAATGAACGTATGCAGCCCTTAGTGCCGCTTACACAACAGTGACACTGATCGAAAGCTAATTTGAGACAATATAAAGATGGAAAACCAGGCTAAGAAACGTAAACGTAATTACTTTCACTAGCCAACGTTTTACCAATTGCACAAACGGCTATGTTTGTTTGTTTCAAGCTCCAAAAACGCTCGCATTAAGCATGGAAGTCCCTAACTAGCATCACATCAGGCAGAATTTGCATGCATTAGCAGGGCGCTCGCTGTAGTGGCGTATGGGACCGGTTCTGGTGGGCCGGTCTGGATCAAAGTCCAGGGCCTATTTTTTTACTCCCAGTCAGTCCCTGCCGTTCTATCAATAAGCAGACCTGCCAACCTGTACGCAGTTTGTGTAGCGGATACGCATTTTGACTTCAAAGTACGCTGGTACTTGTATTGGCTGTCAATCATGATGGAAGAGTAGACAAGTTAAGTTACAGCATGTCCACCATCTCTTGTGGGGGTTATGCATTAAGCCATTTGTGGTGCCCTTACCACATTGTGCCTCATATACTGTAAATGTTAGACCCAGTGACAGGCTGGCATGAAATGGCTTGCATAATACTTAGTAAGGAGGCCATAATAATTTTTGACTCATGGCTTAAGTTAAGTTTCTCCAGCTCTCCCCAGGTTGGCAAAATAAGTATCTCCAAATGCATCAGATTGATGCTTTAAAATATGGAATATTTAAATTTTTCTTATGGGGGAGCATGCACCCGGACCCCCTTAGAGGGGTAATATCCTTCTCACCTTTTTCACCCGACCCGTTTTCATGCCTGTTGATATAAAGGAAATCGAATTTATCGCTGACGCTAAAATAATGCTTTACACATTCGCCAGTCAAAAACTGATACTTTGATTCAATCACAAGTTCATATGAAGACTCTTGAGAATGTTTAGTACACAAATCTGAGGAAAAGTTGACTGTAACATGAAAAGTAGATTTTTGGTGAATATTTGAAACATGCGTGCTTGGCTAATTGCTAAGGAAATTTGCAATGTAATGTCTCCCTCTGCTCCTGAGCGCGCGCGCTCCACATTCTCACACACACTCAGCCTTTCCCTTGACACACGCGCAGGCTTGGCAAGACGCACACGCAACATTTCAGGAGAGTGTGGGCTGACCAAGCCCCCACTCATTGCTTGGTCTTTAGCAAAGGCCTTGTGGATCTTGATGGTATTGCATTTCCGATTTTGTATGCAATGGTAAAAAGTTCTCCAAATCGTGAAACATTGATAGTATAGGCCAAGAGTAACTACCACACCACAAATGGCCCAATATCACTCATAGGTGACGCTACAGGCCACGCCCAGATGCACAAAGATACAAGGCTTTCTGGAATGGGTAGGCTCACCAAGCCCCTTCACTCCTTGGCTTAAAATAAAAGCCCTTGTGGATCCGGTTTTATCAAAAACCTTTGAAAGCCTACTCCCCCTACAATTTTTTTCCAATCTTCCCCAGAATTGGCATCCATCATCGTTGGAGCAACCCTCACTCAAAATTTATATATTTGATTTTCAAAACCGTTTGTCCGGTACAGCCAATCAAAATTGGCAACATGCATGCTTGGCTAATTTCTAGGGCTGTTTACCCAAATCCTCTCTCCCTTTGCTCCTGTGCACGCGTGCTCCACATTCTCACACACACAAGGGGCCAGAGCCCCTTGACACATGCGCAAGCTTGGTACGACTCACAAGAAGAAGACCATTTTATTTTATTGTTGGAGAAGACTTGAAGACAACGACTGACGAGACTCCTGCAGCCCTCAGAGATTTTCATTGTTACATTTGACAGTGAGTAATAAGAGCCTACAACGGCAGTACAAAACATGTATTTTAGCGTTTGTATTCGTATGATAACTTGAAGACTTTTATACTGTTGTAAACAGGATAGCAGCTAATCTAGCTAGGCTAGCTGAGCTAAGGATTTCTCTTTGTACAGACAGTATTACAGGCTAGCAAGCCGTAAAATCTTTAACATTATACTTGCTTCGTGAGACGCGTTTGAAATTAGTATACTGTACGTAATTGTGCGGTTGGGTTGTTCTATTTTCACATGTCATTGTTGATGTAATTTTGTTTGTGCGTTCCAAGTTGTTCTGACGGTATTCACATCATAAATTATTATTTTCGAAACTGTAGCTAGGTAGTCTAGTTTGCTGCATAGTTAGAGCTACCTAGCATTAAACACGTAGCAATGGTACCATGGTTGTTTTACTTGCTAGCTTTGTCTGGGTTCGTGGTTTGATCGTTTAGGAGTGGAAATATTCAAGCATGGATTTTTCTATACAGTGACAATTTGTGAAGAATATGAATTTTTCAATGGTTCGCAATGTTTTGGAGGAATCCGCCATTGCTGATCAAGCCAAGTTCAACGCACACCATGGCGTCATTTTCCGGTTATATAGATTTTCCGCAATTTCTGGTTTTATCAAAACCCTTTGGTTTTGTAGGAGGAGGCCAAGCCTACTCCTCCTACAATTTTTGTCAGATCTTCGTCAAAATTACCAGAGATGATCTTCAGACCAAGCCTCACAAAAGATATCGAAAAGAATTTTGATCATCACAACCGTTTGTCCGTGACAGCCAATCAAATTCAGCAGAAAAGCTGCCAAACAGGAAGTGAAGTCATATCTTAGCAGTTCTTTGATGCAGTGACACCAAATTTGTTACGCCTAATCGGAACCTTATTCTGAGGATGTCCTCCAAAAATGGTGTCATGTGACTACAAGGGGGCGTGGCCGGAAGCATAAACGTGTTTTGGCTAATAACTGTTGAAGTTTTTAGCTTAATAAAGTATTTTCTTTGTCTCTTGATGTCTTCTGAGATCCCAAGCCTGACCTTCGATAATATTTCATAACAACCGAATTGACGCGGCCGCCATTTTGGATTTTATGGGAAAGTGTAAAAACCTTTTTCACGCCCCAATGATTACCAAATTTGGCATAGATTATCTTCAGACCCAGCTGCACAAAAGGTATCAGATGTATTTTCCATTTTCAAAAACGTTTGTTCGGTAGAGCCGATCAAAGGCGGCGGCAAAGCCGCCAAACGAGACGTGAGAGCGTAACTCAGCAACCATTTGTCCGATTGTCACCAAACTTCGGTTCGTTTGTTCCCACGAGGAGCAGAGGAGGCCTGCGGTGTTATACCAGAAAAAAACACTTTGAACACTCGGTACTCTTGAACGCAAACAGATATTTCAACCAAACTTGGTGTGTTGCATGAGTGCAACAGGTTGTTGTGACTTAATTGTTGCACAAGTGCTATGGAGGCCATGTCCTGCTCTGGACTGCTTGGCCCCTCCATTGCTGCTTGCAGCTATATTTATTATTATTATTATACATCTGCCATGGGAGTCTATGGCAGCCCCTAGAACCACATGGTCAGAAGTTGTGAAATTTGGCACACTCTTTGGGACCTGTCCCCTCATCACTTTCACAAATGTTCATGTCTCCCATTCCAACCCTCTAGCGCCACCAATGGGTCAAAGTTGAAGGTGTGTTTACACACGTTACCTTTGAACCATATGCCGCATTTTCCAAAATGAGGTATCATTGGATTCCCTGGATCAAGACAAGTTCAACGCACTCTATGACGTCATACCCAGTCATATAGATTCTCCGCCATTTTGAATGTTAAGGAAAAGCGTTTTTTCGCTACTCCTCCTCCATTTCTTGATGAATCTTCTTCAAAATTGCCACAGATGATCTTCAGACCAAGCCTCACAAAAGTTATCCCCTGGAGCTTTGATTCTCACAACCGTTTGTTAGTTACAGCCAATCAAATTGATGTGACTGAATTGATGTGGCCGCCATTTTTAATATAACGTTTTTTCGCTACCTCTCCTATAAGGTTTGTCCAATCTTCACCAAATTTGACACAGATCATCTTCAAATCAAGCCTCACAAAAGACATCACATGTTTTTTTGATTTTCTACACTTTTGACTGGAACAGCCAATCAAAGTCGTCAACCAAGCCACCATAAAAGAAGTGAGGTCATATCTCAGCACCTCTTTACTGCATTGACACCAAATTTGGTATAAGAACTAGGGACTCTGTTCTAAAGAGGTCCAAAGTAGGTCATGCCATTTCACCTCTAGGTGGCGCTGCAATAAGCAAAAATTTGGCACCATTTATCTTCAGATCAAGCCTCACAAACCTTTTCACATTCCAGTAAAGCTGATAAAAGTCGGCGATGAAGATCATATCTCAGGAAATATTCGCTGACTTGACATCAAACTTGGTACAGGTGCTCGGGACCCTGTTTCAAAGAGGTCCACAAAAGGTTGTGTCATCTAACCTCTAGGGGGCGATCCCGTGTCTGACACATGTTAAATTGTGATACCAGCTGAATTGATGTGGCCGCCATTTTGAATGAATGAATAAAACGTTTTTGGTGAATACTAAATATTCACCTTATTTGGCACAGATTATTTTCAGACCACAATCACCTTGAAATGTCAAAATAGAACTGAATTACAGCTGTTTAAACTTGGGACAAATCTGACAACCGCTTGCCACAGGAAAAATTCCTTATATTTTTACGCAGTCACTGAAATCTGATTTCCAGCACTGAGAATAGCTCACTAGGATAAATTGGTGTCCTGGCAACGTCAATGTCAGAGATTCAAATCCAGCCAAAGCTGAGAAGCTTGTCAAGTCTCTGATTCTCTGTTTAGCGAGACTATAAGCCACTGCAAAGGAAGCCAGGTACACCGCAGTCACTAGATGTCGAAAGTTTCTTCTGGTTTATCTGACCTGCTTGGCCACCACATTGCTGCTTGCAGCTATATTTCTTTTTATTATTGTTTATTTTCGCCCCCCTCAGGATCAGTCAATATTTGGACTACATAGACAACGCCTGTGTCAAAAGTTTCGTCTTGGTCTCGATTGCGTTGCTTGTATTTATATTTACGTTCCGTGGCACGGTTTAGGAGGTTACAACGTTTTTGTGGCAAAAAAGTGCCTTTAGTCAACGAAGGGTAGCCAGTGCTAGCTACGTCACCACGTCAGCACACGTTAGCAACGACGCATGGATACAACGTGATAGAGACGTCCTAGCACGCAAATTGGAGCTTGGATTATGAGTGAAAAATGCCAACCCCCAAAATTACCAACCATTGGGTTTTGTTGAGAAAGCAATTTCGAGTGGAACTGCCATCTCGGATTTTTTATTTAGGTCGTGAAAGTCTTTGTACTTTGAGCGAGTGCGGGTCGCCCGTGAGACTGCCTAGGCGGCAGACATGCAAGCGTCATAGTAGTTTAGTATTTTCGTAATGTTATAGTTCGGTCAATTCTACACCAAAAAACAGAAGGAGGGCAATGTTATGACGATATGACTATTGTGAAGACAGCCAGATGGTGAGATTTTAATGTAGGTTGCTGTAAAAACTTTGGTTTGCTACGTGAGAGCCCCGTCAGCCTCCGTTGACGATTGCGTCAGCTGTTGTCGATCTTTGATGAGTATTTTCTTAATTTCGTACCAGGGTCAATTCTACATCAAAAATCAGAAGGAGGGCAGTGTTTTAAAGATATGGCGATTGCGAAGATAGCCAGCATATTTTTGTGATTTGTGTACAACTTGGAATTTGAGTGACGCCGCGGCTTGTTTTGACGTTAGCCTCAGTCAGACTCGGCTCGCCCACTGGCAGTGTGTAGTACAGTACTGTGTTCAAGCCACAGCTAAACTTTATGTCAAAAGAAACGCTCATTTCCGGCGCTTTCAAACAATCAGTGAAATGTGGAGCAACAGCAGCTAACTTGCCTCTAGCAAACTTATTTTGAATTAGCCATTTCCCCCTACATTAATGTGAAACTTATTTACGTTTTGGGGGGCATATTTTCAGTTAGTAGACGGTACTGTTTCAATCGCGATTCCATACTGCCAGTGACAACGTTGTTACAGTAGCTTGTTTCAACGGGGGTTCGCAGCTGTTTAAAAGGGTGTTCTTAATGAAATATGCAATATGAGTAGGCTAAATGCTTGAAAATATCACTAGAAGGGAAAAACTTACAACCGACGCAAGCAAACACACCCTACAATTTCCCCAGAAATTGTACCCTCTCTAGTTATTATTACACATCTGTCATGGGAGTCTATGGCAGCCCCAACCACATGGTCAGAAGTTGTGAAATTTGGCACACTCTTTGGGACCAGTCCCCTCATCAATTTCACCAAGTTTCATGTCTCCATTTCAAACCCTCTAGCGCCACCAATGGGTCAAAGTTGAAGGTGTGTTTACACACGTTACTTTTGAACCATATGCCGCATTTTCCAAAATGAGGCATCATTGGATTCCCTGGATCAAGACAAGTTCAACGCACTCTATGACGTCATACCCAGTCATATAGATTCTCCGCCATTTTGAATGTTAAGGAGAAACGTTTTTTCGCTACTCCTCCTACAATTCTTGTCGAATCTTCTTCAAAATTGCCACAGATGATCTTCAGACCAAGCCTCACAAAAGTTATCCCCTGGAGCTTTGATTTTCGCAACCGTTTGTTAGTTACAGCCAATCAAATTCAGCAACTGATCTGGAAAAAGGGAAGTGAGGTCATATCTTAGTGAATCTTTGATGCATTGACTCCAAACTTGGTGTATGGATTCATGACCCTGTTATTAAGAGGTCCGAAAAAGGTAGGGTCATTTGAGGTCTAGGGGGCGCTACAATAGACAAAACTGTGTTTTGACCAATAACTGCTGATTTGTTTGTCGTATTTAAGTGATTCCTATGTCTCGTGATATCTTAGGAGATCCCGTGTCTGACGCATGTTAACGCATGATACCAGACGAATTGATGAGGCCGCCATTTTGAATGAATGAATTAAACTTTTTTCCCTACTCCTACACAATGTATCCAATATTCACCAGATTTTCAGACCACAATCACCTTGACATGTCAAAATAGGACTGAATTACAGCTGTTGGGGCAACAACTTGGGCCAAATCTGACCACGCGTGCCACAGGAGAAACGGCTTACTTTTTGTATACAGTAACTGTACACAGCAAATCCCAGAGCTGAAAATGGCTCACTGGGATAAGACGGGCTCCTTTGAAGTGCAAGGTCGTAGGTTCGAATTCAGCCAAAGTCTCAAGCATGTCATGATACTGGTTTATCTGTTTAGTGAAGCCAGGTATGCGACAGTAGCTGTCGAGCAGTATAATCATAATGGTCACGATAATGTTTCATTCGCAGGGGATTTATACTCATGAAGAGTCAGATTTATTGTGCTTTGTAGATATAGTGATGCTACATCTAGCCAGTGCATCGGATTTCTTGCATCATAATTTCTGAACAGATTTGTCATAAATCACAAGATTGGTCTTTTCTGATTCTATGTGGCATACTAAGTCAAAATATATCACTGTCCCGTGTCCGCCATTTTGGGCGTCGGCCATTTGGAATTTTCATAAAAACAAACTCCTTGTTTGCCGTTGCTCCTATTTTCATGGACATGTAATCAAATCATTTTCAGACCACAATCACCTTGACATGTCAAAATAGGACTGAATTACAGCTTTTTATACTTGGGTCAAATCTGACAACACTTCCCACAGGAGAAACTGCTTACTTTTTTTTATACAGTAACTGAACACAGCATTTCCCTGCAGTGAGAATAGCTCACTGGGATAAGACGGGTTCCTCTGAAGTGCAAGGTCATAGGTTTGAACCCAGCCAGTCATCAAGCATGACATGATACTGGTTTATCTGTTTAGTGAAGCCAGGTATGCCACAGTAGCTGTCTAACAGTATAATGGTAATGATAATGTTTAATTCTCAGGGGATCTATACTCAAGAAGAGTCAGATTTATTGTGCTTTGTAGATATGTGTCCTCTAAGCTCTAGGGGGGCGATCCCGTGTCTGACACATGTTAACTTGTGATACCAGCCGAATTGATGCCGCCATTTTGAATTAATTAATAAAACGTTTTTGTCCTACCCCTCCTACAAAATGTATCAAATATTCACCAAATTTGGGACAGATTATCTTCAGACCACAATCACCTTGACATGTCAAAATAGGACTGAATTACAGCTGTTTAAACTTGGGCCAAATCGGACAACCGCTTACCACAGGAAAAACTGCTTATATTTTTACCCAGTAACTGAACTGTGATTTGCAGCACTGAGAATCGCTCATTAGGATAAGTTGGTGTCCTGGCAACGTCAACGTCAGAGGTTCGAATCCAGCCAAAGCCGACGAGCTTGTCATGTCTCTGATTCTCTGTTTAGCGAGACTGTAAGCCACTGCAAAGGAAGCCAGGTACACCACAGTCGCTAGTTACCTGTAGTCAAGCTACAGTCAATGCAATCCTCACAAACTATCAAAATGATTTTAGATTTTCGAAACCGTTTGTCCGGTACAGCCAATCGAAATCGGCAGCAGAGCCGCCAAACAGACAGTTGTGTCGTATCTCAGCAAATCTTTGATGGATTCACGCCAAACTTGCTGCGTGTACTTGGAACCCTCTTCTGAGGATGTCGAAAGTTTCTTCTGGGTCATCTGACCTGCTTGGCCACCCCATTGCTGCTTGCAGCTATATTTTTCTTTAACATTGATTGAGACAGATTTACTGCAGTAAAAAAAAAAATACAGTAGGCATACATTATGAAGTGCAAAATGAATTTATTTTAGATTTCAACATGCTATGGTTGGGGCACAGATGGGCAGACTCAAACTTAGTAAACTGTAATGACAACCACATTTTATGTAGTGAGGAATCTGAAGCGATACGAAAACATTTGACTTTTCAATAGGCTACACGTTGCTCCTTGCGCTGGTTAAACAGTTTGACAATACTAGAGCTACTTATACGCTGGTGATGGCACCTATGACCACTGGTATTCTTCGAGCCACTGGTGTCGAAATTCATATGTCCGTATCAATAGGTGCGTTCGACATGGACTGCGGCTGCATGAAACGACCGGCGAGAGTAGCCGCTTGCAGTCGGGGAGGAGTTGAAAACGGCTCTGTAAAGTCGGACATTCCAGCTTCTCGTGGTTTGCTGCGTTGATGTCAGTCATGGCCGATCAAGCGCTGTTTGCTTACTTTACTTTATTTATAATTAAACTTAGTCTTTCCGTTAGTGAAGAGGCGGACTAAAACCCTTCAAGCCGCCTCAAGTCCTCCACCATCATCCCTGTGCCCAAAAAGCCAAGGCCAACAGGACTTAATGACTACAGACCCGTCGCCCTGACCTCTGTAGTAATGAAGTCTTTTGAGCGCCTTGTGCTGGCACACCTCAAATCCATCACCGACCCTTTCCTGGACCCACTGCAGTTTGCCTACAGAGCCAACAGGTTGGTGGATGACGCCGTTAACATGGCCCTCCACTTCACCCTACAGCACCTGGACTCCCCAGAATCCTACGCCAGGATCCTGTTTGTGGATTTCAGCTCTGCCTTGAACACCCTCATCCCCGCCCTGCTTCAGGACAAGCTCTCCCAGCTGAACGTGCCCGACTCCACCTGCAGGTGGATCACAGACTTCCTGTCTGACAGGAAGCAGTGCGTTAAGCTGGGAACACAAGTCTCTGACTCCCGGTGCATCAGCACCGGATTTCCTCAGGGCTGCGTCCTTTCCCCTCTGCTCTTCTCCCTGTACACCAACAGTTGCACCTCCAGTCATCCGTCTGTCAAACTTCTGAAGTTTGCGGACGACAACACCCTCATTGGGCTCATCTCTGACGGGGACGAGTCTGATTATAGGTGGGAAGCTGACAACCTGGTGACCTGGTGCAGCCAGAACAACTTGGAGCTCAATGCTCTTAAACCTTGTGCTGACTTCGGGTCACATGACCCAAAGGTTCACAACGAACCATCGTTGTGTTTACCCAATTTTACCCAATACAAAAACAAATAAAATGCATTTTCTTAACCATCGCGATGTGGGGGGTCTGAGAAAGCCCGACGGTTAAAAGAAAATGCTTTACTTTGTTTTGTATGCTGTAAAGTTGTCGCAATACGACAGTGGGTCACAATGACTGATGGGTCAGAATGACCCGAAGATAACACAAGGGTTAAGACAGTAGAGATGGTTGTGGACTTCAGGAAGAATACAGCCCCACTCACCCCCATCACCCTGTGCGACTCCCCAGTCAACACTGTGGAGTCCTTCCGCTTCCTGGGCACCATCCTCTCCCAGGACCTCAAGTGGGAACTGAACATCAGCTCCCTCACCAAGAAAGCACAACAGAGGATGTACTTCCTACGGCAGCTGAAGAAATTCAACCTGCCAAAGACAATGATGGTGCACTTCTACACAGCCATCATTGAGTCCATCCTCACCTCTTCCATCACCATCTGGTACGCTGCTGCCACTGCCAAGGACAAGAGCAGACTGCAGCGTATCATTCGCACTGCTGAGAAGGTGATCGGCTGCAATCTGCCTACCCTCGAGGACCTGCACACCTCGAGGAGGCGAGCGAGGAAGATTGTGGCTGACCCCTCCCACCCTGGCCACTCCCTGTTCCAGCTACTCCCCTCCGGCAGAAGGCTGCGGTCCATCAGGACCAACCAAAACCAAGAACAGTTTCTTTCCACCTGCTACTGGCCTCTTCAACAAGGCCAAGGACTCCCACTGATATTCATTCATTATTTAACCCAGTATCTGATTGCACTGTTGACCACTCATGCTGCTCATTCTTATTTAGGGTTCCTCCGGTAGGAGGAACCCTAAATATTCAAAATTCCTCTGCTCTTGAACCAAAGGTGTAATTGACTTGAAATTTTGAACAGATATGTATCATGGATGTATCTAAAAACGTTACTTAAGACAGTTGAATCAAATACAAAATGGCTGAAAGGGGTGTACTTATTTAAATGTCCACATTGCCTCAATATGTTTGTGTCACTAAATCAAATGTCATTTTGAATGATGGTTTTTCAAACCTAATAAGGTTCAAGATGACATCTCTCTGAAGTACCATAAACAATTTCACCTTGGTATGTCAAAATATGATTGAATTAGAGCTGTTTCAACCTTGGCTGAATCTAACAACGCTTACCACAGGAGAAACAGCTTACTTTTTTGTACAGTAACTGAACATGACAATATTCAACACTGAGAATAGCTCAATGAGCTGGGACGGTGAGCTGCGAAGTATAAGGTCGTAGGTTCGAATCCAGCCACATTGTTTGAGTGTCTTAAATTTGAATATCAGTTTAGTTAAACAGGATGACATCGTTCTGTAGTACCATGCGCAATTTTACCTTGATATGTCAAAAGCTCATTGAATTACAGCTGTCTAAAATGTGTCCGAATCGAACAGTCCGTGCAACAGGAGAAACGGCTTTCTTATTTTATACAGTAACTGACCACATGTTCTCAGCCTTGCGGGTAGCTCAATGGGTTGACACGTTGTCCTGCAAAGCTCAGGGTCACAGGTTCGAATCCAGGCACAGTCTTTTGGCCTGTCATAATTTTGATTACTTGTTTAGTTAAACAGGCAGACATCATTCTGAAATATCATGCGCAATTTCATGCAATTTCACCTTGAAATGTCAACCGTTTCTTAACTTTTGTCCCAAAGCTGACCAAAGCTAATACTCATATCACACAGTCGGAGCACAGCTAGGTAATCAGCGTCAGCGCCCTTGGGTACCCAGCATGCAGTGCGGCATGTCCAACTGACTTGTAACCTTATGCTCATGAGTTCAAATCCCCATTCAGCCTATTGTTGTTGGCCAAACATTAAGTAGTTTTGCTCTCGTTGTCAAACTCTTGACCTTATACAATGTAAATTTGTATAATATTTTGCCATTTTGCAGAGGAACCCACATCGCTGCTTGCAGCTATATTTTTATATATATATTTTATTTTATATTTAAATTTAACTGACAGCGGCCCATTGGTTGATTTTCTTTATTGGCACTGGCCTGACCCAATCAAATCCAGGAACGCCCTTCCCCTGATTCATAATATTGCCTCCCGCAGGCCCTGAGACACGAGCTGTTGGCTAATGCGTATGCTGGTTTAGCATTGTTAAAGTTTAGCATCGCTAAAATGGAGAAACGACCACCAAAGCGCAAGGAAGGTGCAGAAAAGGGACAAAAAGATCTACAGGCGAATGCCACAAAATGTGCCAACATTTCAAACATGTTTGGGGGGGCTTTAGCTCCTTCAACATCAACATTACCTGTAGAGGAAGGAGGAGAGGTAGCTGGCTCAGAGGCAGAAACATACTGACAGGGTCAGGGAAGAAGCCGAGGAGGAGGAGAGTGACCATGACAGGGCCATGGGAGTGAGTGAGGAGAAGATGGAAGAAAGAGTAGTTGACGACGTGGTAAGGAGTGGGCAAATTACTCATTACATTATTTATTAATTTCGCAGATGCTTTTATCCAAAGCGACTTCCAAGAGAGCTTTACAAAGTGCATAGGTCACTGATAACAACAAGATAGCCCCAAAAACATTGTGGGTAGCCAAAACATGAAGCACGCATTGTCAACAACCAAAATAAGTGCCAAAGGGAAGAACCACAAGAGCATGTAGTTAAACAAGTTACAATTAAACAACATGAATCGCTATAAGTGCAAGTGTACCTGTAGAAAGGCAAGCAACAGTCTCTCTTGGAAGTCGCTTTGGATGAAAGCGTCTGCTAAATGAATAAATGTAAATGTAAACAGTAAAAAATATTTCAACAATTTAAATCAGTTACCACTAACCAGCAAGGCTCTAAGCAAGAGTCATTGTGATCCTTGAGGAAACTAACATGGGGTCCAGCAAACCATTCCTAAGTACCGTTGTACTCCCGGAACAAGTGCGTCTTGAGCCTTTTCTTGAAGGTGGGGAGACAGTCAGTGTCTCTGATGGATGTGGGGAGTTGGTTCCACCACTGGGGGGCCAGACAGGAAAAGAGCTTGTGTTGGGACTCAGGAAGGGAGGGAGGCTGTGTGTTTTTCTGTATTGTATTAAGCAGACACTTTTGTCCAAAGCAACAAAATATGAATCTTACAATAATTAAAGTTAACAGTAAACAGTTTTAAAAGTTGCTAAGCCAATATTAAGCAAAATAGTAATAATAACAATACAATATCAAATATCAATATACATTTTTAAATACCTTAAATATACAAATCATAACTCTAAGACTTAATTCATTATTTAAGTGTAACATCAATAGATAAGTCTTGAGACCCTTCTTGAAGGATCCGAAACTATCACATGAACGCAGAACACTTCGCAACTCATATTATAGAATGCACGCATATTTTAAGGACTCTGTCTGCAGGGAATGTGTCTGACCAGTCACGGTGGATGTGGGCGCCTGGGCCAAAAATGCCAGGGCTGATTTTTTGTCCCAGCCCTGCCCCAAGACAACTTTTACTGGCCCCCCCTACAAAAGTTGTAATTTATCATCCTTCCATCATCTGCCGCTTTTCCGGGGGTCGGGTCGTGGGGGCAGCAACCAAAGCAGGGAGGCCCAGACTTCCCTCTCCCCGGCCACTTCCACCAGCTCTTCCTGGGGGACCCCGAGGCGTTCCCAGGCCAGCCGAGAGACATAGTCCCTCCAGCGTGTCCTGGGTCTTCCCCGGGGCCTCTTCCCAGTGGGACGTGCCCAGAACACCTCACCAGGGAGGCGTCCAGGAGGCATCCTTATCAGATGCCCGAGCCACCTCAACTGGCCCCTCTCGACGCAGAGGAGCAGCGGTTCTACTCTGAGCCCCTCCCGGATGACCGAGCTTCTCACCCTATCTCTAAGGGAGAGCCCGGACACCCTGCGGAGAAAACTCATTTCGGCCGCTTGTATTCGCGATCTCGTTCTTTCGGTCACTACCCACAGTTCGTGACCATAGGTGAGGGTGGGAACGTAGATCGACTGGTAAATAGAGAGCTTCGCCTTTAGGACTCAGCTCCTTCTTCACCACGACGGACCGATGCAGAACCCGCATCACTGCAGATGCCGCACCGATCCACCGTAATTTATCATTGTTACAACAAAACCAAATACTTACAAGTTATGTTATTCTGTTAACATGTTTAACCATTTATTAAACACATCCTGGATATAAAAAGAACAAAAATGAAATCACATTTCTAGTGATAAAAAATAAAAAGGTAATAGCCAGCTAAACAATTTACTTTTAACCTCAAACATGACTTGCTCTCTCCCCTGCTGACAGCCATCTCTGCACAACTGTCTGGCTGAAACTGAAACCTCTGGTCCCTCAATGCTAATATATAAAAGCTTCCATAGCATTTCATCAGTATGATACTAAGTACCCAAGTCGACACCATTCTTCTGCTGCAGTTCAATAGCCTGGGGGAACGAGGCGAACGGCTGGCCCGTCTTAATTACGTGATATGCCGTTGTTATAAGTCGTGCAATAACACGATGGGCATCTACATTTAAATTCCTGACCAGCATGGTCAACGGCCTCGAAGATGGATTGTCAACCATCCGCTTAGCTGTCACGCAAACCATGTGCTGTCTGCTAGCATGGCTGGTCAGGTATTGTTTTCGAAAATTGTCGGTGCCTCTGTAAAAATATCCACTTTTGTCTGCTTTAGACGGGAACATACGACAGACGACACAGTGCATCTTCGTTCCATTAAAAAAGTTGCTTCCGTTTGAGCTCGTAGCTCTACTTTGCTGCCATCTTCACTTTATTGTCTCGCGCCAGTTGTTAAAAAATGTTTTTTACAATTTGACAACCACTCGTCACTCACTACTCAACTCTTGATTTGCCAACTGTGCGCCCCACAAGCTGCAAAGTTATTTATGCATTTAGCAGATAGCAAAACATATGATGGATGTTAACTTTACAATGCGAAAAAAAATTTCAATCAATAATTTGCAGTGGCCCGATCGGACCAGTGAGTTGCTAGTTTAACTGTCCCGACGTTACTTTTTACTGGCCCCGGGCCATCGTTATTGTCGAGCCCTGAATATATATGTGAGAGAACAATGGTTGTGCTCGCCGAAGGCGTGAGCACACCCAATTATGCAATATGAGTAGGCTAAATGCTTGAAAAATGTCACTAGAAGAGAAAAACTTAAGGGGACGGACCCACCTGCAACCGACGCAAGCAAGCACACCCTACAATTTCCCCAGAAATTGTACCCTCTCTAGTTTATGTATTTATTTATGTATTTATTTAATTGTGACTAACTCGGCGTTCCATTAGTTGTTGGCCAAACATGAAGTAGTTTTGCTCTCGTTGTCCAACTCTTGATCTTACATCTACAATATACATACTACAATATACATTTTTATATTTTGCCATTTTGCGGAGGAACCCGCATCGCTGCTTGCAGCTATATTTATTTATGTATTTATCCCTTTATCTATTTAATTAATTAATTTTGAATCAAACGGAATTCCATACGCCAGAGCTATCTTAGTGTAGCTCAGTCAATTCAACATGGCCGAGAGTTGAGAGCAAAACTGGCAGCAAATTATTTTTTAGAAAGCAAAATGCTTATCCAAACAACGTCAATCGCGGCACTGCACTCCGTTGGATTATAAAAAGGACAGCAAGTGTGCCCGCAGGGTTCGACATAAGCGATGGCCCGATGGCCAGTAAAAAGTATTTCGGGCAAGTTGATTGGCCAGTCGTTGGCCCGTCCGGGCCAGTCGCTGCTCAGCATATGTCAGACAACGCAAAGTGGCGCGAAGCGTGTGAAATAAATAAGATCACATTTCATATTTTCACTTCAGCCACTTCAGACAAATAACATGTCTAAGGAGTATGAAGCTAGTGTAAGGAAGAGGGGTTTCCTAGTGTCGTGGAAAACGCAGTACACCTGGGTGGAGAAAGGCGATGATGACATGTACTGCATAGTTTGCCGGCAATTCCCTGCCAAGGCCGACCGAAAGGGGTCATTTTTCAAGGGGACAGAGAACTATAGAAAACAGGCTCTAGATGCACACGACAAGAGCCGCCAACATTTGCAGTGTGTGCTGGCAAAGCGGGTCGCGGACAACCCATCAGCGGGCCCACTTCATAACTGGACACAACGGGCAAACAACGACACAACCGAGCGGATAGTGAAGTTGATCAACACCGCTTACCACATTGTGAACAGTGAGCTCTCCCCTTGACCACTTACGAGAAAACGGTCGCACTTCTGAAGAACGGAGAAGACGTTGGTTCACAGTACCTCACTGATGTAGCATGTCGAAGGTAAGTTACTCAGCTAGCTAACTATGATGTTACTGTAACTTCGTTCACAAAGGATGGTAGACACAAGTGTGTCATGAGTGAGATTGAGTCAACACTAATTACCACATTGTGAACAGTAAGCTCTCCTTCCAAGCCACATTAGCTATCTATGTTTGTAGCCAAGCTATGGTAGCTAGCCTCGTAATAACCAACTGCCGAGAGCGCAGCGCAGCAGGTACTGTAACATTACACTAGTTGCTACCTACTGTAGCTAATTTTAGATAGCTAATTTACTAGACTGTTTTGTGTCCGTTGCGAATAAACACTGAGGTGAGTGAATAAGTTAAATATCCCCAATATTGTAGCTGTCCTAACTTGTCTTTTGTTTGTTTTCAGATTTGTTAATGTTATATTCAATGAGCTGTGGGAGGGCCGTGCTGCAGAAATTAAAGCGGCACATTTTTTAAGTGTCCTGTCAGATTCGTCTACTGACGTGAGTGGCAGAGACCTGGAAGGGGTTTTTGTCAGGATCTTGAGCGGTGGACGTCCCAAGAACATCTTTGTTGGTGTAGAAGAGCTCCAGCATGCCACAGCGCCTGGCCATTATGCTGCGATGAGCGCTGGTAAGCCTGGCTATTGAATCTGTTTGTGTTGCCGTGTTTTCACTTGTTAAGTAACGTTACAACGATAAACAAGTGTTTCTCTGTCTACAGCATTGGATAAGGCTGTCATATCCCAGTGGAAGGAGAAGGTAGTGGGCTTGGGTACTGATGGAGCTGCTGTGATGGTGGGGAGGCTTGGGGGTGTTGCCACACTCTTTCGTGCTGAAGTTCCCCACTTGATAAATATCCAGTGCCTGAGCCATGGCCTGGAGTTGGCTGCCATGGATGCCATGAAAGACCAAGAAAGGATGAGAAAGGCAAGTAACAGCCAGTTCTTCATAGTAAACTAGCTTGTTGGGAAAACAATGTTCTACACAAACCCATGTTCAACATAAACCCAATTTGTAATGTGCTACTTGAGCTAATTTGTATAATGATCCTAATCCTATGTAATTCTAATGCAGGTGATGGACATACTGAAGGGGCTGTATAAACAGTACCATCACTCTCCAAAAGCATGGAGAGAGCTGAGAGATCTGGCAGGTGTGCTAAATGCTAAGGTCTGGAAGCCAACCAACCTGGGGGGGACAAGGTGGCTCCCGCACATGGAGAGGGCCCTAGGCGTCATGTTGAAAAACTACCCAGTGTTGCTTGCCCAGATGGAAAACACAGTGGAAACAAGGCTAGTAATAAATTCCTGTTTCCTAGGTAATCAGATTTATAATCTCTGTCAACATTAATCCCTATGTGGTTGTTTACATCAAACAGATCTGCAAGTGCTGAAATGATTGGGCGAGCCAAGCAGTGCCTTCAAGTGTTGAAGGACTTTCAACACCTTCTCTTTATCATGCTGGTCCAAGATGTAATCGAAATCGTGAGTTGGTAAGTTTCTATTAAATGAATCTGTCTGATCAGTTAATTTGGAATGTAAGTTGCAGTGTAGTGTACCCGAGTTGATGTTTTGATTCTTGTAGTCTAAGTCTTAAGCTGCAAGAAGATGGGCTTACCCTGCCAGAGGCACTGTATGCCTTTGAGACAGCAGTGCTTAGACTGACAGCCATGGAGACAGAGGCAGGGGTGTGTGGAGGGCTTCCTTGCAGAAACACAGAACGGAACCTACCATAATGTAGAGCTGTTGAGGTTCAGGGAGAGCAGGGCAGAGTTTGACAGGTATATATTTAAACAGGAAGGATGAGAGAGAATTTTAAGGGGGTAAATTCTCAGACATTATAACTAATTGGGCCATTGTATTTTTCCTTCAGTGTGAAGAGCAAGCTCCTGTCAAGTGTGGTTGCCAGACTATAGTCCCGATTTAAGGGGGTTGAGTCACAACAGGTGCTGCAAGCAGCAGCAAAAATGGTGGATCCTCGTGAGTGGCCTGCTGACCATCAAGAGCTAGCCGGCTATGGCAGGGACCACCTTGCCACAGTCTGCGAGCACTTTGCCGATGTCCTTGACCGCGACAAAGCACGGCGTGTGGAGTGGCCTGGTGCTAAGGTTCTGATCAAGTCCTTACCACAGGGCCTACAAAGAAATGCGTGGCAGGACTTTTTCCTAGATAATGAGCGAAGGAGTAGCTTCCCCAACCTCCTCCTCATCGTGGAGCTCATCTTGGTCCTGCCTCTGTCCACAGCAACAGTCGAGAGGGGCTTCAGTGCCATGAAGCGGACCAAGACTGACTGAAGGAGCAACCTGAGTGTTCACACGCTGACGAGCTTGCTCTTCATCAGCTTGGAGGGTCCCGACTTGGAGCACTTTAATCCCATGCCAATAGTCCAGAGGTGGTTAAAGGAGGCAGACCGAAGGAGCTTGCATTGATTTGAATATAATCCATTATTTAATGTTCAGGCAAATCATTATGTATATAAAATAAATACAATTTTATGGAAAACCGGTTTTACTCTTTCTTTCAGGGCCAGTAAAAATATACAATGGGCCAGTAAAACTGGCCCATTGTATATATTTTTTTTCGTTGAACACTGTGCCGGTTCTCAAGATAATCGTGGGAAACTTGCTGCCCTAAAATCCCATTCAAAATTCAGACAAAGACAGACATGATTCCTGGCATTATTAGAGAGATACTTTGCTATCTCACACTCAATACAATATAAACACATGCGAATGACAAATCATATAAAGATGTCTCCCCACCTTCAAGACAAGGCTTAAGACGCACTTGTTCCGGGAGTACAGCGGTACAATGATTTGCAGGACCTGATGTTAGTTTCCTCCAGGAACACAATGATTCTTATTAGTGGTGGGGGGGAAAATCGATTCTGTTCAGTATCGCGATATTTTGCGCACGCAATTATATCGATACAGTAGCGCAAAGTATTGCAATATTTAATTATATAATTATGTGTTTTACTTTCGGGTTTTCTCCATAGGTTTTCTCTGAGTTTACTCTGATAATATTACATTTGCATATTACATCCACAAGGTGGCGCTTGTTGCGGTGCTTTGTTGACGTGCATTCAACAGCAATTCAATTGAAAATGGCTTCATCATCTCAACCGGTTGTTTACGACGCTCCGTCTTCTTTTAAATCGAAAGTGTGGGTACATTTCGGTTTTTATAAAACATGTAATAGTAAAGACCTTGACATGCAGTATGCCATCTGCAAAGAATGCCAAATGAAAGTTAAGTACAGTGGGAATACGACCAATTTGAGAGCCCATCTCACAAGGTACCATTTGGCGTTAGCGACCCCTGAGGAGGTGAAACGACCCAAAGTTGTTGTCCTACCCCCAAATCAACGAACCTTGGAACAAACACAAATGATTAAGTTACCTCCAAACTCCGAAAGAGCTAAAAAAATAACTGAGGCAATAGCCTACTTCATCCCCAAAGATTTACAGCCGTACAGTGTGGTGGAGAATGAAGGTTTCCAGAATCTTCTTAGCATACTGGAGCCCAGATATGTGATCCCGTCACGTAAATATTTTACCGACACTGCCATCCCCAAACTCTACAGCGAAGTGAAAGAGGAGGTAAAGGAAACTCTTAGTTTAGCCGAAGGGGTAACTATAACATGTGACGGTTGGTCATCCAGAGCTACGGAGTCCTACATGACCATAACTGCGCATCACATCACAGATGAATGGCAGCTTTTAGCTCATGTTCTACAAACTAGGGCGATGCATGAGAGTCATACCGGGGCCAATGTGGCTGAGGTGCTGAAAACGGCAACCGAAGAGTGGGGCATCGCTAAGAAACATATTGTTTTGGTTACGGACAATGCGTCCAACATGGTTGTGGCTGCTCAGGTGGGGGGCTACCTTCACGTGAAATGTTTTGCCCATACCCTCAACCTCGCCTCACAGCGCGCACTTAAAGTGCCTGCTGTCGCTAGGTTACTAGGAAGAGTCCGGCGCATAACCACTTTTTTCCACCGCAGTACAATCGCCAACTCCATTTTGGAGCAAAAACAAAAGCTTCTGGACCTCCCCACTCACAAGCTCAAGACCGATGTTGTGACCCGTTGGAACAGTGGGTACGAAATGCTTGAACGTTTCTTGGAACAACAACCAGCGATCTGTGCTGCTCTGTTGTCCTCTGAGGTCAGGCGGTCAGGCAGTGATATCTGCACCCTCAACGAAAATGACATTACAGACGCAGAGGACATAATGCAGGCACTTCGTCCGATGTTTGTAGCCACAAAAATTGTTTCAGAGAAGAAGAATCCCACTTTGTCTATCATTGCTCCAGTGCAGGCAAAGCTGCTAAATGACACAAATGAGGCAATGGGGGACAAACCGATTGTGAGGGACATCAAACAGGCAATAAGTCAAGATCTGCAGAAGAGATATAGCACTGTTGAAGAAAAGAACACCCTCCACACAGCATCGGCCCTGGATCCACGATTTAAGTCACTGCCTTTCCTGACCACAGATGACATCAGTGACACTTATTCCAGACTGGTTGTGGAGGCAGCCAGCCTTCAGGTAGGCTTTATTGAACTAGTTTATTACATTGTTTAAATAGTTATTATTTTAAAATGTCAGAAAGTATTTTACAAATGCTATATTATTTATCTGATTTATTTAAACCAAGCCTATGTTCATCTGGTTAGCATTATTTTATTATATCTGTTTAAATTGCATTGTGCATTCCACAGCTATTTCAAACCTGAGATATGTTTTTTTCTTTTAACATCTATCTAATGTTTCTCTACAGCCCACTATTAGGCAAGAGGAGACCAGCAGTGCCTCTGGAGTAGAAATGGATGGACAGGATCTTGAGGTGCTTGAAGAGCCACAACCAAAAAGAAGATCTGGGCTAGCTGATTTACTGGGAGAAACATTTTCTACCACAGCCCCACACAAGTCAGCATTTTCCCAAGCTGAAGAGGAAGTGAAGAGATACCAGGAGGCTTCTCCACTGCCACTAGAAGAAAACCCCCTCAACTGGTGGAAAGCTCATGAGGCAGTGTATCCTTTCCTAGCCAAACTGGCTAAAAGATACCTAAGCATCCCAGGCACTAGTGTGTCTGCAGAAAGGGTGTTCTCCACTGCAGGGGATATAGTTACGGCCCAGAGGAGCACTCTAACATCTGAGCATGTGGACCAACTGCTTTTTCTGAGCAAAAATGCCAACATTCCAAAATGAATGTAACATTTTGGTTCATGACCATGCAGCCAACTGGACTGGACAGTACACATTTTTGTTTATTTTCTCAATTTGATTGAAGCTCTAAGTTACTTATTTATATGATTATTCTCAGGTTTATGTTACTTTATTATGTCTGCTTTATGTTACTCTATTGCATTTCAATAGTTTTAAGTTATGTGCTGGGAGCTCAGCGTTCTCCTTTTCAGAAAATAATTACAAAGGTCCTGTTTTCTGAATGTTCAGGACAAAGTTTTTGCACTACTCTCCTAAGTTCTTGCACTGTTGTTCACAGAATTAAATGTGACATTTGAAGTGAGTTGAGCAGTCTGATTTTCCTTATTTTTTGTAATGTCTTTAAATAATATGGAGGACATGAATCGCAATATATCGCAGAATCGAATCGCAATACTTGCTGTATCGCAATATGTTAAGAATCGCAATAATATTGAATCGTGGCACCAAATATCGCAATACTATCGAATCGTAAAATTTTTGCCAATTCCCACCCCTAATTCTTATTGAGGGACTTGTTGCTCTTGTTGGTTAGTTGTAACTGATTTAACTTATTGTACTCGCTGTGAATTATATTATATTATTGTTGCTTGCTTTTTCTACAGGTCACTATTGCACTTTTTGAGGTTCATGTTGTTTAAAGGGGTGATTGACTGGGTTTTTTTGGCATTTCACACTGTTCCTTAAGGTCTCCGAATAGGGTATGTAACATTGGTTGGGTTGAAAATGGCCCGGGTGCTGTTCTATGCCCCCTGATAGATCCTCTGAAATGTTCCCGGGAAAAAACTAGCTTTTCTCCTTTTATGGTATGCTCATTAATATTTAGATGAGCTGCGCGCTGATTGGTTGGTTTTCAACGAGTGAAGCTGGGGAGCAAAAACGCAACACGGCCAACAGCACTCACTGAAACACCGAAGGTGGAGACTTGAAATAAAAACGTGCAAATAAATCTATTGTGTCTACACAACACTGTTTTCAACAGATTGACTAGATATCATTTGAAATGATAACGTTAGTTGTTTCCACTTCTGTTCTGGATTGACTTAGGTGGGTAGAACGTTACAGCTTAGCAACCAAACTATATCGTGATTCAACTCAGCTTCAGTTAGCTTGCTCTAGACATCTTGCTGAAAAATAACCTGACAAAGATCTGGACAAACATGCATCGTGAATTGTAGATTTCCATAACAACACAGGTTATTTATTTGAATTATTGAGTGTCGAACTTCGCCGGGATCTTCATAGACAAACAGCAGCCATGCCTGTCGAATGTTTGGCTCCTTGGGAAGACTGAGTGTTAGCCTTCCCTGTACAGTTTGGAACACAGCATTTACGACCGTGGTCCATTTTCAATATCCTTGTTATAATTCAAAACGTTCTTCTTTGTAATTCCTTAGAAGTAGCCTACACAGAGCAGCGCGCAGCTAAACTAGTATCGCAGATCTATGCTACCTCGGACTGGGCAAGAACACCAGTGAGTGGGGTGGTCTGGATGTAAATTTTGTGGCGTGACAAAGATACAGACCAGAGCCAAAAAAGGCGGGCCACCAGACTGACGTCAGTCCGGTGGCTTTGTTGAAAAGCTACCGTTTTAAAGCCAAATTTTTTCATTTTGAGATTTGCATAGGAAAGAGGTGTCAATGGACTTAAAGGTTCACTGTATGTTCATTTTACCCACTGAACTGTCGTTATTCAACTATGACAAGGTAAAATCGGTTTTGCAATCAATGACTCCTTTAATTGTAACTTGTTTAACTACATGCTCTTATGGTTCTTCCCATTGGCACTTATTTGCTTTTCACAATGTATGTTTCATGTTTTGGGGCTATCTCGTTGTTATGATCAGTGACCTATGCTCTTTTGTAAAGCTCTCTCTTGGAAGTCGCTTTGGATAAAAGCGTCTGCTAAATGTAAATGAAGATGCGTGTTACAGTACAGTATAATTTCCAGCATTTAAGGACACACAGCGCTTGCTATGTTGCGCAGCAACAGAGTCCTTACTACTAGACTACTGACTGTAACATTAAAAGTGTTTTGGCTGCTTTTTTTGCTTTTTGAACCCACCTCTTAACATTTTAAACCAGCACATTTCCACCAAGGTTGTAAGCTACCAAACAAGTAGGCTAGGTAACTAGCTAGCTGTGTAGACAACTACAGGAGCTAACGTTAGCTATTTAGCTCATGATAGCCATTAAGCTAGTTACCTAGCTACAGTAGATGGCTGCCTCGACTACAGGCACTTTATTTTTATACTTTGGCACACGCTTAAAAAGTCGCTCCTTGCTAATAATTCAAAACGTGAATGTTAGAAAGTAGCTGGCAAGTGCTAGCTAGCAACCAGCATCTGTAGCTAATAAACGTGAACGTTTTGTGTTCTTTCTCAAAGTTTCAATTCAGATAAATTGCAAGCACAACTTTTTGACGTATAGTTAAAATATAAATATAGCCCTGTCACAAATCTTAAATACAATATCTGACTTAACTCTAATGACATTGTAAAACAACCTTGTAAACTGAGCATCACATTACCTGTAAACAGACGCTGTCCACCGTACACAACGCTCAGGCTATATCACGTAGCTACTTTCTCACCCCCAGCCCTACAACTGGCAGGAACTAGACCAAACAAAGCAGTTGCTGCGCATTCATTGGACTGCGCTAGATGAGTAGGGCAGCACGAGCCATTGAGCACGTCTACACTGAGGCATAAATATGCAACAGGCCGTAATTTGTCGGCATACTGTCTGTACTTTTTATGTTTTTACATGTTTTTATTGGAATATTTAATACTGTTGCAATACATTTCAATTAAATGCAAGATATGATCGTGAAGTACTGTTAATTTCTGTCAAGAGATGTCCTAATTAAAACTGTAATTTAAACATTGCTGTGCTCACTCAGCATTAGTGTTTTCTAGACCTAAATATACTGCAGTCCAATAAAAGTGAGAACATTTAGTTTACAATAATCCAGTAGACATGAGATTTAACACTATGCCACATTACATGTAATTATTTTATGGTTAATCGTGCACATGTTGGAATGTTATATTTGAGATTTTTACAATTTTTCTTTGTGATGAATTTGCCTTACCGCCCTTTTTCACAGCATAAAGTTGCATGCAGTCATCAAACTGTCAAACACCCCTCAAAACTACTCCCATTAGATTCAGAAACCCTGTTGACAGCCCTGTATCTGAGATTGTGGTCCTTCGGGAAAGTCTCCCCTTCTGAGAAATAGAAGCAGTATGCAACAAGAGTGACAGTAGAAAAGATATGTCACAGAGACTGTAACAAGGTCTTCAGGATTTCTCTTTAATCTCTCTCCGGACTGAAATATCATTGGATGTGTGGAACTTGGCATTGTAGGATGTTTTCACTTCTGGTCAACATTTTGTATGACCCTTGAGCAAGATAACTTAATTGGGTTGGATAATCTTTGATAATTTGTCAATCTGAAACATAATGTTCTATATATAAAAGTTGTCCATACATTTCCATTAGATTAGTCACTTCTCTGACATTATTACATTATTTGAGGTTTGTGGTATCTGTCTCTGTGATGGAGCCTTGCAGTTGGTCTTAGGAAAAGCCCTAGATTTCCCTTCAAGACAAAGCAATCAGATGTTAATGAAACTCAATTTAGCTGAATACCTCCAAACACGAAAACGAAAAAGCAATGTCCGCTCTGTTTTCTTTTTGATTATGGCATAAAGAAGAAAATGCAAATAGAATGATTGATTACTAATTTTATTTATGAGTCCAATAATGCTAGCCTGGTCCTAACCAGACTCTCGTACATTGCATTTGTACAGAGAGTCTGGCCTCGCTCCATTGACAAGCATTGACTTCCTTGTAGGCGGGTACTATGTTGAAGTTTAAAACTATTGGATCTGCCCAGAGCCACTCTGGATCTGCCATAACCAATCGCTAGCGTTCGCCTTAGCCAACTCCTTCACCACGGAGCTAGCTGCCGTAGCTGGAAAATCAAACATTTCCCGAACCCCGTGGGGAGGAGGGCCACAACATCATGACCACCAACAAAACTCAGCAAGGATTGTTCTTCCTCCGGCTTTAATTTATGGATATTCGGCAGCGTTGCCACAACCGCAGAATAGCTTCGCTCGCATCTTTCTCCGCCGCCATTACTGAACTACAACTCAAACTAGTGCACGACATCAACGTCATCGTTCTCAGCCACTCCCTCTGTTCGCTGATTCGCCGGTAGAAAATCAACCTGAAAAATCTGACTTACAGACCTCATGGCCAGACCTATGTACAGCAGCAAAAATAAAATTGAGCAGAAGTACGTAGGAGGGCAGAGCCAGGCTACAATAATGCAGCCACTTTCTTAAAATGAAAAAGCATTTCTGCAAATGCATTTTAATTTTCAAATTTTACATTTCAAATTTAATTTTGGTATCTATTTGCTGGGGCATATTTTGAAAATGTAATCTCAAATGTCTATTTATTTTTCATTTTAATTAAGTGAAAGATTGAGCACTCTTGAAGAAGAAAATGAAAATGAAAATAGGATGATTGATTACTAATTTCATTTATGAGTCAAATAATGCAGCCACATTCTTAAAATGAAAAAGCATTTCTGCAAATGCATTTTAATTGAAATTTTGGTCACGATTTGCTTCCATAGCGTAGAGGCCGAGAGTGATTGTGCAGACAGAGATTTCAATCTGGAAACGGCAGCCACCAGTGTCGCACCGCCGCGGTTCTATATGGGCTGTGGAAATAAATTTAAGAAAAATTATGTCTCGCAACATAGTGGAAAAAAAGAACTGAACTAGTTAATTTTTTGGAGCTGTGAACTTAGTTCAACATTTTGAATTATGAACTATGAACTTAACTAGTTCATTTTAAAATGTGTAAACTATGAACTGAACTAGTTCATGTAGAAAGTGAACTTTCCCAACACTGGTGGCAGCCATGTTGCGGGAACATCTTTTAAAGATATAAAGACCCCCTTGGTGGTATGCAGACTGGTTTTATATTATCTTAAACTATTTCGCACAAACCAGAAAAAAAGTGCAACAATATGTCTGTACAACTGCAGGCCTATATTCACAGTATTATGAATGACCGTATTTCTGCGATTACACGCTGCCCTCAAATAAACGCCGCCCTCGAATAAACGCTGCATCAAAAATGAACATAGTGTAATACATGCCGCCCTCGATTAAACGCTGCACCAAAACCATCAGAAATCACAATAAAACACAGTTTATCTATTCGCCTTTCATCAACCCCAAGTCCGCGTGCTACAGATCTGTTGCTGCAGGTGAGTGCTTTCTGTACAGCTTTCTGTTTGAAAGTTTAAGTGTAAGAACGTTTTGGCATGCTGCCAACCCTAATACAAATGACACAACAGGCTGCGTGATTCATTCAGTCACAATGCCAGCAACTTGTACACACAAGGGCGTAGGTTTGATTTGAACATTGGTGGGGACACAGTTTTACCATTCTATTTGCTTTCGATGCTCCTGCCTGTTGCTAGAAGCATGAGCAGAAAGCGTTTGTGCAAACACAAACACACACAAACACACTCACGTACACAAGATGCAGTAGGTCAGAAGTGTCAAAATATATTCAGGTTTATTCAAAGTTCTGTAACAGTACGTACGTCCAGTAGTTAACTAAACTTATTTCTTAAGCTGATATATTAGCTAGCTAAATTGAATAATGATTTCTTCAAGTCTGCAGGCACAAAGTATCTAGTGTGCTTTAAAGCTACTTTTCAAAAAGTTAATGTAACCCAGGGTTACAGGGCACAAATTAATTAAATGTAAAATAAAATTATTTATAAAGTGTAACAAATAAATAACTATTATATTCATGAAAGTTATTTTACAAGAGCTATTATTTATTTGTTGATTAAGAAAAGTGATGCTGGTGTGGTTGGGTCCCAGTTTCATACTGTGGCTCTGTGTACAGAGATTATTTTATGTTGTGATGTGAAGTATTGCTGTGGGTGAATTTATTTGTTGGGCTTACAGGCGGGAAAGTTGGGGTTCTCGCGCTCTCGCACGAAAAAGGAAAAGACTACTGAACTAGAAGAGAGACGAGAGATATAGACTAAAGATTGCAGTTATTGAAAGGAAAGAAAGAAAAAACAGAAATATTGATTTACGTAGTTCGTTTCTGTATGTGTGTGAAGATATACAGAGTAGTTGAAGTGTGATTTAGAAAGAAGATTTGTTATATTGTTTAGTTTTTTCGGTTTTGTACATAAGTTTAGTTGCGGTTGGCTAGGCTAACTGTAACCGAAGAGAAGAGGTCCCGTCTGCTACACTACGGTTTGGTGGAGAACTGTAGAGTTACCTCGGCCGTATTCTCCTTTTTTCTTTTCAATTGTTTTTTTGGGAAGATCTAACTAAACCATCGATCTGAGTGAACCATCGTTCGCGGCGTACTCTTTCCCGGAGTACAGTACTGGAGTGGAGTGCAACTCCATTATAAAGAAATCAGTAGTATGAAGTGTGTGGATATGGTCATTTCTATAGACGATGTTAAGTCTTACTTTAGACATGTGAATCCCCGTAAGGCTAGTGGGCCTGATGGTATTAGCAGCAGGACATTAAGGGTGTGCGCAGATCAGCTGGCACAGCCCTTTCAAAGTTCCAGCTGTCAATAGACACTGGTGTAGTTCCTTGTCTATGGAAAAAATCTTTGATCGTGCCCTTACCCAAAAATAATAACCCTAGGGAACTTAATGACCTGCGCCCTGTTGCCCTAACATCTACGGCAATTAAATGTTTTGAAAAGATAATTCTGATACAACTTTTATGTGAGGTCACACCATCCCTAGACCCAAACCAATTTGCATATCGTGCGGAGAGAGGGGTTGAAGATGCACTGCTGACTCTGACAAATAACATATATGTGCACCTTGAACAGGCAAAGAGTCTTGTCAAGATTGTGTTCATAGATTTCAGCAGTGCCTTCAACACAACCCAGCCCCACCTTATGGTAAAACAATTGGTTCACCTTGGGGTTAACCCAAGACTAGTTCTGTGGATTTTTGACGAACCGTAGCCAACAGGTCAAATGTAACTCATGTGTCTCATCGTTAAAAGCCATAAACACAGGGGCACCACAAGGGTGTGTTCTGTCCCCTATTCTATACACCTTATACACTTACAACTGCCAAGCAACCATCTCAAACCACACCTTTTTTAAATATGCTGATGATACAGCATTAGTGGGTTTTGTACAGTCCAATACTGCATCCCTAGAGGGCTTCGAGAGGGAAGTGCAGGGTTTTTTAATTGGTGTACAGATAATTTCCTTGTGGTTAATTCGAAGAAAACAAAGGAGCTGATCATAGATTTTAGTAAAAAGGGAATTATAGTTCCACCCTCAAATATAAATGGTGTAGTAGTAGAGCGGGTCACAACATACACATATTTGGGTGTTGAAATAGATAATAAACGGACTTTTAATGAATGTGCACAAAATAAGTCCAAAAAGTTGCAGAAGAGGATGTTTTTTCTGAGGAAACTTAACCATTTTAGAATAGACAGCTGTATTCTTCAGATGTTTTACAAAGCTCTCTTGCAGAGTGTCTTATCTTTTGGTCTTATTTGTGCCTTTGGTAACATGTATATTAAGGATCAGAATAAATTGCAACGAATAGTCAAAACAGCCAGTAAGATCATTGGAGTTGATCAGGTATCTGTAGCCCAATTGTACAACAATCTTAGTCTTAAAAAGACTAAAATTATAAATGATTCAACCCACCCTCTTCATCAGAATTTCTTAAAAAGCAACAGGTCAAGTGGCAGACTACTGCAAAGGAAAATTAGGACCACAAGGTACAGCAATTCTTTTGTGCCTACAGCAATTAGACTGTACAACAATCAGCTAGCATTCAGCTAGTTTATTTATTATTTTTATATATTACATATGTTACAATGTTAACTGTTTTTGTATTTAATGCTTTTGTATTTATGTTTTTATTCGTATGCAGCAGGCTATCTAACAATGGAGCATGTAATGGTGACCATATGAATTTCCTACTTGTGGATAATAAAGTTTACCTTGACCTTGACCTTGATCAACAGTGCTAGCAAGTCGAGGTGCTAGCGATGACCTTGATCAACAGTGCTAGCAAGTCGAGGTGCTAGCGATCGCTGTGAGAGACTGAACAGAAAGAGAACAACTTGCTACGACTGGTAGGACAAGGACCTGATTTTATTTGATTGATTTATATATTTGTTTCCATCCTGGAGCGATTTGCCAGACACTTGGACCAGGGGGGTGTTCCATCAACGTCGCTAACGCAAGTCGCGCTAACACGAATAAGTCTCACTTGGGTAAACGTCAATTTAGACTTAAGCCTCAAGCCGTTCCACTAACGTTCCGTTCCAGTAACAGGCAACGCTAATTCAAGCTAGACCTCAATAAGCTTAGACTGTGCAGCCCAGATCAGGCGATCGTCGAAAAGAGGAGTTATGTCGCAAAAAGTATAGCGTAAAGCAGCAGAGGGGTGTTTTTTCAGCAGCGTAAATTGATTTTTTGAGTTTTTGGGGAGTTGTCCCCAAAAAGGGCAATGTTGCCGCAATTAACATGCCAAGGGAGACAACTTGTCAAAACATTACGACTGTTAAAATGCGTAAATTGTAGACCTACCAAATCTACTTAACATATATATATATGCATTTAGGCCTACTGATAATTAGCGTAATTTGATGAGCTGTCTGAAACCGTTCTGACAGTAGGCTAGCCTATGGCCGATATTCTCAACAGGAGATTGAGAATAATAACCCAAAAAAGAACGTGGCAGGATTGAAAATTGTAAGATAAAATTCAAAACACTGAAGAAGGCCATGGTTAATTGCACTTGATGTGGGCTAATAATGTGGCAAAATCAAAAATTACTTCAAATTAACTTTGCCACACACATTTATTAACTGATGAGCTTTAAGATAAAAAGGAAAGAGATAACCATGACTTAAATGGGGATTCACTGAAATGACTAGTATTGCATAGATCCAGCACTGACTTTTTAGATTAGAAGGTGACCCAAACTGCACACTTTGTTTGGCAGAACAGTAATTTAAAATTGCTCAGCATGACTATCATTATTATATTACGAGTATTTCCAATTAACATAGTCTGCCTCCACAGATTCAGAGGGGGCTTGGACAGTGACAGACTGTGGCTGTGCCAAGTGTTGTCACAGCCTCACTTTGGGAAAGCATGCCCTACTGGGAACATTAGGGGAGACTGTTGGGCACAGAATCTAATTGATTGGAAAGGGCAACATTTGGGACACTGTCATGTAGGGGCAGCATAAAGGGCATTTCATAACAGCACATTTTTCCATTGGAAGTAAGGGCATGGGAACAGTCCAATTTAGGCCATTGTAAGGGCACCTTATAGGGTACTGCATCACATTGTCTATACTATAAAGGAACTCATAAAGACATGTTTTACATTTATAGAGGGCACACTGTCATTTATTGCATGTGGCATCCTGTGCACTTGGTCTAATTGTTGCCACTCTAGAGGGCATTTTAGAAACACTTTCAACCATGGGGGCACCAGGCAGTCACCCCCTGAGTCTTCCAATGGGCCTGGATACACCCATGGGGACAGTATATTGCACCTATAATATTGGGGAAGCCAGAGGAGAGGTAATATAGAGGCTTGTCAACATATAGGCTACTTTAAACAATGGCCTACCTACATAGACTGCAGTTTACTACCCTCCTTTCTACTATTATAGTCTACTCTCCTTTCTATTACTTTCTACAAAGGATGGTAGGCTGCTCTTATGTGTTCATTGCCATCCTTAAGAGTTGCTAAAGTATTATTTCATATATATATATTTATGTTTTTTTTAAGAATGACAATTACATTTATCTAGATAAACTATGCTGGGCCTGCTGAACCTATACTTCCACAGATACTGGTCAGGGAAGCATTTCTTCTGTCTCTGAAGACCCTTGGGGCTGGTGGGATAAACGCTCTTTGTATAATCTGAGCACCTTCATCCACCACAGGGTTGTCACAGAATGGATACGCCATAATTGATTGTAACTTGTCTAGACGCTCTGCTTAGTTTCTAAATCCTTGTTTTATGTCAATTAACCAATGGCTTTTGAAAACAGTTAAAGTGACATTATTTCTTAACTTGTTTATTTAAATTAATATATTTTTTGGAGATGAAGTAGACATGTAGCTAAATCATTAATGTCTGCACTTCAAAAAGTCTGAATTTACGTTTCCGAACACGGACTAAAGTGGTTTGCGCGCAGGAATTTACTCGACGGAACTGTCTTTTGAGATTCTGTTTCCGCCTGTTTGAAATTATTTGCAACACATTTTAGTTTAGCTTGACTTTTAGCCTGACACGGATCAGGCTAGTTCCGAAGTATAAGTTACCTTGGTTACGTAGCTCGAACTAAAATAAGCCACCTTAATGGAACGGAACTCTCGCTAAAGTAAGTGAGACTTGGCGAAATAAGTCTCGCTTTTCCTTAATCGACGTTGATGGAACACCCCCCTGGACTGATCACTTTTGTATTTTTGTTTTGAAGGACTGTCGTACTTCGTAGGTGCGCGTGAGTTCACACTGCCTCACTGTTTTGTACATGCTGTAGCATTCATTGATGAGGTTAGATTGAGGGTTTCTAAATTTGGTTGTTCCATTACTTGATTTGTGTATTGATATATTTGTTGTTTTTTATACTTGTACTTTAAATCAAATCAATAATTCCCTCATTTAAATTAGAGTAACAGTATCCAAAAAGTAAAGCCCGTTTTCCAGAATAAGAGTCCCAAAATCAAATTAGTATAATATAGTGATAACCCTATATATATTTTAAAAACAGAAAAAACCCAAGCTAATAAGAATAAATAGATAAAACGTAAAAGAATCAGGGAGAACAATTAATTGACACTTTCATTGATTTGGGGAATTACTATTTTCTTAATTGTTGTGTTCTTGTCATTAAGTCAATTGCCATTGTTGTTTGTTTGTAAATGTGTGTTTTACATGAGAAGGAAAAAATAAAACAGAGGTAATAGAGAAACAAAATATCAAAAATAAATATAGCTGCAAGCAGCAATGAGGTGGCCAAACCGGTAAAGCAGGTAAAATGAACAAAAAACATTTTAGACATTCTCAGAACAGGGTTCTGAGTAAATGCAGCTTTTAATCCATCAAAGATTTGCTGAGGTACGACCCAACTTCCTGTTTGCCGGCTTTGCCGCAGATTTTGATTGGCTGTACCGATCAAACCGTTTCGAAAATCTAAAATAATTTTGATAGTTTGTGTGAGGATTGCCATGACTATATACAGCTAGACTACAGGTAGCTAGCGACTGCGTTGTACCTAGGGATGAGTATTGATAAGATTTTAACTATTCTGATTCCATCAATTCCTGCTTTGACCTTGGCTGTGTCGCTCAGTTTAGCTAATATTGGGTTAACACGACAACGCGAAAGTTTGCTGATAACACACGCCCTCCGATAATTAACGTGAAGTGATCAATAATGGGAGACGAATGTCGGAGCAAAAATGTATGCTTCAAACGACGGGACAGAAGATAACTTGATCGACTACACACAATAAAGGCAAATTGCTTCACACAGTGACAAGTGGTTGTGATCACTTTTGAGGAGTTTAGCTCACCTTTATGAAGCGCGAACATTAGCTGCGCTGCTGCGTGCATCGAACACATGACATTCCAGTAACTTAATTCCATGCTGTGTGTTCAAATGCTTCTTCATATTTGTGGCATTTCCACCCTTCGACGAAATTTTTACACGCGTTACAAGTGGCGTTGTTGTCATTTTGTTGTGTGAAATACAACCAAACTTTAGAACGCTTCTGCCTAGTTGCCATGTTTGCTGCAGTCTGAATAAACTATAAAAGTTTTCACATTCGCAACGGCACAGAGAACCGATAGAATCTGGCTGATGATTCCAAGGAATCGGTTCACTGGGAATTCTTCTCGTTACCCATCCCTAGTTGTACCTGGCTTCCTTTGCAGTGGCTTACAGTCTCGCTAAACAAAAAAACTGTGACATGGAAGGGTCGTTGGCTTTGGCTGGATTTGAACTTCTTACGTTGCCCTTGCCAGGACACCAGTTTATCCTAGTGAGCTATTCTCAGTGCTGGAAATTACTGTGTTCAGTTACTGTGTAAAAATATAAGCAGTTTATCAACTGGTGTGGTAAAGCAGGCAAGGAGTCAGCGTCTTTTGGATGAAAGCGCACAAGGTCTTTACTTGAGAATAAACAAGGTTTCACAAAACAAAGGTCAGACGCCACACGGCCATAACATGAAACAAGAATGAGACTCCACAACGAAGTCGGAAACATCTCGGCTTATATAGCCGTCCTAATTAGTCCCAACACAAAACAGGTGCGTATTAGAATTCCGGTGACGCAGATCGGCGCACCGTGACAACTGGCAAGCGGTTGTCAGATTTGGCCCAAGTTTAAACAGCTGTAATTCAGTCCTATTTTGACATGTCAATGTGATTGTGGTCTGAAGATAATCTGTGCCAAATTTGGTGAATATTGGAACATTTTGTTGGAATAGGGAAAACACTTTTTATAAAACGTAAAATGGCGGCCGCATCAATTCATCTGGTATCACAAGTTAACATGTGTCAGACAAGGGATCGCCCCCTAGCGGTTAGATGACACAACCTTTTGTGGTCCTCTTTGGAACAGGGTCCCGAGCACCTGTACCAAGTTTGATGTCAATTCAGTAAATATTTTCTGAGATATGATCTCACTTCCTGTTTTGGCGGCTTCATCGCCGACTTTGATCAGCTTTACCGGACAAACTGTTTTGAAAATCAAAAACCATGTTTGTGAGGCTTGATCTGAAGATATTTGGTGCCAGATTTTTGCTTATTGCAGCGCCACCTAGAGGTGAAATGGCATGACCTATTGGACCTCTTTAGAACAGGGTCCCAAGTCCTTATACCAAATTTGGTGTCAATGCAGTAAAGAGGTGCTGAGATATGACCTCACTTCTTTTATGTTGGCTTGGTTGACGACTTTGATTGGCTGTTCCAGTCAAAAGGTTTAGAAAATCAAAAAAACGTGATGTCTTTTGTGAGGCTTGGTCTGAAGAGGATCCGTGCCAAATTTGGTGAAGATTGGACAACTTTATAGGAGGGGTAGCGAAAAAACGTTATATTCATTCGAAATGGCGGCCACATCAATTTGGCTGGTATCACAAGTTAACGTGTCAGACACGGGATCTACTAAGATATCACGAGACAAAGGAATCACTTAAATAAGACAAACAAATCAACAGTTATTGGTCAACACACAATCCTGCCTATTGTAGTGCCCCCTAGAGGTCAAATGTCACTACCTGTCTCAGACCTCTTCATAAGAGGGTCCTGAGTCCATACACCAAGTTTGGAGTCAATGCATCAAAGATTGACTAAGATATGACCTCACTTCCCTTTTTCCAGATCAGTTGCTCAATTTGATTGGCTGTAACTAACAAACGATTTCGAAAATCAAAAATCCATACGATGCCTTTTGTGGGGTTTGGTCTTAAGATGATCTGTGCCAAATTTGGTGAAGATTGGACAAACTTTATAGGAGAGTTAGCAAAAAACGTTATATTCAAAATGGCGGCCACATCAATTCGGCCACATCATTGATTGGCTGTAACTAACAAACGATTTCAAAAATCAAAAATCCATACGATAACTTTTGTGAGGCTTGGTCTGAAGATCATCTGTGGCAATTTTGAAGAAAATTCAACAAAAATTGTAGGAGGGGATACGAAAAAACGCTTTTCCTTAACATTCAAAATGGCGGAGAATCTATATAACTGGGTATGACGTCATAGGACTCGTCTTGATCCAGGTAATTCAACGATACCTAATTTTCGAAAATGAGACATGTGGTTCAAAAGTAAAGTGTGTAAACACACCTTCAACTTTGACCCATTGGTGGCGCTAGAGGGTTTGAAATGGAGACATGAAACTTGATGAAATTGATGAGGGGACTGGCCCCAAAGAGTGTGCCAAATTTCACAACTTCTGACAATACGGTTCTAGGGGCTGCCATAGACTCCCATGGCAGAAGATGTACAATAATAACTAGAAAGGTACATTTCCTGAAGAAAATGTGTGTGTTTGCTGAAAGCAGTTGAAACTATTGTTTTGATGGCTTGAATAGTGAAGAAGGTTTTACAAAAAAATTAAAAGAGGTATGTGCTTTAAAAACAAAATGGTGAGAAAAAGTATTAAAAGTATATCTGTCATTGTTATGCATTGCGATATTTTCTTACTGTTGAAAATGGAGAAAAAACTGTGATGAAAAGAGTAGCTTATTGACTTTCATACATTTTTAAGCGTTAAAAGTATGAAAGAATGAAAGACTGAGAAACAGAAAAAAGTTTGAAGTTAGAAAAATGAGCAAATATAGTGATGAAGAGTATATTGCATAACAGTTATCAATATAATCCGCTGACGACATAAGACTTACCACGCTGCACCTGAGCTGCTGCTCCAAACTTTTCCCAAGCTTTTGTTCTTGCTTCTTGTTAAATCGTTATATATATTTTACTTAATTTATTCATTTATTTTGTCCTTCCCGATTTAATCTACACATTTACTGTCCTACTTATAGGTTTACTCGGCGCGGCTTTCTTCCTTGGAGCCCGACGCTACTGTTCCTGTTGAACTAGCCAACCAACTCAATACTCTTGACGGATTATCCTGGTTGGCATAAACTATTAACGTAAGTTAACTATAATGTCTCACACCCACTCACATTGTTCTACATGTGTCATTTTGCTCGAAAAGTTGACTCTGTTAGAGAGTCGCGTCCAGTCGCTTGAGGAAGAACGTATGCTAGTAACTTTAGATGCGACTGGCGCAACATCACCGACAGGGAGTCCTAGCGCTAGGGAGGACTCAAGATTAGCCCCACCGGTTTCGCCTTTGCAGCATGGTGGGAGTGGGACTCCTCAGACGTTAGTGATCGGTGACTCCATCACTCGTAACATTAGATTGGAGCAACCAGCGACAGTTTACTGTGTACCTGGGGCCAGAGCTACCGACATAGAAGCTAATCTTAGGGTGCTGGCTAGCACTAGGGCTAAGGCCCAAGCTAAGGCACATGGCGCACGCACTGATGATAGGTATGAGAATATTGTCATTCACGTCGGCACCAATGATGTTAGGCTGAGGCAGTCAGAGGTCACAAAGGTTAATATAGCTCGGGCATGTGACCTTGCTCAAAAGATGTGTCGGCATCAAGTAATAGTCTCTGGCCCACTACCTGTTAGGGGGACTGATGAGATCTACAGCAGACTTGTCTCTCTTAACCGCTGGTTGGCTCGCTTCTGCTTAGAACAGGGTTTAGGATTTGTAGATAATTGGTCTCGTTTCTGGGCCAAACCTGGCTTGTTGAAAAGTGATGGGCTCCATCCGAGCTGGAGAGGTGCTTTTCTATTGTCTAGGAATATTGAAGCTATTTTAGAGCAGGCCTGACACTCACTAGAACAAGCCGGGCCACAGTCTCTTAGAGAGTCTGATAGGTATGTTGTGAGCTGTTGGGGGCCCGATAGCCTAGCTTGTAGTGTAGCCAGTGAGGTTGCTGATGTCATTCTTCCCATTGAGACGGTGTCGGTCCCCTGCCCTTTCTCCAAATTTCGGCCTTTAAGTATTCGGAATTATACCAATTTAATATGTATTCAGCCTTGCTCCCCCGTTGCTCTTCCTACTAAGTTTTCTGCCGACAGTGCCACCTTCTCAGAAGAATTACCTACGATTAAAGCTGCCAAAAACCCATACTGGAATGTTGGGCTCCTAAACGTCAGATCTCTATCCACAAAGGCCGTTTTGATTAATGATCTGATGTCTGAATGCAGCCTGGACCTGATTGGGCTCACCGAAACCTGGCTAAAACCTGACGAGTATTCCCCCCTGAATGAAGCATCGCCTCCGGATTTTGCGTACTCACACATCCCTCGTGTATCAAAGAAAGGTGGTGGTGTTGCTATGATATATGAAGCTAGCTTCAACCTCAGCCTAAAATCTGTAAATACCTTTAAATCATTTGAAATAATTAGCATGAAACCACCAACTACTTTAAAAAGGAATAATGCTACTACTCCTGCCCCCCCTCCCTCATTTTGTATAGTTACTCTATACCGGCCCCCCGGCCCGTATTCCCTCTTCCTGGAGGAATTTGCAGATTTTAGTGCTGATCTTGTGACATATACTGATAACATCTTAATTATGGGTGATTTTAATATTCATGTGGATGACCCAAAAGATCCTTTAAGTAAGGCCTTTACTGCTCTAATGTATTCCACAGGTCTCACTCAGGTGGTTTCCAAACCTACCCATCTTCACTCGCATACATTGGATTTAGTTCTCACGTGGGGAATCAAGATTAGTGACGTCATTGTCCACCCCCACAATCCTATATTATCAGACCATTGCCTGGTCACCTTCAAAATGGACCTCTGCCAGAGCCCTGGAGGCACTCAGAATATTTCTACTAGCCGCTGCATAACCCCAAACACAGCTCGGGAACTGGCTAATATTCTACCCGCTGCACTAGAAGCACTTGACGTCCCAAATAAATCATTAAATGCTAAAACAAGGGATCTGAATTTGGTTCTTCAGCTATCCCTAGATGCTGTTGCCCCGCTCAAACCAAGGAAAAGAAAAGACAAGAAACTGGCTCCATGGTATTCAGAGGAAACCCGCACTCTCAAGAGGTCCACTAGAAAGCTAGAACATAAGTGGCGTACCACTAAATTGGAGGTTTTCCGCCTGGCCTGGAAGGACAGCCAAATGGAGTACAAGCAAGTCCTCATCAGGTCCAGATCAGAATATTTCTCTAAGTTGATTAGTAAGAACAAACACAATACTAAGTTCCTATTTGATACTGTTGCAAAACTCACTAAGAAAAGTACACTCTGTGTTAGTTCAGATTTCTCTCCGAATGAGTTCTTAGATTTCTTTGACCAAAAAATCTATGCAATAAGGGACAAACTACAGACTAGTCCTGGAGGAGTGGCCATCAACACTGAATTTTCCTTTATACCAAGCATGCTGCATGCTATTTCTATGGAAGCGTTCATCGAGCTGATAGACTCCTCGAAACCCACTAGCTGCCTTCTCGATCCCCTCCCTGCCAAACTCTGTAGGGAACTTCTCCCTATTATTGGACCGCCCATGCTTAGTATTATTAATGAATCTATTGTAACTGGCCAAGTCCCCAACGATTTCAAACAAGCTATTATTAAGCCCCTCCTTAAAAAACCAAACCTGGATCCAGGTTGTCTTAGCAACTACAGGCCAATTTCAAATTTGCCATTTCTCTCCAAAATTTTAGAAAGGGCTGTGGCACAACAGCTCACTGAGCACCTCTCCACAAATCAGCTTTATGAACCTCTCCAGTCTGGATTTCGTCTCCACCACAGCACTGAAACTGCATTAGCCAAGGTAGTTAATGATCTACTGTTAGCCTCTGACGCGGGCTCTATCTCTCTCCTGATTCTTCTAGACCTAAGTGCAGCTTTTGACACTGTGGATCATGAGATTCTCCTGGAACGTATTGAGAACTATGTTGGGATTTCTGGTACGTCACTTCAGTGGTTTAGATCGTATCTATCTGATAGATCACAATATGTCCACTATGATGGCTGCTCATCCAGGAGCTCCACTGTAAAATACGGAGTACCACAGGGTTCAGTTCTAGGCCCTCTGTTATTCTCGCTCTATATGCTGCCTTTAGGAAACATAATTAGAAGTTCTGGGGTACATTTTCACTGTTATGCAGATGATACTCAGCTATATATGTCTATAAAGTCTGGAGAATTTCCACATGCTATGGAAAAATGTGTTTCCAGCGTGAGAGCTTGGATGACTGCAAATTTCCTTCTCCTTAATTCGGATAAAACCGAGGTTCAAATTTTCGGTCCTAAAAAATATAGAAATCATTTTTCCAATCTGACCTTAGACCTAGACGGCGTCAAAGTCTCTCAAAGCCAGCTGGTAAAAAATGTAGGAGTCACAATGGACCCAGACCTTTCGTTTGAGTACCATATTAAGCAAATCACCAGAACTGCATTTTTCCATCTACGTAATATTGCCAAAATACGAAGGTTCCTCTCAAAGGATGATGCTGAAAAACTAATACATGCATTTGTTAAGTCCCGATTGGACTACTGCAATGTTTTATTCTCTGGCCTCCCAATTACCTACCTAAAAAATTTACAGCGGGTGCAGAATGCTGCTGCTAGACTACTGACTAGAACAAGAAAGTTTGATCACATAACATCTACTCTTGTCTCTCTACACTGGCTCCCTATCCAAGCCAGAGCTGACTTCAAAGTTCTACTACTAACCTACAAATCTCTGCATGGATTGGCTCCACTGTACCTCTCCGGTCTCCTTGCACCCTATTGCCCGGCAAGGACACTTAGATCTCAAGATGCCGGCTATCTGGTGGTTCCCAAAATTAAGAAAAAAACAGCTGGAGGTAGCAGCTTCTCATATAGAGCACCTCTTCTCTGGAACAAATTACCTGTCTCAATCAAGGAGTCTGATACTGTTTCGACATTTAAAATTAGGTTAAAAACTTTCTTGTTTAGTCAATTCTACGATTGCTAAAGGTAAGTATGTTGGTTGGAGACAACGGGGGACGGGTTGTTTTCATCCTTATTCGTATAAGTATAACTTATTTTAGAGTTCTCTCTCCTGGAACAGATTTCATGTTCCAACCGAGGGGGGCTGTCGCTGTCTTGGTGTGTGGGGCTGCATCAAATATCCCTCTTTGCTCAGTTAAATTGCTGCACTAGTCCACACTTGACCGGTGGGGATCTCACCTCATTCTATTATGACTGTAACTGTTAGCTGCTCCTGGCATTCTCTAATCCCTGCTCTCCTCTCTCTGTGTGTGTGTGTGTGTCCCCCCCCACCACACACATCCCTTGTGGTGTGGGGGGTTTGAGCTGTCAGCACCTGCCTGGTCGTCCAACGCTGGACCTGGTCGCGAGTCTCCCGGTCCTGTCCTACATCTATAAAGATTGAACAATGGATTTTTGTGTTTAAAAACCCATTGACACTGTATGACTATGTTAAGCCTGTGTTCTGCTCCTCTCTTTCACCAACCGTCTCTGGAGGAGGGGATCCCTCTCTGAATTGCTCCTCCCAAGGTTTCTTCCATTTTTTCTCCTGCTGAGAGTTTTTATGGGAGTTTTTCCTTGTCTTCCTTGAGGGTTTTGGTTTGTTGAGGGGCAGTTCTAGGGGCGTATGTGAAGCCCTCTGTGACATGCTTGCGTGTAAAAAGGGCTATACAAATAAATTTGATTTGATTTGATTATCATAGCAGACAAAAGTATGTCAGCAGTATGTATGAAGGTGGAAAAAAGTGTTGCTTTGAAACCAAAATGGTGAGACAGTGTTAAAAGAATATCTGTCATTGTTATGCATTGCAATATTTTCTCACGGTTGAAAAAGGAGAAAAAAGAGTGATGAAAAGGGTATCTTATTTAATTTCATAAATGTTAAAGCGTTATGTTAGAGCCATTTTATATTTTATTTCATTCTAAACCTTTTGCATTTTTAAACCCTTAGTATTAGTTAAGACTTGTACACTTCTTATTTAAGATTCTTATATGTTTAATGTGTGCACCTTCCTGCCACAGTAAATTCCTTGTCTGTGTGATGTTTCTTGGCGAATAAAACCCATTCTGAAAAGTATTAATAATTGAAAGATGTAGAAACAGAAAAAAGTTTGAACAGTGAAGAGCGTTGGCCAATCGGATTGGTTCCTTGTTTCTTGTAACGTAGCAACTGTTGGTCATTGTCAACATTTCTAACCTAGAATCTAGGTTTTAGGTTCTAGATGAAGGAGAAACTAATCATGTGTGCCTGCACAACCAGTCCTGTTCAGACACTTAATTTAAAGATGACATTAAAATAATAATCCATAGTGCAGGGTTGCCGATGTTGTCGTTGTCCCTGGTGAGTTTTTTAAATTCAATCTCGTCACGTGACTTTGTTGTGCAACTGGAAAAGCTAGCTACTCTAACTCAGAATGCTGCTGAAAAAAAAGCTGAACTATTGTGGGTGGTAAATAAGATCATGCTACATCTAACCAGCGGATAATTTCTTGCAAGTGTGTCAGTGGTATTTTTACAGACTGTATTAACACCGTAGGCGTGAATAATGCATGCATCGTCATTGTCGTCCATCTTTAGCCGAAGAAGCTAGAGAGAGGATGCAATGGGAGACTTCCTACAGTAAGCTAGATACTGCTAGCTAGTTTCGCCATTCTATGACAGCTACAGTACTGTATGATGACAGTCGTAGCTAGCGTTGTAAGAACTCGTCACTAGAATGGCCATAACTTTAAAACAAAAGATCATATTTCAAATCTGTCTGCTGTTCTACATTGCCCACACAATTATGTGTATATATCAACTCTAACATGGCCTGTATCTTGTATTGAAAGTGCTCGAAAATTAGCTTGTCTAAGGTATGGTGGACTGAGAAAACATATTTGTCAGCGGAGCGAGCGGATGTCGTGGGAGAATTCCTACTGTTAGATTTACTGCTTCAAATTGAAAACGGAGAAGATATTTAGAGTAAAGACAAGTTTCTTAATATATGTGTTCAATATCGTCAACTAAAAGTAAAAACGTTTCAGTTACGAAGCCTTTGTTCGTAGTAACGCCAGCTGCAGTAAACCTTTCGTGATCTCGGTTTGGCTGTTGGTGACGGTCGGCTATGACAGTGTTGAGCCTCGATTTTTGCAGATTTTTGTGAAACTTGCTTAAAGAAAAATGATCTAGCTAGATTATGTACACTTTAAGCTCAATGTACATACCTAGTTTGGCCAATTTGGTCGATTGTGGAAAACCGTTTTTAGTTATGGAGAGCCATCGCGCTAGATTGGAATTGCGTTATCCCACTCATCACTTCAGTGGTCATAACTTTTAAACAAAATAGTCTATCTTAAATCTGTCTGCTGTTCTGAATTCACGACAAACGTACGCACATTTCATATGCTCTAACTTATCCTCTATCTTGTATTGAAAGTGGTTAAAAATGAGGTTTTCTAAAAAAGTAATGCAGACGGAGAAGATTTTTGTCAGAATGGCTCCGTGAAATCGTCTTGATAAAGGATGATTTGCCTAACATGATCATATAAATATTTACATCATTAGAAAGCCCTAAATATTGTCTTCAAAATGGTATAAACTGTTCAGGTCTATTATTTGAAAAAGTCTGCATATTCAGGCAGGAAAGTGTTAAACAGTGTCAAAAATTGACACGGTGAGAAACAGTTCTGTCAGTGCATGACGTCACAATTGAATTTGACTTTAACATTCTGAACCATTGAAACCCATTCATTTTTTTTAGTACTTTAAACTTTAATACCTTAAAAACTTTCAAAGTTATCAATGAGAAAAGTAATAGCACACTAGAGCAGTTCAGACTTTATCAAATGAAGTTTGAACAGTGTTTCTAGCTTAAACGGTGTGAAAGGAGTAGGCGACGGAAAAAAGTGGGAGGAAAAAAATAAATAACTAGAAACGGCTGTTCCTGCGAAACAGCAGTGAGAATGCTGAAAACCTGAATGGGGATAGCTGACCATGCTAAAAAAGCGGAAAATTGTGAAAATGTTGTAGAAGGTTATAAGCTGAAGCGCCTGAAAGGTATTTTTGAAAGGGGCTGGAGTTGGACGAAGGTATAAAACTACAGAAAAGAGAAGAAAAATGCAAAAAGAGAAAGAATTCTGAAGAATTTGAAAATTTAGCAGAAAATTATTTGCTGGAGTTTCAAAAGGCCTGAAATGTATGTTAGAAAGGACCTGCAGCAAGATGAAGGCAGAAAAGTACAGAAAAGAGAAGAAAGATGTAAAAGTACTGGCAGTTGGAAGGTACTGCTGTGAAATTTATTTTTGAAAGGACCTGGAGCAAGATGAAGGCAGAAAACAGAAGAAAAGAAGAAGAAAATGCAAAACAATAAGGGCAAAAATTCAGAAAGATGAGCTGCAGGATAATGTGAAAATTTAGCAGAAAACCAGTTGCTGAAGTCTGGGTTGAACGAATTTGAAGGTAAAAGGACAACACTGGAATGACTTGAACTTGCTGGAAAAACGTAGCAACCGTTGGTCATTGGCAACAGACTGGCAACATTTCTAACCTAGAATCTAGGTTTCAGGTTCAAGGTGGAGGAGAAACTAATCATGTGTGCCTGCACACCCAGTCCTGTTCAGACACTGAATTCAAAGATGACATAAAAATAAACACTTTTAAATTCAATCACGTCACATGACGTGACTTTGTTGGTTGTGCAACTGCAAAAGCTACTTGAACTCAGATTAAAATGCTGCTGCAAAAAAAGATGAACTACAGTATTGTGGGTATTAAATAAGATCATGCTACATCTAACCAGCGGATCATTTCTTGCAAGTGTCAAAGTGGTATTTGTATAGACTATTAACACCGTAGGCGTGAACAATGCATGCATCGTCATCCATCTGACTTTAGCCTAAGCGAAGCTAGAGAGGATGCATTGGGAGATTTCCTACAGTAAGCTAGATACTGAAAACGGTGAAGATATTTGAGTAACGACAAGTTACTTAACGTGTTCAATATCGTCAATTAAAAGTAAAACTTTCCAGTTATGAAGCGTTTGTTCGTAGGATTAACGCCAGCTGCAGCAAACACTTGAAACTTGCTAAAATAAAAACCATCTGGCTAGATTATGTACACTTTAAGCTCAATGTACATACCTTGTTTGGCCAATTTGGTCGATTGTGGAAAAGAAGTCGAACCGTTTTTAGTTATGGAGAGCCATCGCGCTAGCTCGACTATAGGAGAGAATAACAGACAGCTAGAATCCACACCTCAAACAAGTTAACCTAGAGGCAAAACTATACGTCCAATCCAAAAAATAAGGATATTTTCCGAGACCCGAGACTCTGCCGAAACCATAGATATCATTTATATGTCTGTGCGGTCAGAAATACAACTCTTGGCAGTTTCGAAAACGTGTACCCAATTCTGCTTTCATGGTGCTTGTTTGTTTGGTTGCCACGGTGATGGCGCAGCTGTGATAGCTAACGAGCTAGGCAGAGAGAAAAACGAACATTTACCTAGCATCCACACCTCAAAAATTAGGATATTTTCCGAGACCCAAGACTCTGCCGAAACCATAGATATCATTTATATGTCTGTGCGGTCAGAAATACAACTCTTGGCAGTTTCGAAAACGTGTACCCAATTCTGCTTTCATGGTGCTTGTTTGTTTGGTTGCCACGGTGATGGCGCAGCTGTGATAGCTAACGAGCTAGGCAGAGAAAAACGAACATTTACCTAGAATCCACACCTCAAACAAGTTGACCTAGACGCAAAACTACAGGTCCAATCCAAAAAATAAGGATATTTTCCGAGACCCAAGACTCTGCCGAAACTAGATATGTCATTTATATGTCTGTGCGGTCAGAAATATGTCTCTACCGGCAGTTTCGAAATCGTCTTCCTTCTTGCTTTCTCTGACGGATTTTACCCACCTCTCCATTGAAGTTAGTGAGAGAATTTGAAAGGCTACTCTCGCTTCAAGGCTCATAGCTGAAAATCTGTAAATGTGAGCTCTTTAGTAGTTACATTGGCTGAAAGAGGACAATTATTCCTACATTTTAAGGTATAACTTGTTTCTGTAAGTTAAACTATATGAACGTTAGAGGAATTTGTTTGACGATTTAGTTGAATATCAGAAAAAGAACAGCAAGCAGAGTGTGCCACTCTGCTTGCTGCTCATTCAAAAAATCAAGAAGGAGCAAACATTTTAAAGTATTTCAAACTGTTATAATTCAAAATTGGCTGAATATTTGAGAAAGCTGAATCATTTGGGAATAGCTGAATGTCTTGTGAACATTTTAAAGGTTGAATGGTGTCTCTAGCTGAAAGTATGCTGAAGTAGTTACGTTTGAAAGAGGAGGAAGCTTTTTAATGATTTGAAAGGATTTACCATTACTTTTAATGGGAGAATAATTTGCACAAAAACCTTAATGGCTTAAAAAGTATAAAAGTGAGAAATACCAAAAGTCATAGCCATCATCTCCTGAAGGAGCTGAATGTTTTGATAAAAAAATTGTAGGAATCGGTGAAAGTATGCAGGACGAGTTAAAGGCCAAAGAAACGGCGGAAGAACTAAGAAGTTGATATAATAATAACTAGAAACGGCTGTTCCTGCGAAACAGCAGTGAGAATGCTGAAAACCTGAATGGGGATAGCTGACCATGCTAAAAAAGCGGAAAATTGTGAACATTTTGTAGAAAGTTATAAGCTGAAGCGCCTGAAAGGTATTTTTGAAAGGGGCTGGAGTTGGACGAAGGTATAAAACTACAGAAAAGAGAAGAAAAATGCAAAAAGAGAAAGAATTCTGAAGAATTTGAAAATTTTAGCAGAAAATTATTTGCTGGAGTTTCAAAAGGCCTGAAATGTATGTTAGAAAGGACCTGCAGCAAGATGAAGGCAGAAAAGTACAGAAAAGAGAAGAAAAATGTAAAAGTACTGGCAGTTGGAAGGTACTGCTGTGAAATGTATTTTTGAAAGGACCTGGAGCAAGATGAAGGCAGAAAACAGAAGAAAAGAAGAAGAAAATGCAAAACAATAAGGGAAAAATTCAGAAAGATGAGCTGCAGGATAATGTGAACATTTAGCAGAAAACCAGTTGCTGAAGTCTGGGTTGAACGAATTTGAAGGTAAAAGGACAACACTGGAATGACTTGAACTTGCTGGAAAAACGTAGCAACCGTTGGTCATTGGCAACAGACTAGCAACATTTCTAACCTAGAATCTAGGTTTCAGGTTCAAGGTGGAGGATAAACTAATCATGTGTGCCTGCACACCCAGTCCTGTTCAGACACTGAATTCAAAGATGACATAAAAATAAAAACTTTTAAATTCAATCACGTCACATTACGTGACTTTGTTGGTTGTGCAACTGCAAAAGCTACTTGAACTCAGATTTAAATGCTGCTGCAAAAAAAGATGAACTACAGTATTGTGGGTATTAAATAAGATCATGCTACATCTAACCAGCGGATCATTTCTTGCAAGTGTCAAAGTGGTATTTGTACAGACTATTAACACCGTAGGCGTGAACAATGCATGCATCGTCATCCATCTGACTTTAGCCTAAGCGAAGCTAGAGAGGATGCATTGGGAGATTTCCTACAGTAAGCTAGATACTGAAAACGGTGAAGATATTTGAGTAACGACAAGTTACTTAACATGTGTTCAATATCGTCAATTAAAAGTCAAACTTTCCAGTTACGAAGCGTTTGTTCGTAGGATTAACGCCAGCTGCAGCAAACACTTGAAACTTGCTAAAATAAAAACGATCTGGCTAGATTATGTACACTTTAAGCTCAATGTACATACCTTGTTTGGCCAATTTGGTCGATTGTGGAAAAGAAGTCGAACCGTTTTTAGTTATGGAGAGCCATCGCGCTAGCTCGACTATAGGAGAGAATAACAGACAGCTAGAATCCACACCTCAAACAAGTTAACCTAGACGCAAAACTAGACGTCCAATCCAAAAAAATAAGGATATTTTCCGAGACCCGAGACTCTGCCGAAACCATAGATATCATTTATATGTCTGTGCGGTCAGAAATACAACTCTTGGCAGTTTCGAAAACGTGTACCCAATTCTGCTTTCATGGTGCTTGTTTGTTTGGTTGCCACGGTGACGGCGCAGCTGTGATAGCTAACGAGCTAGGCAGAGAGAAAAACGAACATTTACCTAGAATCCACACCTCAAACAAGTTGACCTAGACGCAAAACTACAGGTCCAATCCAAAAAATAAGGATATTTTCCGAGACCCAAGACTCTGCCGAAACTAGATATGTCGTTTATATGTCTGTGCGGTCAGAAATATGTCTCTACCGGCAGTTTCGAAATCGTCTTCCTTCTTGCTTTCTCTGACGGATTTTACCCACCTCTCCATTGAAGTTAGTGAGAGAATTTGAAAGGCTGCTCTCGCTTCAAGGCTCATAGCTGAAAATCTGTAAATGTGAGCTCTTTAGTAGTTACATTGGCTGAAAGAGGACCATTTTTCCTACATTTTAAGGTATAACTTGTTTCTGTAAGTTAAACTATATGAACGTTAGAGGAATTTGTTTGACGATTTAGTTGAATATCAGAAAAAGAACAGCAAGCAGAGTGTGCCACTCTGCTTGCTGCTCATTCAAAAAATCAAGAAGGAGCAAACATTTTAATGTATTTCAAACTGTCATAATTCAAAATTGGCTGAATATTTGAGAAAGCTGAATCATTTGGGAATAGCTGAACGTCTTGTGAACATTTTAAAGGTTGAATGGTGTCTCTAGCTGAAAGTATGCTGAAGTAGTTACGTTTGAAAGAGGAGGAAGCTTTTTAATGATTTGAAAGGATTTACCATTACTTTTAATGGGAGAATAATTTGCACAAAAACCTTAATGTCTTAAAAAGTATAAAAGTGAGAAATACCAAAAGTCATAGCCATCATCTCCTGAAGGAGCTGAATGTTTTGATACAAAAATTGTAGGAATCGGTGAAAGTATGCAGGACGAGTTAAAGGCCAAAAAACGGCGGAAGAACTAAGAAGTTGATATAATAATAAAGAGAAACAGGAAAACAATAGTGAGAATGCTTAACAGCATTCTCACAATAATAAAGAGAAACAGGAAAACAATAGTGAGAATGCTTAACAGCATTCTCACAATAAAGAGAAACAGGAAAACAATAGTGAGAATGCTTAACAGCATTCTCACAATAAAGAGAAAAAGGAAAACAATAGTGAGAATGCTTAACAGCATTCTCACAATAATAAAGAGAAACAGGAAAACAATAGTGAGAATGCTTAACAGCATTCTCACAACTAGAAACGGCTGTTCCTGCGAAACAGCAGTGAGAATGCTGAAAACCTGAATGGGGATAGCTGACCATGCTAAAAAAGTGGAAAATTGTGAAAATTTAGTAGAAAGTTATAAGCTGAAGTGCCTGAAAGGTATTTTTGAAAGGGGCTGGAGTTGGATGAAGGTATAAAACTACAGAAAAGAGAAGAAAAATGCAAAAAGAGAAATAATTCTGAAGAATTTGAAAATTTAGAAGAAAATTATTTGCTGGAGTTTCAAAAGGCCTGAAATGTATGTTAGAAAGGACCTTCAGCAAGATGAAGGCAGAAAAGTACAGAAAAGAAAAATGTAAAAGTACTGGCAGTTGGAAGGTACTGCTGTGAAATGTATTTTTGAAAGGACCTGGAGCAAGATGAAGGCAGAAAACAGAAGAAAAGAAGAAGAAAAATGCTAAACAATAAGGGCAAAAATTCAGAAAGATGAGCTGCAGGATAATGTGAAAATTTAGCAGAAAACCAGTTGCTGAAGTCTGGGTTGAACGAATTTGAAGGTAAACGGACAACACTGGAATGACTTGAACTTGCTGGAGAAACGTAGCAACCGTTGGTCATTGGCAACAGACTGGCAACATTTCTAACCTAGAATCTAGGTTTCAGGTTCAAGGTGGAGGATAAACTAATCATGTGTGCCTGCACACCCAGTCCTGTTCAGACACTGAATTCAAAGATGACATAAAAATAAAAACTTTTAAATTCAATCACGTCACATTACGTGACTTTGTTGGTTGTGCAACTGCAAAAGCTACTTGAACTCAGATTTAAATGCTGCTGCAAAAAAAGATGAACTACAGTATTGTGGGTATTAAATAAGATCATGCTACATCTAACCAGCGGATCATTTCTTGCAAGTGTCGAAGTGGTATTTGTACAGACTGTATTAACACCGTAGGCGTGAACAATGCATGCATCGTCATCCATCTGACTTTAGCCTAAGCGAAGCTAGAGAGGATGCATTGGGAGATTTCCTACAGTGAGCTAGATACTGAAAACGGTGAAGATATTTGAGTAACGACAAGTTACTTAACATGTGTTCAATATCGTCAATTAAAAGTAAAACTTTCCAGTTACGAAGCGTTTGTTCGTAGGATTAACGCCAGCTGCAGCAAACACTTGAAACTTGCTAAAATAAAAACGATCTGGCTAGATTATGTACACTTTAAACTCAATGTACATATCTTGTTTGGCCAATTTGGTCGATTGTGGAAAAGAAGTCGAACCGCTTTTAGTTATGGAGAGCCATCGCGCTAGCTCGACTATAGGAGAGAATAACAGACAGCTAGAATCCACACCTCAAACAAGTTAACCTAGACGCAAAACTATACGTCCAATCCAAAAAATAAGGATATTTTCCGAGACCCGAGACTCTGCCGAAACCATAGATATCATTTATATGTCTGTGCGGTCAGAAATACAACTCTTGGCAGTTTCGAAAACGTGTACCCAATTCTGCTTTCATGGTGCTTGTTTGTTTGGTTGCCACGGTGATGGCGCAGCTGTGATAGCTAACGAGCTAGTCAGAGAGAAAAACGAACATTTACCTAGCATCCACACCTCAAACAAGTTGACCTAGACGCAAAACTACACGTCCAATCCAAAAAATGAGGATATTTTCCGAGACCCAAGACTCTGCCGAAACTAGAGATGTCCTTTATATGTCTGTGCGGTCAGAAATATGTCTCTACCGGCAGTTTCGAAATCGTCTTCCTTCTTGCTTTCTCTGACGGATTTTACCCACCTCTGCATTGAAGTTAGTGAGAGAATTTGAAAGGCTGCTCTCGCTTCAAGGCTCATAGCTGAAAATCTGTAAATGTGAGCTCTTTAGTAGTTACATTGGCTGAAAGAGGACAATTTTTCCTACATTTTAAGCTATAACTTGTTTCTGTAAGTTAAACTATATGAACGTTAGAGGAATTTGTATGACGATTTAGTTGAATATCAGAAAAAGAGCAGGCAGCAGAGTGTGCCACTCTGCTTGCTGCTCATTCATAATAATCAAGAAGGAGCAAACATTTTAATGTATTTCAAACTGTCATAATTCAAAGTTGGCTGAATATTTGAGAAAGCTGAATCATTTGGGAATAGCTGAATGTCTTGTGAACATTTTAAAGCTTGAATGGTGTCTCTAGCTGAAAGTATGCTGAAGTAGTTACGTTTGAAAGAGGAGGAAGCTTTTTAATGATTTGAAAGGATTTACCATTACTTTTAATGGGAGAATAATTTGCACAAAAACCTTAATGTCTTAAAAAGTATAAAAGTGAGAAATACCAAAAGTCATACCCATCATCTCCTGAAGGAGCTGAATGTTTTGATACAAAAATTGCAGGAATCGGTGAAAGTATGCAGGACGAGTTAAAGGCCAAAAAACGGCGGAAGAACTAAGAAGTTGATATAATAAAGAGAAACAGGAAAACAATAGTGAGAATGCTTAACAGCATTCTCACAACTAGAAACGGCTGTTCCTGCGAAACAGCAGTGAGAATGCTGAAAACCTGAATGGGGATAGCTGACCATGCTAAAAAAGCAGAAAATAGTGAAAATTTAGTAGAAAGTTATAAGCTGAAGCTTCAAAGCGCCCAAAACGTATTTTTGAAAGGGGCTGGAGCTAGACGAAGGCATAAAAGTACAGAAAAGAGAAGAAAAATGCAAAAAGATAAATAATTCAGAATAATTTGAAAATTTTGTAGAAAGTCATTTGCTCAGGTTTCAAAAGGCCTGAAATGTATGTTAGAAAGGACCTGCAGCAAGATGAAGGCAGAAAAGTACAGAAAAGAGAAGGAAAGAAGAAGAAAAATGCAAAACAATAAGGGCAAAAATTCAGAAAGATGAGCTGCACGATAATGTGAAAATTTAGCAGAAAACCAGTTGCTGAAGTCTGGGTTGAACGAATTTAAAGGTAAAAGGACAACACTAGAATGACTTGAACTTGCTGGAAAAACGTAGCAACCGTTGGTCATTGGCAACAGACTGGCAACATTTCTAACCTAGAATCTAGGTTTCAGGTTCAAGGTGGAGGAGAAACTAATCATGTGTGCCTGCACACCCAGTCCTGTTCAGACACTGAATTCAAAGATGACATAAAAATAAAAACTTTTAAATTCAATCACGTCACATTACGTGACTTTGTTGGTTGTGCAACTGCAAAAGCTACTTGAACTCAGATTAAAATGCTGCTACAAAAAAAAGCTGAACTACAGTATTGTGGTTATTAAATAAGATCATGGATCATCATCAGATCATCACCTGAAAAGGCAGGGGAGGAAATTGGAAAATATGAGTACCGAGATCTCTATGATGTTCATTAGGAACTGTAACGACCCAGAGCTGTTCAGTGTGTTTAGGAGCAAGCCAATGAGCAGATGGACGGCTATGGAAGTACAGGAGGCGAATATCAAATAATATCAAAGAGAGTACCTGTCCAAGAGGGAGTCGGGGAAGGTGAAAGCACTCAGGGTAGCTGCGGCTGCTGCTTACTCTGTGGCAGACGGTGAAGAGGAAGGGAGGCAGAGTGTTCCCAGTCCACCCGGCTCAACCAGGCCTTGCGAGTCTTCGAGTGCAGAAGGGGGTGCGTTTGAGCGTGTCCTGTGTATGCTAGAGAGGGTGCTGGAGAGGACCAACCAGGCTAACCTTACAGGTGCTACGCAGTCAAGGGCCTGGGTTCGATTCTCGCCCTGCCATGTTTGTGGCGACAAAGATCATTCCACAAACTCACACTGCATGAGAGAGAGGAGGTGTCTTGCATGCTTTGCAGTTGGTCATCAGAGAAGAGAGTGCACAGTGCGTGGGACCACTGGACCTAACCATACTGCACCCGACCAGGGAAACTGAACTACCCACATGTAGGAGGGGACAATGTGGGTGCATTTAGTCAGTCCCTCAGCCTTGAAGATGACATGCTGCCTGTTTATGAGGAGAGTTGCAAGTCTGCCCCTAGTGGTAGTGTGGTTGTCAGAATGTACATAAATTAGCAAAATCTGATTCTCTTTTTTATACTGATGTGGTTGTGGGTAATCAAGTTTCATTGCATGCGTTGATAGACAGTGGCTCAATGGCATGTACAATGAGTGAAGAGGCCGAACAAGAACTGCGAGGTGCTGGGTTATGTCCAGAGATCTGTAATTTGAACACTAATCTTGTGCTGGTGGGTTGTGGAGGAGTGCAGGTCAAACCTAAATGTGTTTATCAGTTGGAGATGAATGTCTATGGACAGGAAGTGAGTGTACCTACTCTGGTTGTACCTGGTCAGCATGACCAAATGATTCTGGGCTCCAATGTGATAAAACATCTGATTCACCATCTCAAACAAACCCCTGGTTACTAGCGTGTTATGAACACACCTGAATCCACAGATGACCCAGCTGTTGAGCATTTCCTGAACATGATGTCTGGGGTTAACAGATGGAAGGGGAACGTGATTCCTGACATCATTGGAACAGTCAAGTTGACCCAAGCTGTGACGCTGCTGCCGCGTCATGAACATCTTGTGTGGGGTAGGCTGCCAGTGAACGCACCTGTCTCTGAGGGAAGTGCCATACTCGTTGATGCACCACGCTCTCAGCCTCACAAGAAGAACCTCATGGTGGGTAGAGCTGTGGCTACGATGTCGGGAGACCGTTGGGTGCCTTAAAATAATCAATTCAAGTGACAAGCAAGTGACATTGAGGCGTAACGCCAAAGTGGCTGATGTTTTTCCCTGTGTTGCTTTGGAAGACCTGGATGTGAGTCTGGTGCATGACCCTCCGGAGGAAATCCAGGTGCACAGTCAGAGTGTGCATGATGTTGCTACCGGTAGTCTTCTCCCTTCCCCGTGTACCTCTCACTTCAGTGGCACCCTACAGGAGCTTGGATTGGGTGACATTGACGTTGACTCATGTGATGTGTCGCTTCACTGGAAGGGTCGGTTGGTCGACCTGATACAGAGGTATGAGGGTCTGTTTTCCAGAAGCAAGTTAGACTGTGGTGAAACTCCTGGGTTTGTCCATCGAATCCACCTCACGGACGCCCGTCCATTCAGACTCCCTTACCGACGTGTTCCGCCGGGGCATTACCAAAAGCTGAGACAGGTGCTGTCTGAGATGGAGGAAATGGAAATTATCCGAAAGTCTTCCAGTGAGTGGGCGTCACCCTTGGTTTTGGTATGGAAGAAGAACGGTGATTTGAGAGTGTGTGTGGACTATCGTTGGCTGAATTCCAGGACGATCAAAGACGCTCACCCGTTGCCTCATCAGGCTGACTGTCTCGCTGCTATGGGGGGCAGTGCATTCTTCAGCACCATGGATCTGACATCAGGATATTATAACATCCCGATGTGTGAAGAAGACAAGAAGCTGACAGCTTTTACCACGCCCATGGGTCTGCATGAGTTCAACCGCATGCCCCAAGGGTTGTGTAATGCACCAGCCAGCTTTATGCGCCTTATGACCAACATCTTTGGCGATCAGAACTTTCTGACACTGCTGTGCTATCTGGATGACCTCCTGGTCTTTGCACCCGATGAGGAAGAGGCTCTGAGGCGGCTAGAAACAGTGTTCAGCAGGCTGAGTGCACATGGGTTGAAGCTTGCACCCAAGAAGTGTAATTTCCTCCAGCGTAGTGTAAAGTTCCTGGGCCATGTCATTGACGAGAGTGGCGTTTCGACCGACCCTGACAAGGTGCAGACAATCGCTGCCATGACCGAAAAGGCGCTGATGGGGGATGATGGTGTCACGCCTTTTCCAAAGAAGATAAAGTCTTTCTTGGGGATGGTGATGTACTACCAGCGCTTCATTCAAAACTACTCTGGTATTGCCAAACCTCTCTTTGCATTGACTGCTACACCAAAGAAGAACAAGGGCCAGGCGAGAGGTGGTGCCTCCTTTAAGAAGCTCAAGCCTAGTGACTGGACGAGTGACCATCAGAAGTCATTTGAACAACTTAAATCCGCTCTGCTCGAGTCAGTTGTCTTAGCTCATCCTGATTTCAGCCGGCCCTTTGTTCTATCAACTGATGCGTCCCTTGACGGGCTGGGTGCGGTCATCTCACAGGTGCCAGAGGGGGAGAGCAAGGCCCGTCCCATCGCCTTCGCGAGTAAATCTCTCTCTCATGCTCAGACTAAGTACCCTGCACATCGGCTGGAGTTTCTGGCCCTCAAGTGGGCGGTCTGCGAGAAATTCAGCCATTGGCTCAAGGGCCACGACTTTACTGTCTGGACAGATAATAATCCATTGACATACATACTTACTAAACCGAAGTTAGACACATGTGAGCAGAGGTGGGTGGCGAAGTTGGCTCCGTACAACTTCAGTATCAAGTACATTCCTGGCAGAAAGAACATTGTCGCAGACGCTCTCAGCAGACAGCCCTTTGTTCAGAGCCACGTTAGCAAGAGGTTGGTGTCTGAGTCGTACGGAGCCCTGCTTGAGGAAGCACAGCAGATACAAGAGAACACCATACAGGAGGTCTTCAGACTGTGTGGTGCCAACCAACAGGGTGTCGGATACTGCGCACGCGCCACTACACTGGAACACCACTCACTCGACAATGACGAGGTGAAAGTCGTGCTGGAGGGTCATGCTGAGTGGGAGATGGGCCCTAAAGGGAGAGCTGTCTCTTGGCTTGCTCATGATGTTCAGCAGTTGACGGCTGGTCAGAGTCCTTTACCTGTGTTCTCCATCAAGGAGCTTCAAGACGAGCAGCAAAAGGATAGTGCGCTGTCCAGGGTTCTGCTTTATGTGATGCGTGGCAGGCGACCGTCAAGGAGGGAAAGGGCCCTCGAGACAGGCAAAGTCTTGAAAATACTCAAACAGTGGGACAAACTCAAGATGCTGGATGGACTTCTCTATAGAGTGAGCAAAGACCCTCTGACTGGAAAGAAAAGGTTCCAGTATGTCGTTGCAACCTCGTTAGCCAAGCAGGTGCTGCATGGTATTCACGATGATGCGGGTCATCAAGGACAGTACAGAACTTTGCGAGGCAGAGGTTCTTTTGGGCAGATATGGAGCGGGATGTTAGAGCGTATGTGAAGACCTGCATGCGATGTGTGGTTGGTAAGACTCCTGAACCGGAAGCCAGAGCCCCTCTGGAAAGCATCAGAACCTCAAGTCCACTTGAGCTGGTCTGTATTGACTTCTGGTCCGCTGAAGACTCTAATGGGAAAAGTGTTGATGTGTTAGTAATAACTGATCATTTCACTAAGATGGCTCATGCCTATCAATGTCGCGATCAGACTGCAAAGCAAGTGGCACGCCAGCTCTGGGAGAAGTATTTCTGCGTGTATGGGTTTCCTGAGAGGATTCCCTCGGACCAAGGGGCCAACTTTGAAAGTGAACTGATCCGAGAGTTGTTGCAGGTTGCTGGAGTGAAGAAGTCTAGGACCACGGCATACCATCCAATGGGAAATGGGACAGTTGAGCGGTTCAACAGAACCTTGGGCAGTATGATCAGAACCCTCCCTCCAAGTGCAAAACAGAAATGGCCGCAGATGTTACAGACTCTGGCGTTTGCTTACAATTGCACTGCACATGAGTCAACGGGGTATGCGCCCTTCTATTTAATGTATGGAAGAGTACCACGTCTGCCTGTTGATGTTATGTTCCAGGGTGCTGGCAGAGACTGTGACCTTACAGATTATGACCAGTATGTTGTCAAGATGACGCAAGATCTCAGGGAGGCTATGGCTGCCGCACAATCCTATGCTTTCAATAGCCAAGAACGTCAAGCTGAAATGTACAACAGGAAGATGAAAGGCAACATCATTGTGGAAGGTGACCGGGTGTTGTTGGCGAACAAAGGGGAGCGTGGACGCAGGAAACTGGCCGTTAGGTGGGGGTCGACCCCATATGTCGTTGTTTCTGTTGACCCCAGGTGCCATACTTATCGTGTCAGGAACACTTCCAATGGGCAGGACCGTGTTGTTCATCGCAACTTACTTCTTTTGGCCAACTTCCTCCCAGTTGAGATGGACCTTGAGGTTGACGAATCGATTATGAGTGAGTCATGTGAGACAAGGGATGAACGGGAAGCCTTATCGGAAGGGTCACATGTTGCTGACTCAGAAATTGACAAGACAGTCAGGACTGCCAGTTGGGTGGCAGAGGCCTCTGCATCCATCGAGCTGTCTGTCAGTCCAAGTACGCAGGGCACTGACTTGGGTGTGCAGTCAGACTTAGGAGAAGCTGGTGGGCCAAGCAATCCCATATCAGAACCCTGTGTGCCTGCCAGTCGTGGTGTCGATCGGAGATCCCAAATCCCCATGCCGTTGTCCACTGATAGTAGTTCTTCTGGTAGTAAGATGAATGTTGTCAAAACCCGGGTGGGGAGAATAGTTAGACCAGTGAATCGGCTGATTCAGAACATGACATTGCAACGCGCTCGATACACAAATGGTTCGGTTCATAGTTTAGTTAGAGCACTGCTGTCATGAACATGTTCACTTAAACACTGACGCTCTTACCAAGAGTGTGTCGGAAATCATATGTATGTGTATATTTTTTCTTTCTTTTCTTTTGTTGCTTATTCTATGCCAAGTAAGGTGTCAGTCGTCATTTTGAGATGTCGCGGGTAGTGTATAAGGCACGCCTGTAGCAAGTCCATTATGGGGGGTTTGCGTTGCCCATGCCATCTGTAGTCGCTTTCCCTTTGTTGGGTGACATATGTGTTGTAGTATATTGTGAAGTGTACTTTCTCAAGTGGTAATGACAGTTTTTTTTGTATTTTGGTGAAGTTCAGAGGGGAGTATGTAACAAGGTTAAAATGAAGCTAAGTTTCTTTAGTGAACTTTCTCCAAAATGTATTCTAATCTATTTAATATTTTTTTGGGTTCCTATATTGGATTCAGTATTGTTCAGGGTGGGGCGATAATTGAGGTTGCACACATTCAAACTTTCCCGCTTGTGGAAGTTTGTAGCGGTGGTAAGCTGCGTTTTCTCATCCTCCATGAACAAAAACTAATTTATATTGTATATCTTGCCAAGTTTTCAATGACATGTATTTATTTTGTGATCTAAGATTGCCTTTATTACTTCTGATAATTTGTATTGTGTTAAATGTACAAATTAGCTTAAAATATACGTGTTGTTGAATGTTTGTTTAGCCGTCAAGTAAGGGGCTAACTGGCTAATTACATTGTTGTACTTGTAGGATGAGTGACGTGGTCTATTGTGTGTGTGAGCCTACTGATCGCTTCACCATTCCTGTTACAGGTATGTTTGCCTGTTAAAATACTGTAAAGCTACCTGCTATATACTTTCTTTTCAATTCTGTCATGTTTTATACTATACGATCAAATTGTGTAGCTAGCAGTCTGTAATGTGTTAGCTTATAGTTGATTACGAAAATCCCCCCCCGCTTGTGGAAGTTTGTAGCGGTGGATGAGTGACGTGGTCTATTGTGTGTGTGAGCCTACTGATCGCTTCACCATTCCTGTTACAGGGAAATAAATCTGATGTCCACGACTTCACGTCTCTATGTCTCTACACTTCGTGCAGCTGACCACAAAAAGTACTTTGTTGCCTATGGTACTGTAACGGACTAGTTAAAGTCTGTTACACTACATCTAACCAGCGGATCATTTCTTGCAAGTGTGTCAAAGTGGTATTTGTACAGACTGTATTAACACCGTAGGCGTGAACAATGCATGCATCGTCATCCATCTGACTTTAGCCGAAGCGAAGCTAGAGAGAGGATGCATTGGGAGATTTCCTACAGTAAGCTAGATACTGCTTCAAATTGAAAACGGAGAAGATATTTGAGTAAAGACAAGTTACTTAACATCTGTGTTCAATATCGTCAATTAAAAGTAAAAACTTTCCAGTTACGAAGCGTTTGTTCGTAGGATTAACGCCAGCTGCAGCAAACACTTAACGTTACCCCAGCCCCGGTTTGGCTGTTCGTGACGGTCAGCTATGACAGTCTTGAGCCTCGATTTTTGCAGATTTCTGTGAAACTTGCTAAAATAAAAACGATCTAGCTAGATTATGTACACTTTAAGCTCAATGTACATACCTTGTTTGGCCAATTTGGTCGATTGTGGACAAGAAGTCGAACCGTTTTTAGTTATGGAGAGCCATCGCGCTAGCTCGACTATAGTAGAGAACAACAGAAATTTAGCTAGAATCCACACCTCAAACAAGTTAACCTAGACGCAAAACTATACGTCCAATCCAAAAAATAAGGATATTTTCCGAGACCCGAGACTCTGCCGAAACCATAGATATCCTTCTGTGCGGTCAGAAATACAACTCTTGGCAGTTTCGAAAACGTGTACCCAATTCTGCTTTAATGGTGCGTGTCTGTTTGGTTGCCACGGTAATGGCACAGCTGTGATAGCTAACGAGCTAGGCAGAGAGAAAAACGAAAATTTACCTAGCATCCACACCTCAAACAAGTTGACCTAGACGCAAAACTACACGTCCAATCCAAAAAATGAGGATATTTTCCGAGACCCAAGACTCTGCCGAAACTAGAGATGTCCTTTATATGTCTGTGCGGTCAGAAATACGACTCTACCGGGAGTTTCAAAATCTTGTTCCTTCTTGCTTTCTCTGACGATTTTGTCACCAGATTTGCATTGGTCTCTATGGGGCGAGAGTTGGACTTTGTCTCGCTTTCGTGGGGCTCTGAACAAATGTGTACGTCTGTTGGATTCAACAAACAACTGTCTACGACCAGCACAAAATTTGCTATCTATTGATCCAAAAACGAAGCATGAAGAGCGACAATTGTGGCAATGTTGGCAAACTAGAAATATTTTTTCAACAACATCCGAAGCTCCCCTCCAGTCTAAAGCCCAATTTATACTTCGGTCGCAGACACTTTTGAAAAGGTCGCCGACAGAAATTACGTCACGGTCGACACTTTAAACCGTCGTTTGGAAGTGTCGCCTACCAGGAGAAATTTCTACTGGCGCTGATGTCGTCACATAGTGTCGCGCAAGTGTGATTGGCTAGATAGACGGCACGCGTCGTTGACTTAATTGTTTTGAATTTTCAGCGAGCGCTCAACAGCTGTTTTCCAACAGCTGTTTTCTAACAGCTGTTTATGATGGAAGGAATAGAGGAGAGATTGGCGGAGCAAGTTAGGAAATATCCACACCTTTACAATGCCTCTCTGCCATTTTATAAAGATAATCAAGTGCTAGTAAATTCATGGGGGGAGATTTCGCAAACGATTGGCTTGACAGTAGTGGAGTGCAAGGCCCGGTGGAAGAAACTGCGTGACAGGTAGCTAGAGCTAACGTTAAATTCCTCCTGGTGGTGGCTAATGAAGCTAACAACAGTCAGAATACTAATAAAATAGCTATTATAGATAGTGTTAAGTTATTTTAATAAAGGTCACTCATAATAGTAGCATGTACGTGTACAGGTATAACAAGGCAAAAAAGAGGATGGCAGGGAGAAGCGGCGATGCCGGAGGAAAGCATTTATATAAGCCTCTCATGGATGCACGACTTTGTCAGGCTCACCAATAACACCATGACGAACTTTCCGGAGAGAGAGGAGGTGACGGTGAGTAGTATGATTGTGTCATTATGCTGCAGTCAAACATTACATATGGCAGGGTCAGAAACATTGAAGCTACTAGTTTGTTTACCCTTTAAATACACATCTAAGCAATCTGAAATGAGGCACAATGCTCGAAATGATTGGAATCATGCCGAAATTACATTTAAATATATATATATATATATATATTTCCTCTCAATGTGGTATTCAATATGCAATGCTTATGAATTAAGGCTTGACATTTTACAATATTTTCCATTGCCTCCTAGTCAGAGAATGAGGAAGAAACAACTATTAACAGGGAAGACCTGGATGCTATCTTCCCTGGGACCAGCACAGCAGAGCCAGCTTCATCACAGCCAGCTTCATCACAGCCAGCTTCATCACAGCCAGCTTCTACACGGCCAGCACAGCCATCCCAGCGCCGAAAGAGGAAAGGCACGGAAGAGGCAATACTGGAGAGGCTGGAGGAGCTACGCAGGATCCGGGAGGAGAGACAGGCCAGAGCAGAGAACGAGGACAGTGTTTTTGGCAACATGGTGGCCAGCATGCTCCAAAAACTGCCTCCACAGAAAAAGAGCGAAGCAAAGTTTGCCATACACAAACTCCTATTTGAGATGGAGCAAGCAGGGCAAAATACAGAGGAGTAGTCTCACAATAAAAAAAGAAATCAAAGATTTTGATGAGATGTATATTTGGGTGTGCTTTGCCTTCGGCAAGGGCACAACCTTTGTTCTCTCACATATATCTTCTTATTATTATTATTTTCCCACCCCTAAAACTCAGTCAATATTTGGCCTACATAGACAACCTAGGTGTCAAAAGTTTCGTCTTGGTCTCGATTGCGTTGCTTCTATTGGGATTTACGTTCCGTTGCACGGTTTAGGCTGAGCTTAAGTTTTTGTGGCGAAAAGTGTCTTCTGTCAACGAAGGGTAGCAGTGCTAGCCTACGTCACTACATCAGCACACGTTAGCAACGACGCATGGATACAACGTGATAGAGACGTTCTAGCACGCAAATTGGAGCTTGGATTATGAGTGAAAAATGCCAACCCCCAAAATTACCAACCATTGGGTTTTGTTGAGAAAGCAATTTCGAGTGGAACTGCCATCTCGGATTTTTTATTTAGGTTGTGAAAGTCTTTGTAATTTGAGCGAGTGCGGGTCGCCCGTGAGACTGCCTAGGCGGCAGCCATGCAAGCGTCATAGTAGTTTAGTATTTTCGTATTTTTATAGTTCGGTCAATTCTACACCACAACACAGAAGGAGGGCAATGTTATGACGATATGACTATTGTGAAGACAGCCAGAAGGTGAGATTTTAATGTAGGTTGCTGTAAAAACTTTGATTGGTTTGCTACGTGAGAGCCCCGTCAGCCTCCGTTGACGATTGCGTCAGCTGTTGTCGATCTTTGATGAGTATTTTCTTAATTTCGTACCAGGGTCAATTCTACATCAAAAATCAGAAGGAGGGCAGTGTTATAAAGATATGGCGATTGCGAAGACAGCCAGCGCGTCAGCATATTTTTGTGATTTGTGTAAAACTTGGAATTTGAGTGACACCACGGCTTGTTTTGACGTTAGCCTCAGTCAGACTCGGCTCACCCACTGGCAGTGTGTAGTACTGTCTTCAATGCCACAGCTAAACTTTATGTCAAAAGAAACTTTCTCATTTCCGGCGCTTTCAAACAATCAGTGAAATGTGGAGCAACAGCAGCTAGCTTGCCTCTAGCAAACTTATTTTGAATTAGCCATTTCCCCCTACATTAATGTCAAACTTATTTACGTTTTGGGGGGCATATTTTCAGTTAGCAGACGGTACAGTTTGAATCGCGATTCCATACTGCCAGTGACAACGTTGTTACAGTAGCTTGTTTCAAAGGGGGTTTGCAGCTGTTTCAAAGGGTGTTCTTAATGAAATATGCAATATGAGTAGGCTAAATGCTTGAAAATATCACTAGAAGGGAAAAACTTACAACCGACGCAAGCAGGCACACCCTACAATTTCCCAGAAATTGTACCCTCTCTAGTATTATTTATTATTGCAGTATATTATTATTTATTATTGCAGTTATTGTTGTGGCCGGTGGGGATTGAGGAGACCTCTTCTGACGTGGTCAAGCTGCCAGGGTACCAGACCCTGTGTTGATTGAAAAAACATCTTGAGGTCATCCCTGGTGGCAACGGCAGCTTGGGATGCCCTCGCGTTTGACAGACGCCCAATATCCATGAGGTTATTGCCCCGGCAACCACCCGTCTCCACTCCCCTGGCTGGATCTCCTGAGTTGCTGACACTGTGTCAGTAAAGTTTGGTGGGATATACCTGACAGATGAAATATGTACAAACACACATTATACAGGGTGATGAGTTGGATTATATAAGTATAACAAGGCTAGACTTTTAAAGATCTTTGATTCCTATTTGATTCCTGTTGCTGCTATTACACCTGAATTTATAATAATACCTAGTGGCCAAGGAGTTTGCAGCGTCTGTGTAACACAGGTAGTTGTGGAGAGCCGCACAGGCATTGACCACATCAACCACCTTCTTTGGATGGAACTCGATGGGCCGACCTAGGACCCTCCATCGCGCAGACATGATTCCAAATGTGTTTTCGATCACCCTCCTGGCTCTTGAGTGCCTATAGTTGTAGATTTTTTTACCTTCATCAAGATTGGTACCTGCATATAGAAGTATTAGACAAGAGACACAATGCTTTGTATGATTTTCGTCAGAGGCAACTCTCATATTTAGAGATTTATTAGAGAATATTTCAGTCCATATTTGGGTTTAAGGGTCAATAAATAGGTAAATGTTTAGCATAATCATTTGAATAAATAAGTAATACATTTCCTGTCAAGTAATTTCCTATTATTTAACCTAAACCATAGGAAAAGGAGGAACCAATTTTTCGTTCCGCTTGCGACTTATTGGGAATTATTTAATTGTTGCCGTCAGGATAGTGTTACCGGTGCACAATCAGAAGAGCCTCACGAGGTGCTGTGCTGTGTGCCTTCAACGTGAGGCCAGTAACAACAGGAATCTTACCGTAGGGACGCATCAGATTTGCGTGTAGGGGGAAAGCAGCATCTCCCAAAAAGGTGTGTGGGATGGGCACTGTACTTCCAGGAAGATCGGCTGGCGGAGGAAGATCGAGTGTCCCCTGGAGAAGCCCGTGCCCAAACCGACTGGCTTGAAAAATCCCCCCATCGCTCTGCCTCCCGTAGGCCCAAACGTCCAGCATGGTGAATCGGTACTGGGCATCGCAAACTGCCATCAACACCACGGAGTGTGTTCCTTTATAATTGAAATATTCGCTGCCGGCGGATGGAGGGGCTTTGATCTGCACATGCTTCCCGTCAATGCAACCGATGCAGTTGGGGAAGTTCCACATCCGCCAAAAATCCCTAGATATTTCCTGGAACCCAGCTCTGGATGGGTAGGGGATGAACTCATCTTTCAGTGCCGTGTGAATGGCCTGGCAAACTTCGGACACGATGCTTGAGACTGTGGCCGACCCTAGTCGGTAGCTAGCAGCCACACTGTTGTGAGCCCCCACTAGCCAGGATACGGAGTGTGACAGCCAACCTCTCTGCTACAGTAACAGGTGATGAGTGGGTGCTGGCACGCTGGATGTAGGGACGGATGCGGTGGACCAAATCGTCGAACCTACTGGCTGACATTCTGAAGTATCTGAAGTGCATTTCTGGGTCAATTTCCCTCATCTGCTTTACGAGCTGATACTCTCCCTGGCTCTCTCGACTCCTGTTAAGAGGACGAACACACCATCGTCTCTCCCTTCTGTGCCCCTGCTCTCTCGCTAACAGCAATTCTGTTAGTAATTCCTCCTCCTCTAATAAATCAAATTCCTCCTCCACTGACATGGTCTCTATTATTCCTCCAACCCCTCTCTCTCCCTCTCTCTCAAAATTAGCTGCAGCCATTTTCTTCGTTTGATCACCTAGGCTACAAAGCGTTAACAATGTAACCATAGCTATGAATGTAACGGTAAAATGATTCTGTTTACGTCATGCGAACCTTGAGCACAGGCGACTGTTTGCCGAAGTATAAATGCAGCAGCCTGAGCGACACTTTTTTTTTCCGTCGGCGACCATTTCAAAAGTGTCGGCGACATAAGTATAAATTAGGCTTAAGCGTTCCAGTCTGCACTCTAGGCTTTCACGTACACACCCATGTAAATCTCAGAAACGGCTTGAAAAAGTCATGAAACATAATCAGTGATATTGAAAAAAGTTGATTAGATATCAAAAAGCTGAATTTAAAAAAAATTGTTTAGGGTTTTGTCAACATTTTAAAGTTTAAATGGTGGCTGTAGCTGAAGGATTGAGGAAGAAGAAGGATTTGAAAGTTGAAGACGTTTAAGAGGATTTGGAGAAAAAAACTCCATTGGAAGACCATGTTAAAAATATTATGAATATTGATTTATATTAATTCAAGCATAAGAAGTACAAAGCTGAAAAGATATAGCAGTCATAGCCTGAAACTGCTGAATGTTTTGATAGCTGAACGGTTTTAATAGCTGAAGATTTGAAGGCGCTGAAAGGTGTCGCGGAAGAAATAGAAGAATATTAAGAAGTTGAATGCTGAAGCAGCATTCCAACAATAAAGAGAAACAGGAAAACAATAGTGTAATATGTGAGAGAACAAATGTTGTGCCCTTGCCGAAAGCACACCCAATAATAATACTACCAATTACAATAGGTGCCTTGCAGCTTCGCTGCTTGGCCCCTAAATATAGCTGCAAGCAGCGATGCGGGTTCCTCCGCAAAATGGCAAAATATGATAAACATGTACACTGTCGAAGATCGAGAGTTGGACAACAAGAGAGAAAAACTACTTCATGTTTGGCCAACAACAGGCTGAATGGGGATTTGAACTCATGAGCATAAAGTTACAAGTCAGTCTCTCTATCCTCTCTGCTACACACCAACTGTTGAGATTGTATGAATAGAAAGGGCAGAGTATTAGCTTTGGTCAGCTTTGGGACAAAGGTTAAGAAACGGTTGACATTTCAAGGTGAAATTGCATGAAATTGTGCATGGTATTTCAGAATGATGTCATCCTGTTTAGCAAAACAGATAATCACAATTATGACAGGCCAAAAGACTATGGCTGAATTCCAACCTACGACTTTATACTTTACAGGTCACCATCCCAGCCCATTGAGCTATTCTCAGTGTTGAATATTGTCATGTTCAGTTACTGTATAAAAAAGTAAGCTGTTTCTCCTGTGGTAAGCGTTGTTAGATTCAGCCAACATTGAAACTGCTCTAATTCAATCATATTTTGACATACCAAGGTGAAATTGTTTGTGGTACTTCCGAATGATGTCATCCTGTTGAACTGTATAAAAAAGTAAGCTGCTTCTCCTGTGGTAAGCGTTGTTAGATTCAGCCAAAGTTGAAACTGCTTGTACATTTCCTATAAAAAACGGGACAACGGGATGACTGGGTTGCTGCTGTAAAGAATAACTTACTCATAGTTTTTTTTAAAGGTTGTTTGGAGTGCCATAACTTGTCATGGAAGGGAATTTCAAATCATGCCTAGCATCAGTGGGGATGTGTCCTGGCTTAGGTTACTGAAATGAATTTGTGCAACAGGCAAGGGATCCACCTGAACAATCAATTTACTTCATTAGAGATAACCATTAGAGTTATCTCTACCATGCGTAGACTACAACTAGCTAGCTACTGTGGTGAACCTGGCTTGTTTTGCAGTGGTTTACACAGTCTTGCTAAACAGATGATCGAAGTGTTGTGGTGGGCTCAAATAAACACGCATTGCTATGTTTTACAACCGGAGGATTGATCGGAAGACTAGAAACCGTTTTGTCAGAATAGAAAATAAAAAATATAGCTGCAAGCAGCGATGCGGGTTCCTCCGCGAAATGGCAAAATATTATACAAATTTACATTGTATAAGGTCAAGAGTTGGACAACAAGAGAGCAAAACTACTTAATGTTTGGCCAACAACAATAGGCTTAATGGGGATTTGAACTCATGAGCATAAGGTTACAAGTCAGTCTCTCTATCCTCTCTGCTACACATCAACTGATGAGATTTTATGAATAGAAAGGGCAGAGTATTAGCTTTTTATAGGATATTGAAAGTCTTCTTGAGTTGATCTCTTTCCAGAATCTCAGTCAATGCACAACTAACAGTAGTCATGTGGGCAACTGGGCTAGGCAGAGCTCATGTTGAGCTGCTTGCGAGAGTAGCTTGTGAGGGTACAGCAGCCCACTCTCTGGTCCCATTAAAATACACAACATGCACAATCAGGGTGACCAACAAGATTATATTAACTAACAAACAATAACATTACAAACATCTAACGGAACGAACACAACAACTGAAATCCCTCGCATGGCTGTTGTAACCAAACTATTTTCCACAAGTCTTGGAGTGTGCGTTTTTGGACATGCCGCACTGCATGCTGGGTACCCAAGGGCGCTGACGCTGATAACCTAGCTGTGCTCCGACTGTGTGATATGAGTATTAGCTTTGGGACAAAAGTTAAGAAACGGTTGACATTTCAAGGTGAAATTGCATGAACTTGCACATGATATTTCAGAATGATGTCTGCCTGTTTAACTAAACAAGTAATCAAAATTATGACAGGCCAAAAGACTGTGCCTGGATTCGAACTGACCCTGCGCTTTGCAGGACAACGTTTTCAATCCATTGAGCTACCCGCAAGGCTGAGAACCACTGGTCAGTTACTGTATAAAAAAAAGAAAGCGTTTCTCCTGTAGCACGGATTGTTTGATTCGGCCAAAGTTTAGACAGCTGTAATTCAATGATCTTTTGACATATCAAGGTGAAATTGCGCATGTTACTTCAGAACAATGTCATCCTGTTTAACTAAACTGATATTCAAATTTAAGACAGACTCAAACAATGTGGCTGGATTCGAACCTACGACCTTATACTTCGCAGGTCACCGTCCCAGCTCATTGAGCTATTCTCAGTGTTGAATATTGTCATGTTCAGTTACTGTACAAAAACGTAAGCTGTTTCTCCTGTGGTAAGCGTTGTTTGATTCAGCTAAGGTTGAAACAGCTCAATCATATTTTGACATACCAAGGTGAAATTGTTTATGGTACTTCAGAGAGATGTCATCTTGAACCTTATTAGGTTTGAAAAACCATCATTCAAAATGACATTTGATTTAGTGACACAAACATATTGAGGCAATGTGGACATTTAAGTACACCCCTTTCAGCCATTTTGTATTTGATTCAACTGTCTTAATTAACGTTTTTAGATACATCCATGATACATATCTGTTCAAAATGTCAAGTCAATTACTACTTTGGTTCAAGAGAGGAGGATTTTTGAAGGTTTTCCCAAATTATCACTGTACAGGAAAATCCATCATGGCGGACCTTATGGGTCCTTGAGGCTTTTTTGTTCCCCATGAGAAATGAGGCATGCACACCAAGTTTCAGAATAATAATAATAAAACTAACAATAACAATAGGCAGCTTCGCCGTCCAGAGCAGGACATGGCCTCCATAGCACTTGTGCAACAATTAAACAATTAAGTCACAACAACCTGTTGCACTCATGCAACACACCAAGTTACCAACACACCAGTGATTTTTGTGGTATAACACCCCAGCCCTCTGCTTTTCGTGGGAACGATGGAACCCAAGTTTGGTGACAATCGGACAAATGGTTGCTGAGATATGCTCTCACGTCTTGTTTGGCGGCTTTGCCGCTGCCTTTGATCGTCTCTACCGAACAAACGATCTGTGCCAAATTTGGTAAACATTTGACAAAATTTGGGGCGTACAAAAGGTTTTTACACTTTTACATGAAATACAAAATGATCAGATTTTCCCTTGATGTGAGGTGTGTTAAGAGTGACCGAACATGCCCAGAAGAACGTTGGAGCCGCTCAGAAATCGTGATGCGTGGGGGGACCCCCGAGGACAAACACCACACACTATAGGATCAAAAAGGTTAAATCTAGGATTTTCTTGTCCTCATGTTTGTGATCTCTCACATTTAAAAAATCTTAAAAGATTTGAAAAGTATTTTTGTGTGTACCCAGCATAACACAGGTCTCCATCCTCTAATAGACCTGTCCTGCATATTATATCCATGCTCCAACACACCTGATTCAAATGAATGGGTCGTTATCCAGCTCTGCAGAAGCCTGCTTATAAGCATTCATTTGAATCAGGTGGCAGCAGGGAAACATCTCAAACATGCAGGACAGGGTGCCCAGAGGACCAGGGTTGGGAACCACTACCACTACCACTACTGATAGGTTCCCATCCCTATCCCCCACCTTCAAGAAAAGGCTCAAGACACACTTGTTCCGGGAGTACAACGGCACTTAGGAATGCTTGGCTGGACCTGATGTTAATTTCCTCCAGGATCACAATGACTTGTTGCTCCTGTTGGTTAGTTGTGACGGTTTTAAATTCTTGTATTCGCTGTGAAATATTTTACTGTTGACTGTTGTTTTTGTCTTCTTCTTTACAGGTACACTCTTGCACTTTTTTGAGTTTCATGTTGTTTAATTGTAACTTGTTTAACTGCATGCTCTTATGGTTCTTCCCCTTGGCACTTATTTGGTTTTTCACAATGTATACTTCATGTTTTGGCTGCTTGCAATGTTTGGGGCTATCTCGTTGTTATGATCAGTGACCTATGCTCTTTTGTAATGCTCTCTCTTGGAAGTCGCTTTGGATAAAAGCGTCTGCTAAATGCATAAATGTAAATGTAATGTAAATGTCTATCCAGGGGGGAAAAACCAGACCCTGTACATTTTCATTTACTCTCAATTACATTAAAAGTATTTTGTATATATATTTTGTTATTTTGCTTGCTGTTGTGCCACAATTTATCCATCACATTGACCAGAGGCTCTGCCCTTACTATTTGTGCTCTCACACTGCCATCTAGTGGGCACTAGTGTTGTTTTTGGCGGCCTGTTTTAATTTGAGTTTTAGTCTAGTCTTTGTGTCAAGCTGTCATTTGAGTTTTTATTAGTTTTAGTCACGTTCATACTCTTTTTAGTCTAGTCAAGTTTTAGTCGACTAAAAGTCTGAGCATTTTAGTCTTATTTTAGTCAGACTTATCCATGACTATTTTCGTCAAGTTTTAGTCTACGAAAACTGATGACATTTAGTCTAGTTTAAGTCAATGAAAATTGTATTTTAATGTATTTTTAATCAAAACATAAGTAGTCTAAGCAGTAGTCTCAGGAGGCATGTTAATGCCAAAACCATTTGGTTAATGTATTGGTCTAGATAGAATAAGGTATTCAAAGTCATGTTGTTGATGCCAAATTCAGTTCAGTGTGATTGCTATGTGAATGACAACTAGCTACAGTATTTGGCCAACAAGGGATGCTTAGTACACATGCAGTCAGTCAGGTAGGAAATAAGAACCCACTTTACACTGTCTCATACAAATACACACGCACACACACAGTACACACACTAGTCACACATGGTAACCCACTTTACACTCTCTCACAAACAAACACACAAGTCACACACGTTTGTCTCAGACTCTCAGTCGGTTTCAGCTCAGTAGCTAACGTCTAAAGCTAACGTTAAAATGAGACACATTAAGCACAGCCTCATGAGTTGGCTAATAATAATAACGCGACTAAACGAGATGAAATAACGTTATGACATTTCGTCTCGTTTTCATTTTGTAAACTACATTTCGTCTCGTTTTTATTCGTCAACGATATTGCATTATACATTTAATTATAGTCATCGTCACATGACCAGCATTTACGTTGCGTCTCGTCTCGTTTTCGTCACTTGATAAAGGTTCGTTGACGACGATATTTAGTCATAATTTTCGTTGACGAAAGCAACACTAGTGGGCACTTTAGCAAACTTGAATGCATACCTTTTTTGAAATGTGAATATGATATAATTAGTATAGAAACTTAATTATTTTTTCAGTAGCTTACAAAATAGCCTACAGTTGTGGATAATGTCACTGCCAATTTATATTAGCCTATTTCTTAACCTTAATTCAACCAAGATTGGTTGAGTGTGGACAGGTTTTCTCTCTTGCAATGATCGTTATCTGGTTTCCCCTCAGAAACAAATGAAGTGGTAGCACCAAATATTAAACGTGTACAGACGTTAAAAACGGACATGTACAGACGTTAAAAACGGACGTGTACAGACGTTACAGCGTATACAGACGTTAAAAACGGCCGTGTACAGAAGTCAATTTAGAAATGTCTGTACACGTTAAAATGTAACGTCTGTACACGAACGTCAACTTTCAGGTTTTGACCTTAACGGCCTGCCATAGAGACCAAACGAAATACCAATATTAACTACTTACTAACCGAGAGTGAGGTCATGCCGGGAAATATCAAACTGAGGCTTCAACGTACCGACCTAGCAACCGAGTGATACGGCAAAGCCGAAGTTTGATATTTCCCGGCATGACCGTACGGTTGAGGTTAGTAAGTTGTTTATTATATATCTCTTTTCATTTAAAACATGGCCTAGCAATCTGCCTAGCGCTTGTTGTTTTTCTCTGTGTTCACACTTTTCTGCTCTTTTAGAAAGTTAATAATTTCCTCGTTGCTGTTGATGTCTTCATTGTCATCTGGATAGTAAAACTCCTCAATATCGCTCATTTTGAAGATGATGTCAGAGCAGGGCAATAAGAATCCGTATCAGACCGCAGACCGGCGATGAGGTCAATACGCGGCTGGCATGACTACCCATTAGCCAATCAGAACGCTCATACTGTTGTTGCCATATAATAAGAAGCTTTATTACTTCCTGGCGTATTTAGTAGCTTACCGTGTCAGACTACTGCCAGCTCTTTCTGCAAGTCACGATTCACGAAGTGTATCGAAGACTGACACTTCAGCCAATTAAATGACATCATCTTGTCTCGCAGGCTCGAGGGCGCATTGGTTAACTTGGAAATTTATTTTTCACTTTTCTGGGCGACGAACATAGTATAAATAATAATACCAGTGTTTCCCCTACCATTATATTATTATTATTTAATTTTTTATATAGCACCAGATCACAAAGTAAGTCATTTAAGGTTACCTTTCCTATAAAACAGGTATATAGATAGCTTGCTCTTTTATTAAACTAACTAAATGGCCTTATGTTATTTATCTTTACACGACGGCATGTCATTTCTGTCTCTACATGGTCGGGCGACCATGTCTCTACGTGCCCCCTAGGGTTAGCCTAGATATATAGGCTACATATATTATTTAGTGAATTGTTAATAAAGGACTTTTTTAAAGATTTAAACATTGTTATGACCCTTTGATATACATTACCTTTTAGGTCTTTTAAGCAGTTTAACGTGTTTAGTGGTGGATTTGGAGCCGCCAATCAGTCACTTCAAATTTGAGCATGAACCACTTTGAGCTGAGACAAATGTAAACGTTGCAATACCATGCTATGCGACAAGTCAAGTGTTGAAAATATGCATTTAGCCTTGTAGCACCAGCAAAAGTAGTTTTTGACTATGGATCTGGCGCAGGGCCGGCCCAAGGCATAAGCGAACTAAGCGGCTGCTTAGGGCCCCCATGGCCACCAGAGAGCCCCCAAGAGCACATGAAATTACAGTTTAATGTACAGTGTTTCTTCAATTAAACGCTGCTCTAGTTTAAACGCTGCACCAAAAATGAACATTGTGTAATAAACGCCGCCCCAGAAATACGGTAGGAGTAGCATGTCCTGAAATACCTAGTAGCAGCATGTCATTTTAATGAACATTCTCTCTTGTGTTGCACTAGGGGTCCACTGTTAGCTAAATACGTTTCAAATATCACATACCTTACTTAGCAAATTACTCTAGCTATCTAAAGACTAGCTGTTACTCGACATTAGAAGGGAAGCTTACGAAAAAATAGCCAGAAAACGAATAGCAGTCTAGCCTATTGCTAACGCCTGTCTAGATTATCTATTGAAAGAACTGGAGAAGCAGGTGCGTTAGCAAGCTAAACTAGTTTACAGAAGGTAGTCTAGGTGTTTTCGCTATCTAGCTGTTCTTGCATTCTTTGCAAATCAGCGTTAATAAAAAGCAGATGAGATAGAGCTAGCTAGTCTAACTAACAGTGACATTTGCTCGTTGCTTAATCTGTGATTTAGAAGACGGTACTGTTAACTGTCTAAGAACATTTAATGTAGCGAACTAACACGTTAGCATGTTCGCACAGCTAGCCTAGAATACCGTATTTCTTCTATTAAACGTCGCCCTCAAATCATGTCAGAGCAGGACAATAAGAATCCGTATCAGACCGCAGACCGGCGATGAGGTCAATACGCGGCTGGCATGACTACCCATTAGCCAATCAGAACGCTCATACTGTTGTTGCCATATAATAAGAAGCTTTATTACTTCCTGGCGTATTTAGTAGCTTACCGTGTCAGACTACTGCCAGCTCTTTCTGCAAGTCACGATTCACGAAGTGTATCGAAGACTCTGACACTTCAGCCAATTAAATGACATCATCTTGTCTCGCAGGCTCGAGGGCGCATTGGTTAACTTGGAAATTTATTTTTCACTTTTCTGGGCGACGAACATAGTATAAATAATAATACCAGTGTTTCCCCTACCATTATATTATTATTATTTAATTTTTTATATAGCACCAGATCACAAAGTAAGTCATTTAAGGTTACCTTTCCTATAAAACAGGTATATAGATAGCTTGCTCTTTTATTAAACTAACTAAATGGCCTTATGTTATTTATCTTTACACGACGGCATGTCATTTCTGTCTCTACATGGTCGGGCGACCATGTCTCTACGTGCCCCCTAGGGTTAGCCTAGATATATAGGCTACATATATTATTTAGTGAATTGTTAATAAAGGACTTGTTTAAAGATTTAAACATTGTTATGACCCTTTGATATACATTGCCTTTTAGGTCTTTTAAGCAGTTTAACGTGTTTAGTGGTGGATTTGGAGCCGCCAATCAGTCACTTCAAATTTGAGCATGAACCACTTTGAGCTGAGACAAATTTAAACGTTGCAATACCATGCTATGCGACAAGTCAAGTGTTGAAAATATGCATTTAGCCTTGTAGCACCAGCAAAAGTAGTTTTTGACTATGGATCTGGCGCAGGGCCGGCCCAAGGCATAAGCGAACTAAGCGGCTGCTTAGGGCCCCCGTGGCCACCAGAGAGCCCCCAAGAGCACATGAAATTACAGTTTAATGTACAGTGTTTCTTCAATTAAACGCTGCTCTAGTTTAAACGCCGCACCAAAAATGAACATTGTGTAATAAACGCCGCCCCAGAAATACGGTAGGAGTAGCATGTCCTGAAATACCTAGTAGCAGCATGTCATTTTAATGAACATTCTCTCTTGTGTTGCACTAGGGGTCCACTGTTAACTAAATACGTTTCAAATATCACATACCTTACTTAGCAAATTACTCTAGCTATCTAAAGACTAGCTGTTACTCGACATTAGAAGGGAAGCTTACGAAAAAATAGCCAGAAAACGAATAGCAGTCTAGCCTATTGCTAACGCCTGTCTAGATTATCTATTGAAAGAACTGGAGAAGCAGGTGCGTTAGCAAGCTAAACTAGTTTACAGAAGGTAGTCTAGGTGTTTTCGCTATCTAGCTGTTCTTGCATTCCTTGCAAATCAGCGTTAATAAAAAGCAGATGAGATAGAGCTAGCTAGTCTAACTAACAGTGACATTTGCTCGTTGCTTAATCTGTGATTTAGAAGACAGTACTGTTAACTGTCTAAGAACATTTAATGTAGCGAACTAACACGTTAGCATGTTCGCACAGCTAGCCTAGAATACCGTATTTCTTCTATTAAACGTCGCCCTCAAATAAACGCCGCCCTCGAATAAACAGCGCACCAAAAATGAACAATGTGTAATAAATGTAAGTTTAATCGAAGAAATACAGTAATTAAGAACAAATTATAACAATTGGCGACGCCGAGGGGCCCCCAAATAAATTCTGCTTAAGGCCCCATAAAGGCTTGGGCCGGCCCTGATCTGGCGACATGTTATCTTACACGGTAAAGTTAGCATTGAGCCAGAAGGTTTACAGTTATTTAAACATCATAAATTGACGTCCATGCTAATCAGGGACGGCACTCTGAACATCATCGCCGTCCGTCCATGCTCTATGCTCCCCCTAGCGACGGACGTCCATGCTAATCAGGGACGGCACTCTGAACAGCATCGCCGTCCATCCATGCAAAGATCAAGCAGCCATCGCCATCCATCCATGCGAAAACTCCCCCTAGCGAGGACGTGCATATGGATGTCCATGACGCTCTGAGGGATTTAGCTGCCTCTCCTGTGGACCCTATGCAAACCTACGCCCTTGCAGGATTGTATCGAGGCACAGATCTGGGGAAGGGTACAGAAATATTTCTGCAGCATTGAAGGTCCCAATGAGCACAGTGGCCTCCAGCATCCGTAAATGGAAGACGTTTTGAACCACCTGGGGCCAAATGTACGAAGTAGGGCTGTGCCAATACATCGAATTAATGCAGAATCGCGATTATTTTCTTCATGACATTTTATCGATACGCTGAGCTCAAAAAGATAGTTATTATTAGTATTATTTTTAACTGTATAATTATTTGAATGTATCTTTTATTTATGAAAAAAATATGTGAAGAAGATTAAGGTTATTCTAAGAATGTACTATTCAGAATTGTACACTGCGGTCTTTGTGTTGACTGTCTAAATTAGCCTGAAGGTCAATTCTTAATATTAAATGTAGTCGTTTTAAGTAATTTCCAATTGAGTGTTTCTTTTTTTTATTAGGACTAGTATTAGACTATATACTTCAAAGGACAATCTTTAGCTAGCCCCCATTAAGGAAAGATTGTCCTTTGAAGTATATAGCCTAATATTATTGGAGGTTTTATTTAGCACTTCAGTAAGTATCGTGATTTTGTAGTGATATCGTGATGAATCGTGATGTATTGAATCGTAACGTGAATCGTGATATATATGGTATAGCAAGGTACTTGCCAATACCCACCCCTAGTGCGAAGGCGCGTGCGCATGAAAATTGGCGCAGAAACACGCGTACGGGTGTTTCTACACAGAGTTTCAGATTGATGAAAAAACTTATGGAGTGAGAATCTGCGTACCTTCTGCACACTTTAGAACCCATGCGTTCGCCATGTTTTGAGATGGAATACGGCGACACAGAGTGACCGAAAGGCAGAGAGAAAGTGCATGCATAACAAAAGACAGTTTTACTTGATCTACAATGGGAGTAAATTCTATAGTTTATCTAAAAATTATGCCAATTATCTTGCTTCAGCCTATTTAGACAAAAATAAAACGTGAATTTGGGCCACAAATGAGTTATGCCAATATATTTGTCATATACTATCGGTGCGCAGTGCTTTAGCGCTTTTGGAGGACATCGCCAATGGGAGATTAAGGCGAGCGAGAGTTCAGGGATTATGCCAATTTATTGGCCCACAATGATGACTTGTTGATGAATTGTTATAGATATCCGAGAGTCATTCTTTTGGATCTCTGTACTGAGTAAACTGGTCCCTGTGTTGGAATGCCCAACAAAAGTCAAGCAAAAGTCAAGCACATCAACTGTAAAAATTCTCTGCAACTGGGAGCTGGCAGACAGGTCGGGGATAAGCCTGTGATCTGTGATGCCCGAGGTGTGGGATAACATGATTCGCCCTCCGACCTCCCCAAGGTAGCCTACATTAGATTCCCTTACACTGCAGTTGACCAGGCCTACATTAAAGCGTAATTTTCAGCGAAGAATTGTTTCCCAAATGTAATCAGTGCTATCGACTGCACATATTACGATAAGGGCACAATGGGCACAAGATCCTCCTTCTATTTCACTAATCAAGATCTCCATTTAAATTAAATGAGGACGAAACTGAGGTCTTACTCTGTGGCCTCAAATCCAAAAGAGAGATGCTAACTAAGAATCTAGGAGGTTTAACCCCCTTAAACCAGAGGTGACAAATCTCGGTGTAATCCTGGACTCAGATTTGAATATCAACTCTCACATTAATAAAGTGACAAAAACAGCTTTCTTTCACCTCAGGAATATAGCGAAGGTACGACCATTCATAAACTAAAATGATGCAGAGAAGCTAATTCATGCTTTTATATCTAGCCGGCTGGACTACTGTAACACACTTTTCGCTGGTCTTCCCAAGAAAACCACTGAAAGACTACACCTCATTCAAAACTCTGCAGCTAGATTATTAACGAAAACTAAAAGGAGAGAACACATTAGTCGTGTCCTAGCCACTTTACACTGGCTCCCTGTTACCTTCAGAATTGACATTATGGTCCTTCTCCTCACATACAAAGCTCTAAATGGACAAGGATATAGCTACATTGCTAACTCTCTTACTAACTACACACCAGCTAGAACACTGCAATCATCAGATGCAGGCCTATTAGAGGTCACCAGAAGCAGTCATAAGAAGATTGATGATGCAGCCTTTGTCAACTACGCCCCAAAACTATGGAACACATTACCCCCTTAAATAAAAAAGACAGCTTAAAACCTATCTTTTTACAAAAGCATTTTACTAATTTGATCTCAGAAAGGGTTTTATTGGTGGCCAAGCCGCGAAGCGGCGAAGCCACCTTAAGTGTTTCTACGTATTCTTCTTATTAGGGTTCCTCCGGTAGGAGGGACCCTATTATTGATGGTATAACTTATTAGGGTTCCTCCGGTAGGAGGGAACCTATTGTTATTGTTGGTATTCTTATTATTAGGGTTCCTCCGGTAGGAGGGAACCTATTGTTATTGTTGGTATTCTTATTATTAGGGTTCCTCCGGTAGGAGGGAACCTATTGTTATTGATGGTATTCTTATTAGGGTTCCTCCGGTAGGAGGGAACCTATTGTTATTGTTGGTATTCTTATTATTATTAGGGTTCCTCCGGTAGGAGGGAACCTATTGTTATTGATGGTATTATTATTATTATTATTAGGGTTCCTCCGGTAGGAGGGAACCTATTGTTATTGATGGTATTCTTATTCTTATTATTTTTCTTCTCCTTGCGCCTCAATATCTCAAAAAGTCCCTGGTCATAAATTTTTTAATTTGGCACATTGATACTACATCGAAGTGGGTACCCCCACACCAAATATGGGCCACATCGGACCATAGGGGGCGCCACAGGCCACGCCCAAAAGTCCAATTTTCAAAGTGATGGCATTTCCACCCCATTGCTCCAATTCTTCTGAAACTTGGTGTGCATGTCTCATTTTTCATGAGGAACAAAAAAGCCTCAAGGACCCATAAGGTCCGCCATGATGGATTTTCCTGTACAGTGATAATTTTGGAAAACCTTAAAAATTCCTCTTCTCTTGAACCAAAGATCTGATTGACTTGAGATTTTGTACAGATATGTATCATTGACGTATTTAAAAACGTTACTTAAGAAAATTTAATCAAATACAAAATGGCTGAAAGGGGTGTATTTATGTAAATGTACACATTGCCTCAATATGTTTGTGTCACTAAATCAAATGTATTTTTGAAGGATGGTTCAAACTTAATAGGCTTTAAGGTGACATGCCCCTGAAGTACCATGCAAAGTTTCACCTTGATATGTCGAAATATGACTGAATTACAGCTGTTTGAACTTCGACCAAATCTGGCAATGCTCGCCATTGGAGAAACAGCTTTTTTTATTATCCAGTTTTGTGTAATCTATGTCTGGGAATGGCTCAATTGGCTGAGATGTTGTGCTGGTAAGCAAAGGGTTTAATGTTCAAAACCAGTCAGAGGCATAGTTTTTAATTTTTTATTCTGACAAAACGGTTTCTAGTCTTCCGATCAATCCTCCGGTTGTAAAAACATAGCAATGCATGTTTATTTGAGCCCATCACAACACTCTGATCATCTGTTTAGCGAGACTGTGTAAACCACTGCAAAACAAGCCAGGTTCACCACAGTAACTAGCTACTTGTAGTCTACGGATGGTAGAGATAACTCTAATGGTTATCTCTAATGAAGTAAATTGATTGTTCAGGTGGATCCCTTGCCTGTTGCACAAATTCATTTCAGTAACCTAAGCCAGGACACATCATGCTAGGCATGAATTAAAATTACCTTCCATGACAAGTTATGGGACTCCAAAAAACCTGTTTAAAAAAACGATGAGAAAGTTATTCTTTACAGCAGCAACCCAGTCATCCCGTTGTCTCGTTTTATAGGAAATGTACAAGCAGTTTCAATTTAGGCTGAATCTAACAACGCTTACCGCAGGAGAAACAGCTTACTTTTTTATACAGTAACTGAACATGACAATATTCAACACGGAGAATAGCTCAATGGGCTGGCATGGTGACCTGTAAAGTATAAGGTCGTAGGTTGGAATCCAGCCATTATCTTTTGGCCTGTCATAATTTTTATTATCTGTTTAGCTAAACAGGATGACATCATTCTGAAATACCATGCACAATTTCATGCAATTTCACCTTGAAATGTTAACCGTTTCTTAACCTTTGTCTCAAAGCTGACCAAAGCTAATACTCTGCCCTTTCTATTCATACAATCCTAACAGTTGGTGCGTAGCAGAGAGGATAGAGAGACTGACTTGTAACCTTATGCTCATGAGTTCAAATCCCCATTAAGCCTGTTGTTGGCCAAACATGAAGTAGTTTTACTCTCTTGTTGTCCAACTCTCGATCTTCGACAGTGTACATGTTTATAATATTTTGCCATTTTGCGGAGGAACCGCATCGCTGCTTGCAGCTATATTTATTATTAGGGTTCCTCCGGTAGGAGGGAACCTATTGTTTTTGTTAGTATTCCTATTATTATTATATTTCTCAGTTAAATGGCTCAATAGCTCAAAAAGTCCTTGACCCGATTTTTTCAAATTTGGCCTAATGATACAACAGGTCACTCACTACTCCCAGACCGCTAATGGCCCATGTACGCCCATAGGTGGCGCTATAAGCCACGCCCAAAGTCTACGTGATTTCCCCAGTGCCCCATTATTCCAAAATGCCTGAAAATTGGTATACATGCCTTATTTCTCATGGGGAACAAAAAAGCCTCAAGAACCCATAAGGTCCGCCATGATATATTTTGCTGTACTGTCCAAATTTGTTACAACCTTCAAAACCCTTCTCCTCATGAACCATAGATCCAATCGACTTGAAAATTGTTACAGATTCGTAGAATACATGTCTTTCTACAGGGTGAAATTTAATAAGGAATGCAATTCAAAATGGCTGAAAGAAGTGTATTTATGTAAATGTCCACATTGCAACAATATCTTTGTGTTAATTAATCAAATATAATCTTGACTGATGGTTTTTCAAACCTTTGTGCCTTCAAGATGACATCATTCTGAAGTACCATACGCAATTTCACCTTGATATGTCAATATATGATTGAATTCAATTGAATTGCTCCACAGCGCGCGTGCTCCAAATTCTCAGACTCATCCTGCCCCTTGACACTAGGGTGACCACCTGTCGCGCTTTGCGTTGTATCGCACAGCATTTTCACCCCTTGTCCCGCACGTCCCATATTAAAAATGCTGTGCGATACAGCGCAAAGCGGGACAGGTGGTCACCCTACTTGACACACACGCGAGCTTGGCGAGACGCACACACATCCTTTCTGGAAATTGTGTGCTGACCAAGCCCCCACTCTCTGTTTTTAGCTCCTGTTTCATTTCGCTTCCAATCGCAGCTCGCCGTTACGAAATTATTTTTTGGCGGCCATTGTTGTTTTCAACTAGAATCGCCTGATAGTGTTGGAGGCAGCCAGGTTCGGTAAGTCCTATTTTTACACATTTTAAGCTAGACTCAATGATTGGGTTCGTGAAAGTACACTACTCTTGAATTATGGTGAAGGTTTTAGCACTTTTAGACCTTTGACCTTGACTTTTAGACCTTTACGTCTGAAGTGACGGAAAACCGAACTCGAAAAGTAGCTACTGTAGCTCTAGATTTTTTTTCTTTAATTAGTGAGTAATTTTGCATTTCGGCGAATTGTTCATCAAAAAGGTCGAGGAGGGCAGCCTTTAGGAGAAAAAGCAATTCCCCACAGACCTGTCGGCTCAGAATTGTGACTTGGGGCGTGAAAGTCTTTGTAATAAGCCTATGCGCCAGGGAGACCGCATAGGCTTAGGCGGCAGCCATGTTTTGGTCGCGTCATGTTCATAAGTTCACCATTTTACAGTTAGGTCTACACGAAAAAAGTCGAGGAGGGCAGCCTTTAGAAGATGTGGGAATTGTGCTTTTAGCCAGATGCTCCGATTATTTTTGTGATTTGTGGACTTGCAATTGGAGTGATACTGCGTCCCGGGGGTACATTGTTTTGACGTTAGCCTCAGAGTCAGACTCGGCTCGCCCACTGGCAGTGTGTAAACAATTTTGTATTTCACTCAATTCTACTCCAAAAATTTCAGGGAGGACTGCTTTTTGTAGACAAGGGCCTGCTAAAGATAGCCAGTATATCTGATTTTTCAAGGCGAGCCTGTTTCATTCGTCATATGCCCTGAGAAAGCGACCTACGTTAGCCAGGCTAGTTTTGCCAAGTCAGGCTATTTTAAGGTCTCTGACAGTCAGACTCACTGTTTACAGGCAAAGGTCGAGCTGGTCTTTTGTCAGATGTGTATATATTGACCAGTTTAGAGCTAAATACTCTTGCCATAGCCTGGAATCGAACCCGTGTTTTGAGTGACTTTGCATGGGTCTCCATCAGGTCAACACATTTGGATTCATGTTCAAGTAATGCCACTGCATTTCACAGTCAAAACTGTAGTTTATGTCAAGTGTAGATGGAAAAAGCTTCATGCAGGGGTCATGCAGAGGCCTGCTCAACAGAGTTCAATAGAGGATGCTGAAACCAACAACAGAGAATGCTGAGAGCAACACAGACCCCTTGCTGGACTATCCCTCTCTAGCTGGACAGCTTCATTCAGCTTGCCTGCCTGCCTGCCTGCCTACCTGCAGGCCCTGCTTGCCCCTGCCTGCCAGCCCTCCAGATACAGACAGTCACCCCACAGACACAGTAGCTCTGCAGACTGCTTTTTTGAGGACATAGATGAAAAAGGACAAACCAGCATTTTTTACTTTGATGAAAATCTAAATGTTTAATCCTTTCCATGTCCCAGTATGCCAAGCTGCTGACTTTTAGTGTCTTAAGTGATTAAACCAGTTCAAGTGATAGACTTTTGACCTGAATCCAATGATTATTCATCTGAATAAAAACCACTCAAGAGAAGTACTGCTTCTTTATTAATAGTATTTATGTATATATAATTGCGCAGCTCCCCCTGTCAATGATCTAGCACCTCCTCAGCACCTGTATTAAAAATTATCTGGCGCCGTCCCTGCCCAGGGTTGATTGTAACTGGTGTTGGAAAACACATGTAGTAGGGCAGAATAGAGGGACTGGGCAAAGGGTGCTGGTGTGGAAAATCCCCCAAAACTGTGCAGAATGGGCAGAAAATATTGGAGAAGAAGCCATAGGATATTTACATTACATTACATTTACATTTATGCATTTAGCAGACGCTTTTATCCAAAGCGACTTCCAAGAGAGAGCATTACAAAAGAGCATAGGTCACTGATCATAACAACGAGATAGCCCCAAACATTGCAAGCAGCCAAAACATGAAGTATACATTGTGAAAAACCAAATAAGTGCCAAGGGGAAGAACCATAAGAGCATGCAGTTAAACAAGTTACAATTAAACAACATGAAACTCAAAAAAGTGCAAGAGTGTACCTGTAAAGGAGAAGACAAAAACAACAGTCAACAGTAAAATATTTCACAGCGAGTACAAGAATTTAAAACCGTCACAACTAACCAACAGGAGCAACAAGTCTCTCAATACGAGTCATTGTGATCCTGGAGGAAATTAACATCAGGTCCAGCCAAGCATTCCTAAGTGCCGTTGTACTCCCGGAACAAGTGCGTCTTGAGCCTTTTCTTGAAGGTGGGGAGACAGTCAGTGTCCCTGATGGAGGTGGGGAGTTGATTCCACCATTGGGGGGCCAGACAGGAGAAGAGCTTGTGTTGGGCCTACTACAATTTACAATTGTAGTAGGCCATTAGATCTGTTTTGAAAGTTCAGGGGTGTCATTTGTTGGATATAAAGCCCCCACCCTCCACTCCAGAGACAGTTGGTGACAGAGAGGTGCAGACATTAAGTTAAACAGTCATGCGTTAAGAGTAGAGTAAAAAATACAGATCCCCCCCTTTCTGAATAAAGTTCGACTGATTTGATTTGTTGATTTCTGTCGCTTGAAACGCTTGAAAATGTGTTCCTACGCAGCAGAAGTTTTCTGAGCTGTGCTCCCCCGAAAGAGTTGAAAGCGCGTCCTCGTGCTCCTGAATTTGCATACATACACGCCCCGACAGCTCCTTATAAGGGCACACAACAGCAGTGACGTGTGCAGTCAGAATCGACACAATTAGGAAAGCAACAGGAAAGCACGTTATGTCCACGCGAAAAGCAATTGTGCCATATTGTATGCCTAGGGTGCACACTCGTCCATTAACACTTCTAACACGGAGAGTTTTCTTAAATGCGATTCCCCTTCAGAAGAAATTCCTTCTTAAATTCTTCTTAACTGCGTTCGAGAATAAGGCCCAATGTTTATAGCTAGCTTGAATTACCATTCAATAGCTAACAAAACAATAGTAAAAATAGCTTGCTAATCGAGCAGAACTTGTTACAGGACGTGAAAGTGATTTATCAGATAATTTATCCGAGGTAAATACTGATCAATCGGACTATGATTCAGAGGCCGAAGATTTTTTTCTGGAAGGAGATATTACACTGGATAAGTAAGTTTAGTTTTATATTATAAAACATATTTTACTTTATATTCCGCACAAATAAGCTTTAGTTTGAAATCCCAAAACAAAATGTTGCCGTGTGTTTGTAATCATTTGTTGTTGTTTCTTTGTCACTGAATAAGATACTAATAGAGCTACTTTGGAGTTGTAAAAACAATGTTTTATACCATATCAATAAGTAACTCTATTAGTATATCTTATTTAGTGAAACATGGAACAAAGAAACAACAAACACACGGCAACATTTAGTTTTTTTTTGTAACTTTATATGCATACCTATCTGTTGTTTCACTGAATCAGATCAGATAGCTCAATTTGTCATGGTATAACATTGTTTTACATAGCCAAAGCACACATTATTTCTTCTAGCACCAGAAAAACTATATATGTGTATATATAGTATAATAAGTTACAACAGAAGTTCATGTGTATGTGTGTCTCTCTGTTTCAAAGTGTGAACTGAATCTGGGGGGTGTGTGTGTGTCTCTTTGTTTTCAAGGTGTGAACTGAGTCTGTGGGGGTGTCTTTGTGTCAATGTGTGAACTGCTGATGTTTGAGGCAGTAACCTGTGAAAAGTAGAATACAGAAAATATGGAAATGGTTTGTAACTGACTGTTTATTTTGTCATTATAGGAAAACATCTGATGAGGACTACGAGCCGGATATTCCTGCTCAAGCCAGCAAGCGGCCCCGTACAGCAGCAGGACAGGAGGACAGCAGCAGCTCATCCAGTGATGAGCCTCAAACTCCCCAGAGAGGTTCTGCCAGCAGGAGAAGAGGAAGAGGACGGGGGAGGGGCAGCAGCAGAACCAAAGCTGGAGCGTCAACGAGCCCATCTGGAGAGAGATGGAATGATGTTGACATTCCTGACATAACTCCAGCTCAACCTACTTTCAGGCCAACAAACCCACCTGGACCCCAGCTCATCCGGACAGCGACCTACACAGCCCTGCAGCTTTTCCAACTTTTTTGGACAAACTCAGTTTTACAGACTATCCTTCTAAACACCAATGAGTTTGGCTCGACTCACCACTCCACACCCACTCACCCCTCGATTGACCTGACATTGCAGGACATGTTTACCTTCATGTCCATGGTCATCTACATGGGTCTAGTAAAATGCTCTGCACTTGCTGATTACTGGCGAAAGGACAAACTGCACAGCTTCCATTTCCCAAAACAGGTGTTGACCGGGAAGAAGTTCCTCCGAATCATCCGATCCCTTCATCTCAGTAGCATGGCGGACGATGCTACTAATGAGCAGAGGAGAGGCACAGCAGCCTTCAACCGCCTTTGCAAGATCAACCCACTTTACCAGGCGATAAGAGAAGCCTGCAAAAGGAACTATCACCCAGGCCAGGATATTGCCATTGACGAGAGGATGGTTGCCTCCAAAGCACGCATCGGCCTAAAACAATATATGAAAAATAAGCCTGTTCGGTGGGGATACAAACTGTTTGTTCTGGCTGACTCGAAGAACGGTTACACATGAGACTTTTTTGTGTATGAAGGAAAGCTCCAGGGAAACACTGGCAAGGGTCTGAGCTATGAGTCAGTGATGGAGCTAATGGACACACAGTTGCTGGGCACCGGGTACAAGCTCTTTGTTGACAATTTTTACACAAGTCCCACCCTTTTCCGAGACCTCCTTCAGAAGAGGATCTGGGCATGCGGAACCATCCGCACAAACAGAATTGGATTCCCGAAAACAAAAGAAAACAGTTTGGACTCTAAATCTCCCCACGGCAGCATTCGCTGGATAAGGAAAGACTCCCTCCTCTTTGTCCAGTGGCGAGACACAAGGGACGTCTTCCTGTGTTCAACGCTCCACACGGCACATGCACAGGACACAGTGCAGAGGAGGGTCAAAGATGCAGATCAGCACTGGGTACTGAAAGACATCTCAGTTCCGCCAGTGATAAAGGACTACAACCAGTGCATGGGTGGAGTGGACCTTTCTGATGCACTGATAGGATACTACAAAGTACTCCACAAGACCCAGAGATGGTACAAGACCTTCTTCTATCATTTCATGGACATTGGGATTATAAACGCCTTCCTCCTTCACAAAGAAATTGCAAAAGGAAAAGGACAGGTACCTCTGACCCAGAAGGCCTTCAGAGAGACCCTTGTTGTTGAGCTGGCAGTGTTGGGGTCTGACCTCCCACCCGGTCCCTCATCTGCCATCGTGCCTCAACCCACAGCTAGTCACAGGCCAGTGCATATCAGTGGAGACAGCACCGCTGGTCGGCTGAAGTGCAGGCACTGTGGTGTAAAGACACCAGTAAAGTGCTCAACCTGTGATGTGGCTTTGTGCTTTGTCCCCAAACGTGACTGCTACAATGACTGGCATGTTGCCCAAAACATTCTGTGAAATTGTTTGTAAATAATGAATGTCACAATTCACTGTATGTAAATAGTTTGGTGTGTCTTATATAAACTGCTTTTCCACAATAGCACTTGTTTTGAGTCTTTTATATGCACAAAGTTTAGTTTCAAGAAGGTAAAAAGCACTCTAATGCTTCAGTTACTCTGTTTCAGCAACACTAATGGTGAATCTGAATATGGGATATGATAGCCCTAAGTGTCACCTTTCATTAGAGCCCAAACCTATGACTGTAGGTGAAAGAGTTCAAAAGTTGTAGCCTTTTTATGCTAGGTATGTGGCCATGGTTACCCAGGGTCCTTTTGGAGTCTCCAAAGGGCACTTATAGAAAACGCCTGGATGTACCTATAGAAAAACATGTGTATAACATTCATTTTTCATGGTATTATATTAGACTTTTGAGTTGAATTGGGTAAGGCTTCAAGCTGTGATCCAATGTTGCCTTCCAGCTAATACCTACCACCTCTAGGCCTCTTCAGGCCTCTGTTTTCAAAACAAAATCTAGGCGGACTTAGAAACTTTCAATTTCCTTGTGTTCAAGCCTCTATTACTCAACACCAGTAGGACTGACAGGGGTCCTGACAACAGGGGAAAAAACTTCAGAGTGTCAACTTTCAAAAGAGACCATTTAGATGCATGTACTCCAAATGGTTCAAGAACAGCTTTCAATTTACTTTGGGTATGCTGTTTAGGCGTTTTCAGGCAAATTTAACAGGATTTACAGGTTAATGCAGGAGACTCAGAGACCTTAGCACGTCACTAGCATCTCGTCATATCACGCAGTCGGCGCACAGCTAGATAATCAGCTGTCAGCGCTCTTGAGTACCCAGCATGCAGTGCGGCATGTCAAAAAACGCAAAGAAGGCCCAATGTGGAAAATAGTTTGGTTACAACGGCCATGCGAGGGATTTCAGTTGTTGTGTTCATTCAGTTAGATGTTTGTAATGTTATTGTTTGTTAATATAATCTTGTTGGTCACCCTGAGTGTGCATGTCGTGTAGTTTAATGGGAAAAGAGAGTCGGCTACTTTACTATCAGAGGCTACACTCGCAAGGAGCTGGATGTTGGCTGTACCCGGGCTGTACCCTAGCCAGTTGCCTATGAGACTATTCTTGAGATCTACTCAAGAAGAAAGTGAATATGGTTTTCAAGCCATCTTTGAGAAAGTTTGAAAGCAATGTTGCGGTTGATATGTATTGATTGTGGGAGGTAATTTTTGGACTACATTTAAACCTCATGTGGCTGCTGCAGCATTTCTGCTATGGCATGACCTGCGCTAGGAGAGAGGGAAACATCATGGATGGGGATAGTGTGCGGGCAGATGTCTTTACATAGGGTGAAATGGAATGAGAAATGCAATACAAGTCCACATTGCCTCAATATCTTTGTGTCAATAAATCAAATATAATTTTGACTGATGGTTTTTCAAACCTTATTGGCTTCAAGGTGACATCATTCTGATGTACCATGCACAATTTTATGCAATTTTACCTTGAAATGTCAACCGTTTCTTAACCTTTGTCCCAAAGCTGACCAAAGCTCATACTCTGCCCTTTCTACTCATACAATCTCAACAGTTGGTGTGTAGCAGAGAGGATAGAGAGACTGACTTGTGACCTTATGCTCATGAGTTCAAATCCCCATTCAGCCTATTGTTGTTGGCCAAACATTAAGTAGTTTTGCTCTCTTGTTGTCCAACTCTCCATCTTCAACAGTGTACATCAGTGGTTCTCAATCCTGGTCCTCGGGACCCACTGCCCTGCATGTTTTAGACGTTTCCCTGCTCCAACACACCTGATTCAAATGAATGGGTCGTTATCAGGCCCATTTATTTAAATCAGGTGTGTTGGAGCAGGGAAATATCTAAAACATGCAGGGCAGCGGGTCCCGAGGACCAGGATTGAGAACCACTGGTGTACATGTTTATAATATTTTGCCATTTTGCGGAGGAACCTGCATCGCTGCTTGCAGCTATATTTATTATTATTATTACTATTATTATTATTGGTGGCCAAGCCGCGAAGCGGCGCAGCCACCTCAAGTGTTTCTACCTTTTCTTATTATTATTGGTGGCCAAGCCGCGAAGCGGCGCAGCCACCTCAAGTGTTTCTACCTTTTCTTATTATTATTGGTGGCCAAGCCGCGAAGCGGCGCAGCCACCTCAAGTGTTTCTACCTTTTCTTATTATTATTGGTGGCCAAGCCGCGAAGCGGCGCAGCCACCTCAAGTGTTTCTACCTTTTCTTATTATTAGGATTCCTCCGTAAGGAGGAAAACTATTGTTATTGTTAGTTTTATTAGGATTCCTCCGTAAGGAGGAAACCTATTGTTATTGGGTGTGCTTTGCCTTCGGCAAGGGCACAACCTTTGTTCTCTCCCATATACAGTGAGGAAAATAAGTATTTGAACACCCTGCTATTTTGCAAGTTCTCCCACTTAGAAATCATGGAGGGGTCTGAAATTGTCATCGTAGGTGCATGTCCACTGTGAGAGACATAATCCCCCCCAAAAAATCCAGAAATCGCAATGTATGATTTTTAAACTATTTATTTGTATGATACAGTTGCAAATAAGTATTTGAACACCTGTCTATCAGCTAGAATTCTGACCCTCAAAGACCTGTTAGTCTGCCTTTAAAATGTCCACCTCCACTACATTTATTATCCTAAATTAGATGCACCTGTTTGAGGTATTTAGCTGCATAAAGCCACCTGTCCACCCCATACAATCAGTAAAAATCCAACTACTAACATGGCCAAGACCAAAGAGCTGTCCAAAGACACTAGAGACAAAATTGTACACCTCCACAAGGCTGGAAAGGGCTACGGGGAAATTGCCAAGCAGCTTGGTGAAAAAAGGTCCACTGTTGGAGCAATCATTAGAAAATGGAAGAAGCTAAACATGACTGTCAATCTCCCTCGGACTGGGGCTCCATGCAAGATCTCACCTCGTGGGGTCTCAATGATCCTAAGGAAGGTGAGAAATCAGCCCAGAACTACACGGGAGGAGCTGGTCAATGACCTGAAAAGAGCTGGGACCACCGTTTCCAAGGTTACTGTTGGTAATACACTGAGACGTCATGGTTTGAAATCATGCATGGCACGGAAGGTTCCCCTGCTTAAACCAGCACATGTCCAGGCACGTCTTAAGTTTGCCAATGACCATTTGGATGATCCAGAGGAGTCATGGGAGAAAGTCATGTGGTCAGATGAGACCAAAATAGAACTTTGGGGTCATAATTCCACTAAACGTGTTTGGAGGAAGAAGAATGATGAGTACCATCCCAAGAACACCATCCCTACTGTGAAGCATGGGGGTGGTAGCATCATGCTTTGGGGGTGTTTTTCTGCACATGGGACAGGGTGACTGCACTGTATTAAGGGGAGGATGACCGGGGCCATGTATTGCGAGATTTTGGGGAACAACCTCCTTCCCTCAGTTAGAGCATTAAAGATGGGTCGAGGCTGGGTCTACCAACATGACAATGACCCGAAGCACACAGCCAGGATAACCAAGGAGTGGCTCCGTAAGAAGCATATCAAGGTTCTGGCGTGGCCTAGCCAGTCTCCAGACCTAAACCCAATAGAGAATCTTTGGAGGGAGCTCAAACTCCGTGTTTCTCAGCGACAGGCCAGAAACCTGACTGATCTAGAGAAGATCTGTGTGGAGGAGTGGGCCAAAATCCCTCCTGCAGTGTGTGCAAACCTGGTGAAAAACTACAGGAAACGTTTGACCTCTGTAATTGCAAACAAAGGCTACTGTACCAAATATTAACATCGACTTTCTCAGGTGTTCAAATACTTATTTGCAGCTGTATCATACAAATAAATAGTTTAAAAATCATACATTGCGATTTCTTGATTTTTTTTTGTTGGATTATGTCTCTCACAGTGGACATGCACCTACGATGACAATTTCAGACCCCTCCATGATTTCTAAGTGGGAGAACTTGCAAAATAGCAGGGTGTTCAAATACTTATTTTCCTCACTGTATATTATTATTATTTTTATTATTTTTATTTATTTTCCCACCCCTAAGGATCAGTCAATATTTGGACTACATAGACAACGTAGGTGTCAAAAGTTTCGTCTTGCTAGCGATTGAGTTGCTTGTATTTTTATTTACGTTCCATTGCACAGTTTAGGAGGTTACAACGTTTGTGTGGCAAAAAGTGTCTTCTGTCAACGAAGGGTACTCAGTGCTAGCCTACATCACTACGTCAGCACACGTTAGCAACGACGCATGGATACAACATGATAGAGACGTTCTAGCACGCAAGTTGGAGCTTAGATTATGAGTGAAAAATACCACCCCCAAAAATTCCCAGCCATTGGACTGTTGAGAAAGCGATTTCGAGTGTAACTGCCATCTCGGATTTTTGATTTACGTCGTGAAAGTCTTTGTAATTTGAGCGAGTGCGGGTTGCCCGTGAGTCCGCCTAGTCTTTTAGGCGGCAGCCATGCTAGAAAGCCTCAGAGTCAGACTCCGCTCGCCCACTGGCAGTGTGTAGTAGGCTACTGTCTTCAATGTCCCAGCTATGGCTAAACTTTATTATGTCAAAAGAAACGTTCTCATTTCCGGCGCTTTCAAACAATCAGTGAAGTGTGGCTAGCAACAGCAGCTAGCTTGCCTCTAGCAAACTTCTTTTGAATTAGCCATGTCCCCCTAAATTAATGTCAAAATGATTTACGTTTTGGTGGGCATATTTTCAGTTAGCAGACGGTACTGTTTGAATCGCAATTCAATATTTTATATTGTGTCAGTAAACAATATGAACAAAAAACAAATTTCACAAATCTAACACTGCAAATACTTTTCACAATCATTTCACAATTTTGCCCAGTTTTGTTCTTTTTTACATTTCATTATAATACATATATTAAATCTGCAGACATTGTACAATCATTTCAGTTATTTCAATTTTATTATTTTTACATTTCTTTATAATACATGTGTTACTTGCATTTGTATATACTAATTGTTACTTTACCTATATACACAAAAAGCTACTTTACAAAAAACTTTTAACATTGATACAAGTTTTCCACACAATATTTATTTGTTAATGTATCATATTTGTACCTTTACCAAATAAAATGCCTTTATTCTTACACAACTGCCTCTTGTACCCCACTTCAAAAGCAAATTCAATCACTGGACATGAAGCAAGGGGAAGCAGTTCACTCTGCATCACAGAAAGCTTTTTCCTTCATCTCCAACAGACTTTCAAAGGATTTTCCAACAAAACTTTTTACTGAAGTTGTGTTGTTTTCTTGTTGCATTACCTAAAACAGTCTAAACAATTTCTTAGTGTAGTTTTTCTCTTTTTACTTATCAGTGACATATAGATTTGCAAAGTTTATCTATGGACCTATAGTCAGTGGCGGATTTAGTGATTTTGGGGCCCCATGCCTGTCTTCGCCTGGGGCCCCTTAACTCCTATTCTCACTCTTTCCAATCCATATAATAATTATTAATATGATAATAATAATCTTAATAACTGATTGAAGTCGCTTTGGATAAAAGCGTCTGATAAAATGCATAAATGTAAATTGTAGGGTGTCCTTGCTATTGTCGGTTGCAGATGGGTCCGTTTGGTAACTGTAATTTTAACAACTGATATTTCTGTATATTTTATATCAAAATGTGTTTTATTTATGAAGATTGCATAGATTTCAAAGCATACATTTGTTGCTGCTCATTTACAATTCAAAACACAAAAAGAGAAGTGTAAAATGAAACGGTTGTCTTCTCAATTCCCCTGCAAGAGGAAATAATGATAAGCTATAGCAGCCTCAGTTGAAAAGTTGGATCAAACGAACATATTGGGAAATCCGGTGTAAAACGGTCCTAACCTGTATGACTTGTCACCTTAAGTTTTTCTTTTCCAATGATATTTTCAAGCATTTAGCCTACTAATATTGCAGTAATTAACCCCTTTTGAAACAAGCTATAGTAACAACATTCTCACCGGCAGAATTATGGAATAGCGATTCCAACAGTACATCTGCTAACTGAAAATATGCCCCCCAAAACGTTAATAAGCTTGGCATTTATTTATGGGGAAATGGTTCATTCAAAAAAAGGTTTGCTGGAAGCGATCATTGTCAGTAACAATGCCAAATGCGACCATTTGGTCTCAATCTGAGCCCTGCGTGGAGAAGTTGACCCCAGTAAATTGTGCTACGACCAAGCTAGCCTAGCTGCTGTTGCTAGCCAAACTTCACTGAGCAGTAGGGATGGGCGATACCAATCATTTTCTTTTCGATCCGATACCAAGTACTTTCAAGACCAGTATCGTCAATATCAATACCAATACTGATACTTCTATGAAATATTTTTTTGTAATTTTATAATGCATTCTGAAAGCCATCGTTATTAATATATATATTATTTTTTTTAGATTAGATTCAACTTTGTCATTGCACAGAGTACAGTACTGAGGCAACGAAATGCAGTTTAGCATCTAACCAGAAGTGGAAAAACAGCAAAAAGTGCAGAGCATGGCATGTGTAAAGTGCAATAAGTGAACAAATAGACACAAATAGACAGTAAATACAAACAGCAATTGGGACAAGAATAGCAGCAATGAATAAGAAGTGTAGGTACGATAAGTATGCAAAGTGCAGGTGCAATGTAGTAGTAGTATAAGTGCAATGTTCAGTGCTGCAGGAGTGCGTGATGACAGTCAAGCCAGGGTGGAGGGGGGAAGTACAGTCACTGGTGGAGGTGGGGGTGGGGGGCTATCCCCGTGGAGCTTAGTAGAGTGACAGCCGTAGGAATGAAGCTGTTCCTGAACCTGCTGGTCCAGGAACGGAGGACCCTGTAGCGCCTCCCAGAGGGGAGGAGGGCAAACAGTCTGTGGCTGGGGTGAGAGCTGTCCATTTCGATGCTGTGTGCCCTCCGCCGACATCTCTTGCTCTGGACAGCCTCAATGGTGGGGAGTGAGGAACCGGTGATGCGTTGGGCAGTTTTCACCACCCTCTGCAGTGATTTGCGGTCCGCAACAGAGCAGCTGCCATACCACACTGAGATGCAGTTCGTAAGGATGCTCTCTATGGTACAGCGGTAGAAGTTCTCTAGAATCTGAGGAGACAGATGGGCCTTCTTCAGTCTCCTCAGGAAGAAGAGACGCTGGTGTGCTTTTTTTTTTTACCAGGGATGAGGTGTTGAGGGTCCAAGAGAGGTCCTTGGAGATGTGTACACCGAGGAACTTGAAGTTGGTGACACGCTCAACCTCCATCCCGTTGATATGGATGGGGATGTGTGTGCCAGCTTTCTTCCTGAAGTCCACAATCAGTTATTTGGTTTTTATGGTGTTGAGAGCCAAGTTGTTGTCGGCGCACCACACCGCCAGGTGCTGGACCTCCTCTCTGTAGGCCGACTCATCGTTGTCGCTGATGAGGCCAATCACCGTTGTGTCATCTGCAAACTTAACAATGGTGTTAGAACCATGTACAGGTGTGCAGTCGAAGGTGAAGAGGGAGTAGAGGAGAGGACTTAGCACACAGCCCTGTGGCACGCCGGTGTTCAGGATGAGGGTTGAGGAGGTGTGGTTCTCTACCCTAACAGACTGGGGTCTGTTGGATAGGAAGTCTAGTAACCAATTACAGAGGGAAGTGTTGATACCCAGGTCACTGAGTTTCGTGATCAGTTTGGAGGGGATGACTGTGTTGAAGGCTGAACTGAAGTCTACGAACAGCATCCTCACATAGCTGTTGTTGTTGTCCAGGTGAGAAAGGGCGGAGTGTAATACCGTGGAGATGGCATCCTCCGTACTTCTATTCTTGCGGTAGGCGAATTGGAAGGGGTCCAGTGTGGGTGGTAAGCATGTTTTTAGGTGAGCCAGTACCAACCTCTCGAAGCACTTCATGATGGTGGGAGTCAGTGCAACAGGGCGGAAGTCGTTTAGGCTCACTGCAGTGGAGTGGTTTGGCACCGGCATGATGGAGGTGGTTTTAAAGCATGTGGGGACAGCAGCTTGGGCCAGTGACAGGTTGAATATATCAGTCAAGACCTCAGCTAGCTGCCCAGCACAGGCCCTGAGCACACGTCCGGGGATGCCATCAGGGCCAGCAGCCTTACGTGCATTAATCCTGCTCAGTGCGGCACACACGTCGATGGAGGAGAGTGTTAAGGGCTGGTTGTCTGAAGTGAGCACAGCCTTGATGGCAGCCTCCTGGTTGTCCCTGTCGAAGCGTGCATAAAAGTTGTTAAGCTCGTCAGGGAAGGAGGCATCACTGTTTTGGGGGGTGGTGTTGGTGGGTTTGTAGTCTGTTATGACCTGGATGCCTTGCCACATGCGTCGGGGGTCGGAGTTGTTCTTGAAGGGCTCCTCAATCCTTAGCTTGTGGCAGTGCTTGGCCTGCTTGATGCCCCTCTTCAGGTCAGCCCTGGATGAACTGTAGGCCTGAGCATCACCTGATCTGAAAGCGGTGTCTCGTGCTTTCAGCAGTATGCGGACCTCTTTGTTCATCCATGGCTTCTGGTTGGGGAAGGTAGTGATTCGTTTAAGTGTGGTGACACTGTCGATGTTGGTGTTAATGAAGTCCAGAACGGAAGAGGCATAGGAATCAATGTCCGTGTGGGAGTCCAGTGTGGCCTGAGTGACAAACACACTCCAGTCCGTGTGTTTGAACTGAAGCTGTAGTGCAGAGTCTGCTCCCTAACTGTCCTCACTGTGGGTTTCACACGTTTGATGAGTGGTGTGTATTTAGGGAGAAGGAACAAAGAGAGGTGGTCAGACTGTCCTAGGTGGGGGAGGGGGACTGCTTTGTAGGCATCAGCCAAGTTGGTATAGACCTTGTCCAAAGTCTTGTCTCCTCTCGTGGGGCAGGAGACATGTTGGTGGAATTTGGGGAGTACAGTCTTCAGGTTGGAGTGGTTAAAGTCACCCGCAACAATAAAGGCTGCCTCCGGATGTAAAGTCTGTTGCTTGCTAATGGCAGTATGCAGTTCTTTCAGTGCCAGCTTAGCATTAGCATCCGGGGGGATATAAGCTGCAATCACAACAGTAGATGTAAACTCTCTGGGCAGATAGAATGGTCTACACCTAACCATGAGATACTCAAGGTTAGCAGAGCAGTGA